>QPKB01000003.1:24194929-24794929 GCA_003546025.1 Camphora micrantha | reverse complement strand
AACAGATAGGAAACTTAAAGATTGGAAATTTCGATATGGGTGGTGATCCTTTTGAGTTTTTGTTTTTTGGGTGGGGGTGGGGGGTTGGGATTCCGTATGATATTCTATGTGGATCTTGTTTTCTCATTAGTGGGTTCTTTGATTGAAGAGCAAGGTTTTGATTGTGTTGGTTTGGTTTTGGAACTGGGGTTTTTGGATCAGAGGTTTATAGGGTGTGGAAACGTGGGACTTTCTCATTGTATTGTCTGGTATTTGCATAAGATATTATATACTGTTTGATGTAGGCAAATTGCAACCAGCTAGGATCTTTTGGCGGAATGACTCTGTATCTGGTCTTTTTGTATATGTGGGTGCCTTTTTCCTGTCTTTACTGGGTTAGATCATTATCAATACAATTGGGGAAGTTGAAACAACAGTAATCTTCCTAATATTGTGTCCAATTTTTTCACCACCCCTAACGCATGGGAGGTAGGAATGGCAAAACTAGTTATACATGGACCAAAGATTCAAAGTTCAGACTGGCTGTGAATTGAGGTTATGCTAGTGTTTACAATTTTCAGAGCAAATTGGAAGATCTTCTCCACGGTAAAGTAAAATGGGGTTCCGATCTATCGTAGCTGGATACTTCAAATTTGGCAATCTGTTTGCAGTGTATCATATTGATACTTTACATGTTTGTGTAAGAAACATGTCACTGCTGTATCAATGGCTTGTCTTTTATATTGCAATTTTTTGGCTATTTTACAAAATAATTATCAAGGAAAGTTCCTCTCTAAATAAGTTGATACCCCATTACCCCACCAAACCATACCAAAAATAGGAAAGCTCCTCTCTAGTGAAGAGTCTAAGCTCTAAGACACCCATTAGTGTCAGTGAATGATGAATCTTATAATCCTTCAAATTCCGAGAAAATTAGGGGTCCTAACAATATCATCACCCACTCTCTCCATATATTTACAAACCATAGCACTGCCTTGTCTTTTAATTGCATATAAGCCAGGAAAAGGATCTGCTAACCTTATATCGCCACACCCAAAGAAATCTTCCCTTAGAGAAATGATTGAATTCCACATACCAGAAAACTATGATGCACGGATACTTCAAAATGGGCAACTTATCGTGTCGTCTCGTATCCGATACTTCACTTTAAATGTGTAAAATCCGTGTCTCTGCCGTGATTATGGCGTGTCCTTGCCGTATCTGTGCATCATAGCTAGAAACCCTTTTAGGCCTTTTGGATGTCCCAGCCATTTACTGGCATATGCTCTCTTTTTTTTTTTGAAAGTAGTATCATGCCAGAAGCCCTTTTCCTCATTACCTGACCTCCACAACCATTTCCAAAGTAATGTCTAGTTTAGTTCTTTAATTGAACCAATAGCAAGGCCTCCTTTCATAGGACAGTATACCATTTTCATCCAACAAAATGGATTTTTATTATCTCTTTTTTTTTTTTGGTTTAAATTAAAGCAAGTAGTACAAGAGAATTATACTAACAAGCTAACACTGCAACACCAAAAAAAACACAACAAAACCAAACTAACACCAAAGCAGCCAGCAGCAAAAACAATGGAAGGACACTGAGAAAAAGCTAAGACAGGACACAAAACAGAAGAAGCCCGTAATGTAGACCAGCCACTTCCTTCCACTTTCCCAATTCCTCATTATCTGATCAACAGAGTAACCTTTGGAAGAGCTATTAACCAGCACACAAGCAGCAACGAAAATTTGATTCTTTCCATCAAAGTACTCCCAGCTGCAGCCACCCCCCAAAGCACCTTGAGTTTCTCTCCTTCCATAGAATCTCCAAATTACCGCAAGACAAGATAGCCTCTACATCTCCTTTCCTATAGGAGTTCCTGACGGGCACTTCCAAGCCTGGAATAGAGCAAGGATGCACTTCGGGAAATCCCAGTTGCACCCAAAATAGGCAATCAGAGACCTCCATACCGTCTGAGCCATCTTGCGATTCAATAGCAGATGATCAACTGATTCCTCTTCACACAAACACATAGGGCAACCATTGACCATTATCTTCCCTCCCCGCCTTAAATCGTCAATAGTGATAATTTCTTTCAAAGTGCCTACCAGAAGCTTCCAAATACCTGCCATCGATCTCCTCCTCCCAGCCCTTCTATTGATGGTTGCAATGGAGGAGACAAAGAAAGAGCCATCATTGAATGCATTCCATCTCCTTTCATCCCCCACTCTGAAATATAAACCCACTTAGGAGATTTAGAAGCAATATAAATTGGTCCACCTCATTCTCCCTGAGGTTTCTGCTCAAAATAGGGTTCTAAACCCTTTGCACCCCCGATCCTGGTAGTCAACACTAGATCCTTGCCTTCTTATCAACGGCACAATTGAAAGTGTCCAAAAATTATAGAGCCAGTGGACGATCACCAATCCACTTATCAAGCCAAAAAGGAACGTTCTCTCCTGATCCAACAGGGTATCTAATATGCACCATAAAGCTCTCTTTAACGGAGAGAATACCTCTCCAAATAGCCAAAGCATTATAGCAAGCCATTTGCAAATCCTAGCCATCTCTTGAGAACCCATATTTCCTATCCACAATGTGACACCAAAGTCCTGATTCTTCACCAAGTCTACATAGCCATTTTCCAAGCAAGGCTTGGTTCAGTTGTCATAGAAGCCTTATACCCAAGCCCCATCTTCCTTGGATTTGCAAATGGAAGCCTAATCAACCAAATGAAATTTCCTCTCTTCACTAATACCATGCCATATGAAATCCCACCGAAGTTTCTCAATCTGGTTAATTATAGAGATCGGGCATTTAAGAAGAGAAAGGCAGTACACCGGAAGATTCCCCAAGACTACCTTAATCAGAGTAACCCTTCCTTCCTGATTGTGTTCAAAGAGTGTTGGCTCAGCCGATTTCTCATCATAGCCCTTTGCTACTCGAGATAGGCATGGAAGATTTGGGACCTCCTTTTTAATTTGAAATTATATGGCTATTAGAAAAAGGTTTTACTGATGTTGTTAAACATTGGTGGGCCTCCATTTCTGTTAGAGATTGGATGAGTTATCAATTAGCTTAGAAATTAAAATTCCTCTAAAATAAAATGAAAGGTCGGAGAAAAGAAGTTTCTGGTAGCCTAATGGAGAAAGAGAATCGGTTGTTAGCCGATATTCAGTGCATTGATGGGAAAGAGGAGTGGGGGTTTTAGAAGAGGAAGATCAGGTCAGCAAGAAAAACCTCAGGATCTGTTTCATAGATTAATTTTTCAGGAAAATCCCAAATGGAAGCAGGTATCTAGAAATAAATGGTTGGAAGCAAGGGATCAGAATACAAGATTTTTCCATGCTATTGTTATTGCCTAGCGTTGTGTTAATAGGATAAATGTTATAGCTGATGGAACAAATTATCGGCTGTGGCGAGCAAATAAAAAATATCGCCGCTACAGTATAAAACCTAGCGGAGCCAAGCAGTTCTCTTTTAAAACACTATTTTCCCTGTTTCTTCTCTCTAAGAGCCATTCTTAAAGTTATATCTACCCTTATATGGTTCCAAATTACTTAAAAAGAAAAGAAAAGAAAAGAAACACACAAAGATTTGCTGCTGCATGAGATTTGATTTTTTTGAACACTTTAAAAATTCACACCGCTTTGCTGCTACGCATGTTCACAACCGATATGTATCGCTCGCTACATAGCGTTTTGGGCATTGGCCGCTATTCCCACCATAATTACTATTTTGATCCTAGCCGCGAGAGGAAGGGTGTGGGATATATATATATATATAGAGAGAGAGAGAGAATTGTTCAATTCTTCTAGAAGTTATATACTTGTGATGATCATTCAAGGCCTTAGATGGATGGTGTTTCTTTGAGGCAGCTTTCTCATTCTCATGCGTCCTCTCTTGAATCTCGGTTTAATAAAGAGGAGATTAGAGAAGCGGTGTTTGGTGTTGGCAATGATCATTCTTCAGGTCCGTATTAGTTTCCAATAAACTTTTACAGTATTTTTGGTATCTTTTTGAAGATGATTTGCTAGGTTTCTTCTATGAATCCCATGATAACGGTGTTATAGCAGGAGAAATGGGTGGCTCTTTTATTACATTGATTCCTAAGAAGGATGGACCTTTTTCGACTAAAGAGTAAAGACTATAGGCCCATTAGTTTGATTGGTAGTCTTTATAAGATTTTAGCAAAAGGACTTGCTAATCGGTTAAGCAAGTTGCTTCCTGAAATCAGTTCAGAGCTTCAAGGCGCTTTTGTTATAGGGTGCCAAATTCTCGACAATTTGCTAATAGTCCATTAGCGTATTGATTCAACCAAACCAGCAGCAACGTCTTGATTTAGTGTGCAAGTTGGATTTTGAAAAGTGGGATGGGAGTTTCTTTTTTACATGTTGGCGAGAATGGGATTTGATATTAAATGGCTAGAATGGATCCATTGCTGTATTTCCTCTGCTCATTTTTCTATTATGGTGAATAGATTTCTGAAAGGCTATTTCAAAAGTTCTAGTGATTTGTGGCAATGGGATCCCTTATCTCTGATGCTTTTTGTTATTGTGGCGGAAGCTTTGAATGCATTAATAAAGAAAGCTAAACATCGATGCTCTTACTCAAAGGTTTTCCAATTGATAATGCTGATCATGAGGTAACTCATTTACAATTTGCAGGTGATACTATTATGTTTTGTGATGCTTCTTGGCTTCAGGCTTATAATCTGAAAATTATTCTGAAATGGTTTGAGTTTTCATTGGGTTTGAAAATTAACTATGGTACCATTAAAAAAAAAAACTATGGTAAATGTGAAATGATTGGTGTTTGGACGGAGGATTGTAATGTTGCTTTTTTTGCTAATGTTTTCAGATATAAAGTTTGGAAGTTTCCTTTTAAATACTTGGGGTTCCCTTTATGTCTGGGATTACAAAAGAATTGCCTATTGGATTCAATTGTGGAGCAAATAGACAAGAAATTAAGTTCGTGGAAGGGAAGATATTTGTCTATGGGTGGTCGTGTTACTATAATCAAATCAGTTTTGTTATGTACCTTGTTTACTTTCTTTCTTGTTCCAAAATGTCCTTAAAGTGTTTACCTAAGGATTGAGAACATTCAACATGATTTCTTTTGGAATGATACTACGGAAAAAAGAAAGTACCATTTGGTTCAATGGGAGACGGTTTGTAAACCTTTAGCTCAAGGTTGTTTGTGCATTCAGTCTTTGTTGGGAAAGTGGCTATAGAGAGTGGGGGAGCTAGGCCAAGGGTTTTGGAGGCAGCTTTTAATATCCAAATATAAGTTGGGTATTGGCGGTTGGTTTATTCCTAGACAGGATCAAAGAGTTTTAGGATTATGGAAGTCTGTTCTTTTTGTTCAAATGGAATTTGATTCTTGCATTCGGTATGGGGTTTGGTGTGGTGGGCAGTTGCTGTTGTATGATCAATTCCCAAATCTGTATTTGCTGGAGAGGCGACAGCAAACTTTTGTTGCTGAGAATTATTGTACTATGGGTGGTGATATAGTTTGGGATTTTTCTTTCCAAAGAAACCTGATTGACAGAGAAGTTTCTGATCTTGCTGATTTACTTGGTATTCTTGACAAGGTTTATTTGTCAGATGGTGGGACTGATGAAAAGCTTTGGAAACCTGATGTTAAAGGTCAACTTTCATTTAAGTCTTTTTATAATGTTTTGTATGACATTTTTGGTCAAGTGGGAGGTTGGCAATTTTTTTCTGATCCATTTGTTCCGCTAAAAGCTTTGGTTTTCTGTTGGGTGGCAAGGTTTATTTGACAAGTTGAGAAGAAGAAATTATTTTATAATTAGTGGGTGCCCAATGCGCTTAAAAGATGAAGAAACGGTGCATCATTTGCTGATTCACTAGCATTTTGTTTATAAGTTTAGTTTACTTTGTTTAACTTTTTTTTTTTTTTATACGAATTGGGTCATGCCTAGGATTGTGGATGATCTTTTCCTCCAACGGTGCACGGGGAGTAAGTTTGCTTGTGGCAAAATTTTATGGGAATTAGTGTTATATGCTATTGTTTGAAAGCTTTGGTTGAAGAGCAACAATACAGTGTTTCGAAATAAAAGCAAATATGTTGAGGAGGTGGTTGTGTTTGGACTGTGTTGGAGTGGGTATGTAAGAGAAAAGAGTTTGCTAGTATCTCTTTGGTAGATCTTTAAGGTTTTGGGCATCTATTTAATGGGGGCTGCCGTATAAAAGCTGCTCATATATTATTGTGGATCCATCCACCTCTTGGAATTTTTAAGCTGAATTTTTATGGTAGTTTTTTGCTAAGTTCTTAGTGAGGAGGGATTGGTCATTGGTGGCATCATTCAAGATTGGAATGGAAATGTTGTTAGGAATTCTCAGGGCCAGTCGATTCTTTAGATGCCAATGAAGCAAAAGTATTTGCTCTTTTGATGGGGTGTCATGAGGATCAAAATAGTGGTTGCAACCAGTGGCCAAAATGCTACCTAGCGGGCGATGCATAGTGACTACAGTGATAGTAGTGGTGTGAATTTTTAAGTGGTCAAAAAAATTTAAATCTATTGTAGTCAGTCAACATTGTGTTTTTAAGTGATTTGGAACCATATAAAGGTAGAGACAACTTTATGAAAGGCTATTGAAGAAAAGAAATAGGAAAACAGTGTTTTAAATTAAAATTGCTTGGCTCTGCGAGATTTTAGACCATAGCCACTATTTTTAAAATAATGTAGTGGCCTCAACCATTACGACCGATAATGCGGTTGCTACACTATGTAGTGGATGCTTTTGCGAAGTTCTTAGTGAGGAGGGATTGGTAGCGTCATATGAGATTGGAATGGAAATGTTGTTAGGATTTTTTTAGGACCAGTGGATTCTTCGGACGCCAATGGAGCAAAAGTGTTTGTTCTTCTGATGGGGTGTCATGAGCTGTGTAGAATGGGAGGTTTTAATCCTTTGATTGAAGGTGATTCTTTTGATCTATCCAATGGGGTTCTAGGAAGGCTATTCATCCTTAGAAGCTAGCGGATTGGATGGAGGAGGTGCAGGATATTTCAAGTCATTTGGGTGTTTTCTTTCAACATATTTTAAGAGAGTCTAATTCGATGGTGGATGGTCTTGCCAGTGAAGGAGGTTTTCGCTCTTTTATTTCTTTTGATGTATATATTCTTTTATTTTTTGTTTGTTGTGGTTTTCATTGTTGGTATGTAGCTGTATTGTTTGCTTAGTGAATTTATTTATTTGTAAAAAAATGTTTTATGATCTTTTTCATACCATTAAATGCTAAGTTGGTGAACTTGAAAGAGCAAACTTAATTAGCTTGATCCTCCCTCCAAATGATAAATAACCAGCCTACCATGAAGATTTCTTTTCTTTTTTCAAATCTCTCACACATTGTATCCTATAATGCTTTTGTTGGCTTCCCAATGCAAAGTGGAAGACCAAGTTGGGGAGAAGGAAGCTTCCTTGCAAGACAACCAAAAATATCAGCAAACACCTGTACTTGTCCATGATCAACTCTATTAATAATTTTTTTCTCTTCTATTGGAGGGGACCTTTTTTTTAACTCCTAGTTGCATTTTGAGTCCCTTACACATATTTGTGGAATTTTGAAATGTGGGAAATTACAAAAAATTTGAAGATGTTAAAGGATTCCTATTCAGGCCTGCTTATTCTGGACAATGATTCATCTAATGCTATCGTTGAAATTAAGCCGATGGTGCTCTTTATTATGTGAGTGGTAAAGTTATCCTTTACTAATTTTTTCCTTTTTGTTTGTCTTTCATTGAGATCCTTTCACTGGCTGCGGCCAGTTTTCTTTTGCCACCTTATATTTCATCTAATATGGATCTATGGAGGATTTCTTTACTCTGTGCGTGCATGTGTTCGTGTGCATTTGTAAGAGTCTAATGTGGATTTTAGGTAGGATTTCTGTTTTTAATTAGCATAAGAATAGGCTAGGTTTGCTTGGGGATAGTACAGCTTATGTGAGGAAGGATTTACAGATTCTTTTCATGCTATGTTTCCAAATTAACCTGGTTTCAGTTGTAGTAAGTGAAATCTAAGCTTTTCTGTTTGTTTAACTTGTGTAAGCTTGCAAAATTATTAGTGGATTAGGTGAGCTGGTGTGTCTAATTTTCTACATTTCAACATCTTGTTTGCACCAAGAATCTACCAAGTCATCACTGTAACATATCAATACAATCACATACCCAAGGTGCATAGTTGCATTTATGATACTCCATCACCATGCCATGGTGGTTCATGATGGCCATATTCATATACCACCACAGGCATGGATTTGAGTACTGGGAATAAAGACTTTGCAGGTTTACGTTAAAATTGTTATACAAAGTACTTTCTTTCTTCTCTAGAACATTTCCACTGATTGTTTGCATTCCCTTCTAACATATGTTGAAAAGTAAGTTTACTGATAGAACTATATAAAATAATGGACTCAATATAGTAGGATATGCTAAATCTGTACCCCAGAAGTATGCACTATCTACCAAGATGAGTATCATATTGGTCTGATGAGGGTACACTAGGCATAGACAAATATCCAGGTACCATAGATGGTTGGTCGGTCTATCTTGTACTGTATTGGAATTGTAGCTTGCTTTCTCCATTTTCTACTTGAAGATTTTTTAGGCCCTTGTCATGTTATCATGGAGCTTCCATTCCATTGTCTATGTCTTTCTGTGGAGAACCTTCATGATTTCTGTTTGAGTTTATAAAATTTTCCTGTTTATAAATTATGATTTCTCAGTTGAAGTTGAAATCACTTGATTTGGTACTCATATTTCTATGAAAAATTGCTGGGTCATGGGCCTCAACAAATATATGCTTTACTGAGCCAATTTTGTTAGGTGAGGAGCCCATGTTTTGGGAGTCCATGGTATTTATTTGCTATGATGCCCAGATACTTGTAAAAGCCCAACGTATCCATATTGGACTGATACGACCCTTGTATCGGTACTTGATACTGCACTGATACTTCTAGGGAACAAGTTTAACTTATTTTACTTACCAAATCCTTTATTTCACGTGGTTCTTTTCATTTGCTTCTCACCATAAAAAAATTCCAAAAGGGGGATGAAAATGATGATAATTTCATTGATCAAAAGAGATCTAAAGAAAAAAAAAAATTAGACACCCGTATCCATATCCGTGTCCTTGATTTTCAAAAGTAAGGAGTTGTATGCCCGATCCCTATATCAATGTCCGTATCCATATCTGTATATGTGCATCATAGTTTATCTGATGGGACTGTTGTGGATGAGACTCCCAACTATTCCTCGGTGGGAAGATTATAATCCTTTACTAGAATATATACTCAAGAATGTACATTGACTGTCCACATTAGAAGTATAGCTGAAGAGATTTTCTTTTTCCTTTTTCCCTTTTGTTTTGGATGGGGGAGGTAGGATTAGACTGTGAATTGCAATGTACAAAAGCCTGCATGATAGTCTGTGTGCTTCCTCAATACTGAGGCTTAGGACTCAAGATTCCTGTATTTCTATTTTGATCTTTATGAGCTTTTTCAAGCTTATTTCTACTTTTGGCCTTCAGGAGGTTTTTCAATCTTATTTTGGGCCCGATTAGATTTCTGCATAAGAAAATATCTGTAGATTTAAACATTGCAAGAATAGAATAGTGTAATAATATGATATTGTAATATTTTTTGCTGTTTGGTAGTATCTGAAGAATGAACATCTTTTAAACTGAGGTGTTTGGTAGTTGCTGCATTTCATAATATAAGTGCAAATAAGTTTCAAGATGACAAAAGCATTTTAAAGCTCTTAATTCTATTAGGGTTTGTTATCAGATTAGTTCTGCATAATTCGTCTCTTGAAATCCATCATTGAGGCCCACCTTTGGAATCCAAATTACTCAAATTCATTTTCCCACATCATTCTGTCATTAAGGAAAATCACTCTAATTAGTCTTATGCCCTACCATAATATTGATCACAATTCACGTCTACAACACCTGATCAAAATAAGGATAAAAATTCAAATAAAATAATTTAGACATCATCAATCTGATGGTGAGAATAACTTTAATTGGAGTAAAACAAATAACTTTAATCTGATATGATAAGGTGGGACACCATCATCATCACCACCTTTCATGATCAGAGTCACCACCATTGGCACTACCACCATCATCATTATCACCACCACCATGACCACCATCCACCAATGGGGCCCACCTTTGAATCCAAACTCCTCAAATTCACTGTCCAACATTGTTGCATCATCAAGAAAAACTTCTCCCTAACTAGTCTTATGCCCCACCATAAGATTGATGACATCTACATGATTAAAATAAGAAAAGAAAATCAAATCATATTATTTATGCATCATCAATCTGATGGTAGGAATAAGCTTGATTGCTTCATCGGATTGATCACTGCCACCACCAATGATCTCATCATCACAATCACCACCACCACCATCATCACAGCCATCACCACATCAACATCATCACTATCATCACTGATGTCATCATCACCACCACCACCCTAGTGACCACGGCCACCATTCTTATCGTCATCATTCTAACTAGTCCAATCTCATTCAATAAGGGCGAGAGGTGAGGGATTTAAATAGTTTTTTTCCTTTTAAAGCTTGGATTGAGAGATATTTTTATCTTGTAGAAAACTCTCTGGAAGACAGGGAGGGGGGAAGCCGTAGGAGAAAATATATAACATTTTGAGAGAAAAGAATATTTTCTTCTTACTTTTCTTGCGTTACCAAACAAACAAGATTTCTAAGTTTAGAAAGTGAAATATTATATTCTGTCACATATTATTTTCTTGTGCTTTTTTGTGCATCCAAACAGGCCATTTATTTTAACTTTTTGACTGCAGAAATGCAAAGGGGCCAAGAGGCATCTGTTAGATGCCTACAAAACAAAGCATTTCATTTTAGTCTGCAAGATGGTGGAACTGCCATCGAAGGGTTTCCTGAATTCAATGACGAAATCAATACCCCTCAAGGTGGCGTTACAGAAGGAGAGAACTCACTGGGTGGTGAATCTTTTGCACCGCAAAATGAAAGTTACCACAGACCTATGCATCAGCAAGACTTCTGCATGTGGCCCACTTTCCAGCCTGACATTCATAGAATGCAACAAAACCAATGGAGTAATAATATATATGAGCATTTCTATCCTATGAATAGGGAATACCCTTTTCCCTTGGAGAACAGATTTCATTATGTGCCATTCAAGATGTTTTCTCACACATATCCACATGAGTATCAATTTCAAGAATTCCAATATTTTGTTGTCATTGACTTTGAGGCAACATGTGACAAGGAGAAAAATCCCCATCCACAAGAGATCATTGAGTTCCCATCGGTTCTAGTGAATAGTGTGACAGGGCAGCTGGAAGCTTCTTTTCAAACATATGTGCGGCCATTCTACCATCAACTTCTGACTGATTTTTGCAAGGAGCTCACAGGAATCCAGCAAATTCAGGTGATTGAAATTTTACATCTCTCTTGTGTTGGTTTAATTGTGGAACAAAATCTATATTCTGTCAAGCAATGTTTATAATTCTGCATGCAACTATTTCCCTTCTTGCTTATATCTTGTTTACGCAGTATGCTGGCAGTGTTACTTTTTCTTTATTGATTTTTCAGTTTTGTTTTGCCTACCCTTATTGGACAGTGGACACTAGGCAAGACATGGTGCTCCAAAACCTGTATGGACAAAGTGTCCTGGTGATGCCAAGTGCTGCATGTTGGACAAGTTGAAGTGTCTAGATGCCTACCATAGAATTCCCTGCTTAGTTTTTTGTTCCAAGTTTTCCTGTTTTGTAGGTTATTTGTTTAGCTAAAGGTTTTTCACTTATTACCTTTACACTTCTCTCCATTGTCAGTGTGTTTGCATTGGACTATTAATTGGGCCTCCCTCATGATTAGTTTTGTTTTTCATTTTTTATTACAACAACCATGTTCCCCATGCCACAGCCAGAGTTTCTGTTCGTTGTGTTTCCAATTCTTCTGTTAGAGCTATCCAACTTTTTGTTGGAGCAATTTTGATATTCCTCATGCATGTCTATTTTGATATTCAGAGTTAATGTTCATCATGTATGTCTATCGAAGATGATATTGCATGATTTTCAGTCAAATCAATTAGACTCTACATAATGAACTTTCTTAACTAATACTGATAAATTTTGGTTGGAGTTCTTTACAAAATACCCTTTTGATTTTAGTTATTCCATTAATCTCTTTTACATATTAATTTATTTATTTAGGCAGAAGTTTTCCCATGTATAGATCTGATGCAGGTTTGCCTGATCCAATATCTGGCCTAAGATCTAATCAAAATCCCCCCTTGGCCCTGAAGGCCTTCTCAAAACACATGCTGTCACATCCCCTGCAGGGAGCGAGTTCCTTTGTCAAACTAAAATCTTCTTTTATATGAGTTGGTTTAAGGTTTTTTCGAATAATATATAAGTGTTTAGGCTTTCTTAGGCAGCCAGGATTTAGTTCCTGTTAGTCTCCTGTGGTTTACATTAAATGATAGTCGATTGATGTAGTATAATGGTCGCATGAATTCAATTAAGTTGTGGAATAAGAAAGAGGTGCTCTGTGAATTTTTTGCAGCAAATCATTTGCAGCACCCAATCTTGTGCAAAACTTTTCAACTGAGCACCTTTTAAGTGCTTGTTTGTCATGTCTTTTCTGTTTGAAATAGAGCTGTTGTAGTTATACTATTTTGCAAATAGAATGTTTGTTATGTTTGATTCAGTTAGAAAAAGCAAACTTGTCATACTACAGAAGTTACATGGGCAAAGTCATCTTATAGTAAAAGTAGTCCTTGCAAATTTGTCATAAAATAAAGTAGTATAGGCAAACTTGTGGTATTATGAAAGTTATATGGGCATGTCGGAGAAAAGAAAAACCAAAATTGTCTGATTGCTTTATACATTTATGTATATTTGAAAAAAAAACCTGTTAGTTACTTTTTGAAAAAGGCAATAATAGGTCTTAAAATTGATTGAATCCAACATCCACATGAACTTTGCCAAACAATCTAAAGAACTCTGAACATCTATTTCAATCATTTTAAAGTCAAATAGACATAAAAAGTAAAGTTGATAAACGACACCTCGGTCAGTCTAGACTAAATCTGAGTTTGGTCTTGATTGGCCTAATTACTTGATGCAAGCTAGACTAATGGGCCATGTTTGAAGGTTTATTCCAGAAGACCCAAAGCCTACAAGGCCCAGCAGTGACAACATCCAACCCAAGATTCTCTCCCACAAAAGTTTCTAATCTTTAAAATCTTCTCGAGGATTTCCTCAATTTAGTAGATTTCTATGATAACTAGGCACTTTCCAAATTTCCCTAGACTCTTAAAATTAGGTAGTTTCTTCTTTAGTAGGAATTGGTTGCTAAATTCTTGCTTAGACCTTATTATATTAGGATGTAATCCCTTCTCTTGGGATATACAGAAGTTAATTGATAATTGAGTTCTCTCAATCGTGTGTTCTCTGTCTTTGGTGTGAGACCTAGACACCCTACCATAAGCCTTCTGACTTGAGGAATAACCCGTTGGTTTTCCTCATTTGCTCTTGCGCTATTTCAATTGGAATCAGAGCCAAGATCCGTCTCAGGTCGCCGATCCGATCGCCGGTCTGAGCCAACCCACACTACCAATCGTAAGGCCACGACTGTCCGTCGAAACCCATCAACAACCCACCGATACCCATCTCGTCTCACCCCACCTTCCCCTGCATCACTCTGCCCCATCCAAATCCCAGACGAAACCCCTCACAGCCCTACATCAATTTTCCCAAAACCCTAAAACCCCAAATCATTCCCAAATATCAGCCCACCACTCTCCTTACTCTCATCCCGACCACCACCCTGGTCCCTACCTGCGCCCAACCAAGACGAAACCACCACACCCTTGTCTCCTCCCATTCGCCCAACCTAGAAGTAAAAAACAGAGAGAGACTAAGGAACAGAGAATAGACGAAAGAGAGAAGAGGACAGAAGTATACCTGGTCATCATCTTCGTTGACGGAAGCCACGAACCACTTGTGCCAGCCCCACTGCCAACGTCTCTGAGAGATCTACCATCGCCCAGCTTCATCGCATCATAGCCACAAGTGCTCGCAGCAGAGCCCATCCCCTTTCACAGTGAAGACAGAAAAGGAAGGAACCATCCCTTTTCTCTTCTCCTGCACACAGAGCACGAGGCGACTGGGTCACGTGTATTGGACAGCAAACAGGCCCATCTTCTGGGTTTGAGTTTGGGTCAGGCCGACCCAATAACAGCAAGTAGGGAAAAAAAAAAACAGCAAGTTAGCATGTCTACCCCGATCCCAACTACCGGCACCAGAGCCACATTCAACGGTAAATTCACCGACCGCCAGCGTGATAGCTACATCATGTAGTTAATGGATAGAATGGACAGGGTTGAAGAATGTCTTTGAAACACGCCGCCTTCGGGCAAATGGAATAATGACTACCCAGGACCTTCCACCAACAAAGATGGCACCAAGGCGACATGGGGAAGCAACCAACTGGCAGATGTAGAAAATTCTGTCATTGGCGAACCGCAGGAAACTTGTTGGCAATTTATGGAGCGTATTATGGATAAAACTGACTATGAAGACCATCATAGTCGACAAGATGACATCACCAAGAAGGTACGTGTTGATGTTCCTGATTTCTTTGGACGCATGGATGTGGAAGTCTTCACCGACTGGATTACAGCCCTTGAAGATTATTTTGAATGGTACATGGAAGAAGACAAATGCGTTTCCTTTGTCAAGATGAAGATGAAGGGTGCAGCACGTGTTTGGTGGCGAAGTATTGATGATAGGAATACTAATTATGGGAGACGTCCTATTAGCACATGGGAGGAGATGAAACAGAAAATTGAGGATAAATATCTACCGGTTGAGTATTGATGATAGGAATACTAATTATGGGAGACGTCCTATCAGCACATGGGAGGAGATGAAACAGAAAATTGAGGATAAATATCTACCGGTTGACTATCTTGATTCCCTCTATGATCAACTAGTTGATTGTAGATAAGGGACCTCCACTGTAGATGATTTCACATAAAGGTTTCATGATCTCATTGGTGAGATGCAAAGTGTCTGAAACTGATCGACAGGCTATCACCAGATATAGGAAAGGACTACGTCAAGAGATCCAAAGGGAGTTAACTACTCACACCTTTTACAGCATTGAAGAAGTTCATTGCTTGGCACTCCACGTCGAAGATCAGTTGCGCTATCCATATTCAAGGCGTTTTGGTGAACCTCTCAAAAGGAGGAACTCCGATACGACTTATCAACGGGTTGCTCCAGCACAAAACTCAACTTGATAACCTTCTCCCCAAAATTCCAACAAGCAAGCACCTCCTCAGAATCAAGCAAGACCTGCAAAGTTTGCAAACAAAGTGAAGAATGTGGTAAATTCTTCACGACCAAAGCAGGACATCGAGTGCTTTCGATGCAAAGGCAAAAGACACTATGCTTTTGAATGCCCAGGTTCAAAGAATCTTCACTATGCACATATTGAAGAAGATGGTTATGATTCGGAGCTTGTTGATGAAGAAATTGAAGCTGAAACACCTTATGAAGAGCAGTAATCTCCGCCTGAACAAGAAGATCATTCCTTCTATCAAGCTGAAACCGAATGACGGACATTGTTGATTTGTCGTCTCTTCATTACCACCGAAGAAGAAGCTGAAGATTGGAGGCGAACTACCATATTTTGCTCTATGGAAAAATGTCGTGAGAGATTGTGCAATCTCGTCATAGATGGAGGAAGTGAGATGAATGTGATCTCCCAAGAAGTAATTAACAAGTTGAAGCTTCCAACAGAAAAACACTTGAAGCCTTACAAGGTCTCTTGAGTAAATGATTCAGCAATTCCAGTAACCAAGCGGTGCCAAGTAACATTCCAAATTGGTGGTTATGCAGATTCTATTTGGTGTGATATTATCCACATGAATGTTACTCATATTCTATTGGGAAGGCCTTGGCTTTTTTATAACAAAGTCCAAAGTGATGGAGAACAAAACACCCATACTTTTAAGTATAAAGGTTGCAAGGTTACTCTTATTCCACTTAAGCCTCCTACTGCCCCAGCAAAGCAATCATCATCAGTTCTGGCAAAACAAACTGCACCACAACCAAGTTCTCGCATCCTTTCAATGCAAAAATTTGAAGAAGAAAGTAAGGAGCAATGAGTTGTTTATGCCCTTATCCCACGAGAATTCATTGAGGCCGAAGATAAATAGGCAGTTTCTACACCACCAGAAATCAAGTCTTTGTTGCATGATTTTAAAGACTTGATTTCAGCAGATCTTCCAAAAGAGCTACCGCCTATGAGGAACATCCAGCATGCCATTGATTTGGTCCCCGAGTCATCGCTTCCTAATTTACCTGCTTATCGCATGAGCCCTACAAAACACACGGAATTGAAAAGGCAAGTTGAAGAACTCCTCCAGAAAGGCTATATTCACGAAAGCATGAGTCCTTGTGTGGTACCAGCCCTCTTGACACCCAAGAAAGATGGTTCTTGGAAAATGTGTGTCGACAACCGAGCAATTAACAAGATCACCATTAAGTACAGGTTTCCAATACCTCGGTTGGATGATATGCTTGATATTCTTGCTTAGACCTTATTATATAAGGATGTAATCCCTTCTCTTGGGATATACAGAAATTAATTGATAATTGAGTTCTCTCACTCGTGTGTTCTCTTTGTCTTTGGTGTGAGACCTAGACACCCTACTATAAGCCTTTGGGCTTGAGGAATAATCCGTTGGTTTTCCTCCTTTCCTCTGCGTTGCTTCATTACTAATAAATTGGCTCGACCATTTCTCCATATTGCACCAGCTTGGTATCTCAGAGCATATAGGGCTGCATCAAGGGTAACCTGGATTGTGTAAATGATGCAGGCCATGGGCCAAATGCATCCTTGAAGTCTCATAAAAAAGGTCCAAGAAGATCATCATATGCCCAGTCCACTAAGAGGGCCCATTAGCGATTAATTAGTCACATGTTAAATAATGGCTTTATGGTCATGTCACATGCCAAGTTCTCGTATTTAGGAAATTCCATCTTGAGAGAATCAACTTTCTGTTATTTGCTTAAACTTAGAAAGACGTGTGAGTCAATATCTTAGGATCCTTGATTAGAAATTATAATCTATAATCTCTAACTATGAATTAACTACTCTAATTAGAAGGTATAATCTCTGATTAAGATATTGATGGCTAATAGTCTATATAAAGGTTGTAATGGATCCTCATTAAAGCAATGGACATCTTTCTCTATTCCTATCTTGAGTTGGTGAAACACCCTCTCTTAGATTTGCGCAAAGACTCCATTGGCATGGCTGTAAGATGTTGAAGATTCCATGTTGATCTACCCCCCAATAGTAAAGATTTCTGGTTTTAGCTGCGTCAGACACTTCAGGATACTTGGCGCTCCTTCCATATGTTGAGGTGACGGATCATGCTAGTGCATCATCTAAACCATGCATCATCAGGTAGACTGCCTTTGCCCGAAAATCAGCACTTTGAGCAGGCGGGCCACTCATTCATGTGGACTTTCTTACATTGGACTTTCATTCATATGCGGTCGACCTCATGAGTGACCTAGTCTGTTTTTTGGATGAGGTCATCTAATGATAGGACCCACGTGGTTGCACAAACCTGATTTGGGGCTTGTGCTGCACACGGCCTCTTGTAAAAGGGCATGCAAGGGACTGGTGCATGGAATTAACAAGTACAATCCTAACTGTTTTCACTGGGACTGCTGAATTCACACCTGTTATTAATTCTGCACCCTTAACTGATTTCATTCATTAGCATTTGGGTGTCTAGTTTGTGATCATTAAGTTGCAACAAAGTGAAAGTCAAAGGTAAAAACACAAATGAAACTGGGTTGTGCTTAACGCAGGAGATTATGGAAGAATGCAGCAGCATTTTTCTAAAAATCCATGCAGCAAAACGATTCACATGTTTGAGTTCCATTCTATTTTTGGCTCGGTTGATGCATGTTGAAAAGAATTTATTGATGGAATCCTCGTTGCTAATGAACTTTTTGATTCAAGGAAGAGATGCATATGCTATTTTTAAAATTGATATGGAAAAGACTTATGATCACGTGCACTGGGGCTTTATGGACTATATGTTGAGGAGGTTTGGGTTTGGGAAGAGGTGGCACACTTGAATTTGGGAGTGTATTGCAATGGCATATATTTCTGTCTTGGTAAATGGTTCCCCTTCAAGATTAATCAAATCAACTCGGGGGCTTAGGCAAGGGCACCCTCTCTCCCCTTTCTTGTTCTCTTTGGTAGTAGACTGTAGAAACCTTGAGTGCTCTTCTCTCGAAGGCTAAACTCCGGTTGCCCTATTGGTGGTTTTGAGATGGGTAAAGGGGTGGAAGCTATTACTTACCTTCACTTTGCCAATGACACTATTTATTTCAGTTCGACTAGTGCAGGGGAGGTTTTGGTGTTGAAGAGAATCCTTAGGTGCTTTCAACTTTCTTTGGGGCTAAAGATCAATTTAGCCAAGAGTTTGTTGGTTGGGTGGGGTGTTCAGATGAAGTTGTTTGGCCTTTAGTGTGATGTTTCATTGCAAGGTTGGGAAGTTACCAGTTCAGTATTACCTATTGGTGCTTGGGCAAGATCGAGAATAGTTTGGGATCCAGTGGTGGCAAATTTTGAACTGAACCTTTCTGCTTGGAAAAGGAATTCTTTCTCGCTTGGTGGAGGAATTACTTTGATCAAGGCTATATGCTATCCAATCTTTTGGCATTCTACATGTCTCTTTTGTTGATGCCAGTGGCAGTTAAGGAGAAGTTGGATTGCATTCGTATGGATTTTTTATGAGAAGGCTGGAATGATGGAGGAAGTTGCATCTTTTGTAGCGGTGTAAAGTTATTAAGCCTAAAGACGACGGAGAGTTAGGTTTTGGGGATTTGGAAATAAAAAATTGGGCTTTGTTGGCTAAGTGGTTGTGAAGATTTGAGGAGGAAAAGAAGGCTTGGTGGAGAAGAGTTTTGGTTGCAATATATGGTGAGGACAAGTGGGGTCAGATTCCTTGTAGTGTCCATAGGCATCGGGTGTCAAGCTTATAGGGTAATATTTTAAAAATTAGGTATGTGTCTTCTTTAGGAGGGAAAGTGTTCTGTAAGTTGTGGGTTTCAAAGTGGGGGAGGGAATCCGAGTCCAGTTTTGGGTCAACCGGTTGGGTGGGGGTCCTTTTTGTTCACTCCTAGATTATTCAGGGTAGTAGTCAATCTGTCTTTAATCAAAGATTGTTATGTGGATAATGAGGGTTTTGGGCTTTGGGGTGTCTTTCGGGAGAGCTTTGCATCAGTTGCAAAAGTCCGAATATGCATCTTTGTTGAGTCTGCTTTCAAATGTTTTTATTTGCAAGGGTGATGTTGATCAACGTAAATGGAAGCTTAGTCCTTCTGGCATTTTTTCCTCTTAGTCTGTCTCTAAGGCTGCATAGGGGAGCACGGAGTTGAAGCCAGTGTTACAAAATTCGGTTCGTCTTTGTTCGAATTTTACGAATAATTTCAGTTTGGTCCCTCTACTGAAACAAACACCGCACCTACAAAATTTCGTTCCAGAATTTGGTCTAATTCAGTGATATTCGGTTGTTCGGATGAACTGTGTACTTTGCCTTTAAAATAGAAAAAACAAAACATGAGGGGGCAAAACATAGTTCTTTTTTTAACTTAAAAGTAAAAAGACCCTTAGTCCCTAACCCAACCCCCTTTCGTTTGCCCCTTTCGTTCGACAGAGAAGAAACGAAGATGATGGAGAAGTACAAGAAGAAGAAAATGAAGAGGAATAAGAGGCAAAGGCAGCAGCCAAACCCTCTGCTGCTGCTCAGCTCATCTGGCAGAGAAGAAAAACAAAAAAAAAAAAGGATGATGATGAAGAAGAAAGAAGAGGAAGAAGAACCTGTTAGGGTTGACCCATTGCTTCTGTTGCTGCTCAGCTGGAGTGCTCCACCAGTTGCTGCAGCTTTACCCAACCCAGCTGCTGCTCGATCCAGGTGCTGCCGGTGCTACTCAGGTTCTTCTTTTTCTTACTTTTTTCTTTTTGTTTTTTTTTTTTTAATTACTTTTCCTCTCCCAGACTCTTTGGCAGTTGGCCTTTTATCCTCTTCTTTTACTTTTCCAGACTTTGACAGCTGTTGAAAACTGAAACAGCTGCCTTTTCAACAGCTGCTTTGTTTACTCTTTTTTTTTTTTCCTTCTCTTTTGGGCTCTTGGGCTGGGCTTCTGCCTTTCTTCTTTATTTTCAACAGCTGCTGCATTTTTCTAATAGCTATTATAGCTTCCTGTTTGGTTGTGGCTCTTTATCTTACTATTGATGTTGGATCATCTGGTATTGATATGGAATTTATTTGGTAGTAGTGTTCAAAATTTTTTTTCTGTGTGTTAGTCATTATATCAGAATTTTGAATTGTGGTATCTTTTTTTATCAATTATCATGACTGGGGTTGGAAAAAGTGGTACGCCTACATCACCGCAAGCTTCAAATCCTGAATAAACTAAATGTATCAGATCATATTATTAAATTTTAATATTAGTCTTACGTTTTTCTATATGTATATATATTTTTAAGTTTTATATTTTTCTGAAACATTTCTCCGAAATCCTGAATCAGCTGAAATATTTCAGTTGGGAGGCCAAACTGAAACAGCGTCCAAAACAAGTTTCTCAACTATGGGTGAAGCCCGCTTGCTCATAAGTGTGGGCTGGTTTGGCTCCCCCTAGGGTGGAGGCGTTTTGCTGCCTTGTTGTAGCAAGGAGAGTTTCTACGGCAGACAATCTTAGGAGGGGTATGGTGTCAAAGGCTATCTAGGATTTGTGTTTGTTGTGTGGGAAGGAAAGGGAGGTGGTTGACTTTCTGTTTGTGCATTACGAGTTCTCTGTGTGGTCTTACTTTCTTGTGAAATGTGGGGTTTGTTGGTGTCTTCTAGGGTTGTTGGCATGTTTATTCAAGTCATGTAGGTTATCTCCTTTTGGAGGTTGTGGGAAGACTCTGGTGGCTTATTCCATATGCTATATTATAGTCCACTTGGAGAGAGAGAAATGATGGAGTTATTAGAGATTTAAAGGGACTTTAATGGTTGGAGAGGAGGTTGCTTACATGGTGTTATTGAGGATAGCAAAGTGTTACTTTGTGTAGTTCGTCTTTTAATGTGGCTAGACTCTAGAGTGGTGTCATGGGCTCCTCCTATCGGAGATGTGTTGAAGTTTATGCAATCTAATGAGGCAGAGGTCGTCACCATTGTAGAGGCATTGTGCATTTATGTTGCTTTGCCCAAGTTGATTGTAGAGAGTGATTATAAGATTGCCATTTCTTGGGTGTCTTCCTTTGCTTTGCCCCCTTGGAGATTCCAGTTTCTTCTTAATGAGATAAAGGTTGTGTCTTCGTTGATTTATTTGGAATACAAGTATCTTCATCGGGAGACTAATGTTATCTGCAGATTCCTTGTCCAAGCAAGGGGCGGACAAATCTTCTCTGATTATTGCTTTCACTATTTTATTATTATTATTATTTATTTATTTTGGTTTCTTTTATCTTTTCCTTGTTGGTATTAGGCTTTTGTACCTCTGTATTTGTCCAATTTTTTTTATTGGTTCTTTTTAATGAATTTTAGTTACCTATTTAAAAAAAAAATACACATGCTGTAAAGAATGTCCAACCTGTTACAGTTGTGTGTGATACCCAGGTGGACAGAGGCGTTCCTCTTAGTGAAGCTTTACTCATGCATGATAAATGGCTGGAGGACAAGGGAATCAAGCATACAAACTTTGCTGTGGTGACATGGTCCAATTGGGATTGTCGCGTGATGTTGGAATCAGAGTGCAGATTCAAGAGGATAAGGAAGCCTCCATACTTTAATAGGTAATAATGCTAAGAGCCTTTGACTTTGCAAGTGCTTTGTTTGGCCGTTAAGCTGATTAGACAAGATTCTTTAAGTTGCGGATTCAATCCCTGCTTAGGTTTTGCTTTGCAGGACGGCTTAATATATTTGCAAGGTTTCTGCCTTGTGTTAAATGTTGCAACAGTAAAACTTTCCCACTGCAGAAACCTTTCTCTTGACAATGGTCTGTCATTTTCAGTGGGTTCAAATCCCATAGTTTCTATGCCACTTAAATTGCTTGTATGTTTAACTTCCTTTTCGAAATGGACATGTGTAATTCTATTGTAAATAAAGGAAACAACCATGAATGGTTCTAGGCCCACTTTAGACAGTCATCATTGAGATGTCTCTTTTACGAGAATCTGTATTTTTTCAAATCCTCATCAATGTGGCAAAGCTAATATAAGGAAATATTGGAATTCTACACCTATCCTGTTAGAGTGGATACTGGATTGTTACATTGACTGCACAGGTTTTCTTTGTTCAGTCTTCATGTTAGGACACCTTTTGGTGATCAAAATCAGTCATGTTGGGCCTCCAAACTTCCATTTTCTGCCATCGGATGATATCTGCCAGGTTATTTGTAACTATTGGATGTAATTGTCCATTCCCTCAGTTGGTTAGTATCATCCGACTGGGAAAGAATTGCGACATCAGGCATGGTCATTCCCTGATAGGCCCCATGTATACCATTTGCTGGGTTGAACAAAGGCTATTTCTTCTACTGAGCATCATATGTTACCTCTAATATTTTACAGCATCTAATGGGCTTTATATCTACAGATTAAGGTGCATTAATCATTACAAGCTTTTCAGTTCAAGTGAGAAAATAAGAAGCATTTTTTGATGTGCTGTTCTTTCGGATATCTATTGAAGGGTAATATCAGAGAGGTCAAAGATGTATTCAGAGGCAAAATGATCATATCTACCTGGCTGCATGGGAATCTCCCATTTATCCCCATACAATGCTTACCATGGGGTTCACTTCAGGGTATGCTGTTGGGTTTGATGTAACTGGCCCAAACATCACACAATTGGTGTGACTTCCTATTAGAATTGAGGTGATCTTCTACACCGCAAGTTTGAATTTGACTATTCAAGCCAGGTTTTTAGAGACACATGGGTGTCTTCCCTGTAACCGCTCTACAGATGATCATTTTGCTTTAGTATGTACTTTTCCTTTTACTCGTCAGGCATTTTTGGATGATGGAATAATATCTAAAAAGTTTTGAAGTGATTTTGATATTCATTTTCTACCATGGCCAGGTGGATCAATTTAAAGGTTCCATTCCAGGAGGTGTTTGGTGGTGCACGTTGCAACCTGAAGGAAGCAGTTCAGTTGGCTGGTCTGGCCTGGGAGGGTCGTGCACACTGTGGTCTGGATGATGCCCGGAACACGGCCCGCCTCCTTGCCCACCTGATGCACCGGGGTTTTCGGTTTTCAATCACTAATTCGCTCATGTGGCAACCTCTCGATCGCCCTATGACATGGCAGCAGTCCCCAGACCGCCCGATTGGCCCTGTCCCCCACCATCACATCCCAAAACATCCTGTGCCACCTGCAATCCAGTTTCATTCCCACACAGACCCAACTGGCAAGGATGGGCGAGGCACCTACTGCTATTGTGGGGTCAGGAGCTGCAGGCAAATGGTGAGGAAGCCTGGACCAAAGCATGGCAGCTTCTTCTTTGGGTGCGGGAACTGGACAGCCACTAGGGGCGCTCGCTGCCCATACTTTGAATGGGCTTCTTCTCCTTGACTGGAGTAGTACTGCCGATTGAGGGCATTTGGCTTTCTGTAAAAGCCTCTCAGCATCTTCTTCATGTATAAAAAGGAACCATGGTGGCTTTATTTATGGGAAAAGCAATAAGAATTAAGAAGCGGTAGCTGCTGCTTGTGGGGGGTGCTTTTACTTCTACAGTTCTCCATCTTCCACTACATATTTTAGTCTTGCTTGTCTGTCTCTGTTTCTCTCGCCGCACCTATTGCTAATGGGAGTGTCTTTAGGGAGCTCTAACCTGTAAAACTGACTCGTTGAACTTGAGCGAACTGGGAATTAGATGCTCTAGTTAGGAGGATCTTTACATGCTTAAGGTCAAAGACATGCTTAATTATCATCTTAAAAATAATCTGCAAGATATATATATAAGGAGTGCTTGATGGAACCTGGAACATGCTTTAGTCCAGCTTTTAGTGACAAGGGTCACATTCCAGTGCCATATTCAGACAATTGTTATGTTCATAGATTTTCATAGATCAGTCATAGACTGTTATGGCAGGAAACTGTGCTCCCATGTTCAAAACATTCATAGTTGATGGGTCTCCTAAGTGTCTGCTTTGATATAAAGGAGTATTGGTTTACCAGTTTCCTATTTATACCAGTTTCTTTCCTTACTAATGAAGTGTGAACCATCTTAAGCATTATTGCTTTATATATCTTTTATTTGTTTCTTCTTTATTGCTTTATTTATCTTTTATTTCTTTCTTTCTTTCTTTTGGAAACTTCTGTAAATGGTTGTGAGATTTTTATAAATGAATCAGACAGGAGGTGAAAATAAGGTAGTTTCTGATGTGTGGGGATGGCAATTGCGGAACAGGGCTTTCTGCCTGGAGCTGAACCTGACCAGGCAATTCAGTGTCTGGTTTGACTGACTTGTTTTGGCATTTCTGGTTGGATCCAAGCTATTGGGCTTGCCAACCCAATTCATTGCATTCTTAACCGACCCGACCTGAACTGGACCTGGTAGTTCAGGTTGGGTCGGGTTGAAATCTCCAATTAGATTGATAAATAGGTTCTCTTGGGGTTGGTCCATACTTGGAGCCTATAGTGGATCAATGTGGGTCTCTTCGTTGTATCTCCATCTGTGGGAATCTCTATATGGATTGTTGGAAGATTGAAGGGGACGGGTCTTTCTTGTATGGATGGCTAGGATGTTTAAAATCATCCCATGAGGAGGATGGAGGCAGCTTTGAGCCCTGGTGAGTAGAGGGAGTTTTTTTTTTTTTTTTTTTTTACAGGTGCACTCTTTATGAAGGCTTAAGAGGCCAAAAGAATAAATGAACAAATGGATCATTTTTCTTCTGTTGTTTGTAACTAATTGATCTCAAAGAATGGCTTGATGGGGTTAACCACAAGACCTAAGGGAGAACTCCAGAGAGGAGTCTAGCAAATCTAATCGATCCATCGAGTTCTATCAAGGTTCAGCTAGGATGTTTGATGGCAATGGTTTGGCTCGGATTGACCACTGATTATGGATGTAAGTTAGACATGGCTGGTTTATTGATTAGGTTAGCAATTAGCATTGTCAACCTCACTAACCCCAACTTGATAGTTTACTTAGAAGGTCCAATTAGAACCTGAAGTATGGTTAGGTTGGGTGGGTGGTTGGGAATCAGCACCCCAAGCTAAATGATCCCCTAATATCCTCTTAATGAAAATGAATTAAGGGGAGATGGAAAATGAATATCAAACCATCACATAGATATTCAAATCCTGGGAATTAAAGGTCTCATCTACATCTCCCTTGTGTCCTTAATTCCTCACCCTTCTGATAGTCCTCTCTCTGTTGGAACTCATTTTACCATGAATTTCTGTGCAATCAATTCCAAACAGACAAATGGGTCCTTTATGCATTTGTTGCTGCTTCGTTTTTGCAATTGAAAAAAGGAGTAAGGGGAAAAGGGTATGCTGAGTTCATGTTGTGTTCGTAGAGCTTTGTAGGGGAAGCAGCGTTATAGAGTGAGTGGGGGTGGAATTCATATGCAGTTTCTGCGTAGTGTGTTGCTTTCAAAACACACTTTTTAGACCCCTTGTTGACGTCGTTGGAAGCACTCAATTTTTCGTCACTTGATTATGGGTCATTCGCTTCCATGCATATGATATAAAAAATGGGTTTTACATGTGCAAATGCTGTTAGAATTATTCGGCTTTAGTGTGGCCCAATAACCACACGCCCATGTGGGTCTCCTATGACCAACTCACTTAAGGATTTCTATATTGGTAAATCTCCTTATGGAAATATGTTTGGTGTTTAAGGGATTCCTACATTGGTAAGTCTCTGGATATATCTTTGGTGTTTAAGTAAGTTTCCTACACTAAGAAGAGGAATCAAAATCCTAATCTAATTAGAACTCCATAATGGGAAGGGAGTCGGAAAACCTATACATAGCGTTTTAAGGGTTACCATTCCTCTTTACTCCTACACCAATACATTGATTGCCCCATCGAGACCAAGTAGAAAGGCCATGGTGGAGGAGTGAAGTAAACCCACAATCAAAGGTAGCTATTCACAATGAAGCGATGGAGTTAGGTACGAGTGTAATTTCAGATTTATATCGTTTTATTCAAATCAATCCTATTATTGTGTATATTTGATTTAAGTTATGTTAGAAGCAAACTAACATGTGGCTCAGATTCATTGGATTTGATTTGGATAGCCACTTATCTATTTACTTTTGATCGCACGTCTCGGATGGATACCACTGTACCGTTTAGATGAGTTCGTATAAATGTTTTATGACCAGAATTCTTTGAGTTTCTACATATGTATTTTGCATTTTTGTTTCTTATATATGGGCATATGAAGACAAGGATTGAGCTACCACTTATCCCAAAATCAATTGGTGATGGGAAACGGTACAACAATGGTTTTATGGCCTGTTGGTTGTATTCGGAAGGCATTTGAGCATCACTCTACTACGGGTGCACGCGGGGGTTGTACCAGGGACCTAACAACCCCCTCCTCACTGGTACCACTCGAGAGGAGACTCGAACTCCCAATCTCACCAGGCTCTGATACCATTTGTAGGATCTTATGCACCCATTGAGCTACCATTCCTTCCAAAACCAATTGGAAATGGAAGAGACACAACTTAATATTTTATATGGCATTTGACATTGTGCACGCATGCCTGTTTTTAGAGCAGTCGCAGGGAGCGGCATTGTAGCACGCCTCTGTCCAACAACATCTAATGTAGAAAGATGATAAATGGAGAGAAGAGTTACCGAATATGTGAAGGAGACAAGTTTTTGATCCTCAACAAGCTTGGAAACTGGGAATGGGACGGAAGGAGAAGAAGAAGGAGAGGGAGGGAAGGCTTGTGCTTCAAACCGTAGGTTTTCCTCCTCTCTCATCGGTCTTGGACAGGGATTTGTGCTTCAAACCGTAAATGGAAGGGAAGAAGGGAAGAGGAGGTCAGATGAGGGATGTGCACGGAACAAATCTACCATACAAATGATTAATAAGGTCCTAAAAGGAACGAGAAGTTACTATTTCTGCCATCATCTATTTTTGAGGGAAAAATCCAAAAGTGCCATACAAATGTCACAAGAATTATTGAGACATGTTCAATCATGTGTTCTCGGTAGTGATGATTGACAAAAGATGATGCACACAGATGTAGAGATCCACATGGTCATCTCAGTTCATTTATGAACTCTCCAATCTGACCCATCTGATTATTGAGGTGGCAGAAAACTGGACTGTACATGTGTTCCCATGGTCACTATGCAATGGTTTAAAAAATCTTGATGGCCGATTTAATAAATCTTATATGCACAAGACACACTAAAACAAAGAGGCTTTTAGCAGCCATTTTTTTCTGCCGCTAAAAGTATTTTCTTCTTACGGCGGGTTTATTGAACCGAAGCGCTCATTTAGGTTGTATTTCGACCGTCTAAGATAAATGTTACGTTTTAGTGGTGAAAAGTATTTTCTGCCGTAACAAATACACTTTTAGCGGTGGAAAAAACCGCCGCTAAAGGCAATTTTTTTTTTTTCCTGCTACAAGTCTCTTTTTTTAGTGAATTACATAAATCATGCAATTAAACGAATACAAGATGATTATACGTTATCAAAATTGAATCCTAATAAACCCGATACTCTCATATACCACCATGAAATATGATGGATCTTGGAGTAATAGAATTATTGGGCTTTAGTGTGCTCAATAACCACATGCTCATGTGGGTCATCCATCTCAGATGACCAACTCACTTGAGGAGTCCTATATTGGTAAATCTCTTGGTGGAGACATCTTTGGTGTTTAAGAAGAATTGCTAACCTATTAGAGTTTTAAGCTATAATGAAGTGTAGTAAATCCTCAATCAAAGATAACCATTTAAATAAGGCGAACGTGATGGAAACAAGTATGCATTTAATTTTAAATTTATATTGTATTATTCAAATCAATCCTATTATTGCGTTAGTCCGATTTAAGCCATGTTAGTACCAAACTGACAAATGTTGCATATGCAAATGATACATATGTAGATGTTATATATTTGAAATACATTAACATGTAAATCACCAGTCTCACATAGTAAATGAGTACATCCAATGGTTTTATATGTGCTTATTTTTTTTTTATTTTTTTTTTTACAAAATTTTTAAAATCCATAAAAATTTAAATATGAAACTAAACATCTTCATACTTATCATTAATATAAGAATACTGAACGATCATGAATTGGCGCCCACAAAAGTGCGAAAATTTAGGTCTATATGTGGAGACTTTTTTAAGTATTTTTCACAAATCTCTCAAAATCTATCTTAGATATGAAATCAAGTATCTTCGGCTTATTAGATCAAGAAAGAAGATGGACTGCTCAGATCATAAATTTGGAACCCTCAAATTGAAAAAAAAAAAAAAAAAAAATGGTTGGAGGCGTAAACTGATTTTATATGATAACAAGGAGAACCATTTTGGCAGAGGTACACAAAGATCGGGACAGCGGCATATAGCCCGCTTTGGGCCGGTTTGAACCTTTAATAATCGGGTTGGCCTTATATTTATTTCTTTTTTGTAATGGATGGTTCTCAACCCTTTGGGTTGGACTAATCCCTCCGGGCCTAGAGAAAAGCCGGGTAAAACCCATGTGGCCCCTAGTTGGTAGCACAAGTGGAATCAACCTTTGGTTCCTGAAGAGGGGGAAATTGGGGGTCGATACGAAGACCTCTAGCTCCGGAAGAAGGAGGAACCGTGGTCCTGACTACCCTATATTTAAACTATGGGCCCGTTAGGGATGGAGTAAGTGAATAGAAAGTCTGAATTCCTGACTTAGCTTGGCCCAAATAAGATTGGTCCAAAAAGAACTCAGTACTTGTAGTGTAGAGCTTGTAGCTTAGTGCATGTAGTTCAGTCGGGCTTGGGCTGAATATAGACCTGCGTTTCTAAATTAAAGTCGAGTGCAGATATGCCTTAGCCTGCCCCAAGCACCCCTCCATTTTGGGGTGGGGGAAGGATACTGGAATCTACTTTTTTGTGTGCATGAAAATACATTTTCTATATATCATAAAACATTTGTTTCACATGAACAAGCCCTAGCAATGTTTATTCACTTGAAGAGTGAAAACTAGTAAGATGATATATTTGGAGAATGTAGCGGTAAGATCCTATAACATGTAACCTGGACATGGTCATATATACCAAAGAGAAAAAGTACTAAAAAAAAGGGGAAAAGTTTCCTTTTTTTTTCAAACAAAGTTGTCCTCCAATCAAAATGTATCATATCAGTCAACACAGATTTCCAAGAAAAAGTGGAAGGTTTTCTTCATTAATCTACAAAGAAAACCATATTTTATCTAATATGTGATGCATCTTGATAAGAAACTATAGAATCTGCAGCCCCTGAGGGATTGTTTGGTATCGTTTCTAAAGGGAGTGAATGCAGCGGAAGCAGGATCTTTACGAGCTGGCTACTACAAATGTATGACTGTCTACAAGAAATCAGTCATATGTGATTCACTCTTCAAGATCCAAGGGCAATGATGGACACCCTGGATGTAGAAGATGATGGGGGAGAATAGTAGATCTAGTGGAAGTTGTATTATTGAAGTAATACCAATTGATATTTCTCATGTCTATATATAGCCCTTTGGGGCATGATTGATAATATCTCTATTCAAATTCAAAGTGAGAGATAAGAGATAATAAGGATAATAGATTAAATCAAACTCTCTCACTTTGAATTTGAATGGAGATATGACAAAGGATAGAGAGTTGGATAAAACTCAAACTATTCTTATCCATATCACCAAGAGATTCTTTGTGAGGGGTATCTCTTTGTGAGTAGGGTCCACCCATATATAAACACAAGTGGGCCCCATCACAAATACCAACAGTTTCATATCTTAATGCTTCGTTGATCTCGAGAAATTTATGAAAAATGCTTAAAAAGTCCAAATACATCTAAAACCACCGGTTGTACTCATTTACTCATGTGAAGATGATGATTGAAGAACATCGTAACGTGTTACACGTGTAACATTTCCATATGAAACATTTGCGTGGTAAAAATCTAAGCAAGTTGTGGAGATCTACTTGGATGCATACTAATCCTGGGGTAATAGTGTGATGGAAAGGCCTCGTAGCTAGTAGAATAGATTTTGGGGAAAAAATCATCCCAAAGTCATCACAGCTATTTCATTATTTAAGGACCTCAAAGTATTATGGTTTCTTAAAATTACATCATTTTGCTATAAATATAATTTAAAGAAATGTCAAACTTGGGTGCGTACCAATTTGAGCGCCTTCTGCCTATTTATGATTTTTGCAAGAAGTGAATATCAATGTGACATCGAAGATCATATGCAATCTCTTAGTTCTTATTCTTTTACGAGGCTTTAGTTGTTTTTTTTTTTTTTTTCCTTTGCAAGGGACTCGAACTCACAGACACAAGCACACTACATATCTCCCTAATAGTTGAGCAATAGTTGGGCGCACAATTTTTTTAGGGTTTGAGAGCTTGCGCTTACAGGTGAATTATTAGTGTGACTGACCTGGTCTACAACACACTTGAATACGACAATCATAATCATCATCATCTTCTTAGCTTTATCCTATTAATCTCTGAAGGAAACTTGATCAATACATTACAGAAGCCTTTATCAATTTTTTGGCACTGATTTACAAGTGCAGGTATCACAAGATTCCAATCTTCAATCATAGACCCAGTACGATCAGAAATCAGCATATCTGACAGTATTCCAGCAATTTCAAACCTTTATACAGCAAAAATAGCTCATGATCTTCTTTCTCTTCTGCTCAAACAAGTAAACAGATCAAAGAGAAACCACAAGAATTGTGTCAGCACTATCTAAATTCAATGCATGAAATATTGATAATATTCAACTTGTAGGGCCTGTTTGCATTGAATTAATTTTGGGCCCAATGGTAACCTTATAGAGTGAAACTTGGGCACTCGGGCCGCATATTGACTAAGCCCAAGCCTAGCCCGAATTACATGTGCCTGAGCCTGAGTTTGAGCTAAGCCCAAGCTTGCATGGAACCAGCTGATTATAAATATGATGCTAAGTACTGTAAGTGTATAATATATGGCACATATTATTATTGCAAACATCTATGTTTGTATGTTATTTATAAGCATGATATATATAGATGGCACATTTATTGCAAACCCATGTAAAAATTCTAGATTTACGGCTAAAACCCAAATACCGTTTTACGTTAGGTCTGCCTACTTAAACGAAAATCCTGAGTCTGTCGCTGCCATTGATAATATGCTTCACAAAAAGTGAAGCTAAAAAATCTGTCCAAACACGTGTAAGTCTTACCGATGGGGAATATTCATCATGATGAATTGCTGCGATGAACTTTTCATCATCGTCGAGAGTAGGCCGAACAAATTCAAATCTCTGTTGCTTTCGATTTTTTCGAGCTCGAGAGAAAACCATGGAGTAGTCTGGGGCTCCACCCGTTTGATCCCACCCTCCAAATTGAGGTACAGACATCCAGCCATTATGCTGGAATTCAGAATGCACAAGTAATTAGGTCACAATGCTTAAGTAGTCTTGGAGCTAGAGGTTATGAAAACACATTCTCATAAAGCAATAGATAATTCTAAAGCAATTTAGCCTTCAAATTGAATATTTAGGGGTGTCCATGTCCATGTCCATGAGAGTAATCAACCCGGAGAATCTTTTGTCAACCATTGGATCAAACTCTCAACATCGATCAATGGTCTTTAGGATGATATGAGTCTTTTGGATTGAAACAATACATAACAAAAGCAACTCATACAAATAAATTTTGATGGTGAATTTCACACACACGTGCCCTATGTAAGTCCCTCACCAACACAATCGGAAATTGATCGCCATGGGAATTTCACCATACGGGATATAAAAGATCATGAATTTCTCAAAATGGTGTTAACCAAAACTATATCCCAAATATGGGTACTATACATGGGACCCCAAATTCTTTTTCCAATTATACCAATATTGTGCAATATCACACAATATATGCAATATCGTACAAACTGTTCGATCTCCCTCTTATGTTTCCCTCCGTTCCCATCTTCAAAAGCACTAAACCTTCTTTTTTTTTTTTTTCTTACGACCTTCATGTTCCTACTACTTTCTCGATCGTTTAAAAAGGTTCCAAAAAAGAGTTGTTTGTCATTATCTTCACTTAAAGATGATTTATGAGAAGCAGTTACCAAAAAGCGTACGTAGACTACAAAATTTCACGAGGTATTAATATTGTGGATCCATCCCTTGTCCTCAGGGTAAAGTTATCACAACAGAACAATGATCAAATGGAAAAAAAAAAAAAAAAAAAAGGAAGGAGAGTTGTAGAGAAACCTTGAGATACTTTTGGATAAATGGAAAAGTAACGGAGAAACCCTATTAAAAATCCTTTTTAACGATGGAGAAAGTAGTAGGAACGAAGAAAGTCATAGGAAGAAATGGAGGTTTAGTGCTTTAGCATATGAGAACGGAAGAAACATAAGAGGAAAATCGATTATTTTCACCCTTAGTTTGTGCGATATCGCACAAATTGTGCAATATCGCACAATATGGATAGAATTGAAAAAGGAATTTGGAGCCCTACGTACAATAACCATTAGTTTTAGTCAACACCATTTTGAGAAATTTGGTCAAAATCCATTGTTTTTTTATCAGAAGAAAACAAAATATCGTTCTCTGGAGCATATCAATATTTCCAGATTCAAGATTTTTCTTAGAAAATCCTTTTGGGAAGTTTTGTAAGATTTGATTAATTTCAAAAGAGAAACAAATGGAGATTATACAATGAAGAATATCTTTCTATATATTTTATTTATTTTCTCATTTTCATTCTCATTATTACAATGTTCTCATGATATATTCAATCTCAACATTTTGAAAGAATATATATATATATATATATAATAATATTATTAAAAAACCATTTTGAGTAAATATTTATTTGTGATAATCCTACAAACACTTGAAATTACAAATCTCAAACCCTTCAAAAGCACAATAAGATTTGAAATTATTAACAAAATGATAAAAAGAAATATTTAATTTACACTATTTTTATTGGAAAGAAAAATAGAAAAAAAAAAAAAAAAAATACCTCCTTTGGAATCTCCATATCTGCAGTTGTTGAAAATGAAAATTGTAGGAGGGTGGAATGGCGTTCCATTGCCACTCCAAATTCTCATTTATAGAAGCCTAGGGTCGATTTTAGCGGGAGAGATGAGCATCATGCCACGTGGCATCTGCTTATTGGCCAACAAGGAAGAGTTAGTTGGCATCAACGGAATGAACGCGTCTTCTTCTTTCGTTGGGAACTTGGAAATGTCTGGCGCCATCTTCAACTGACGAGACGTTCTGATGCTAGTCTTCCACAATTTGTTTTTTTGGGTGCAAGTCAAAGATAGACCTCTAAAATCTCCTCTTATCACAAGATTGTCAGGTCAGCTAGATGGGCCCCACATCCCCAGCCATTTCATGCTTGGAAATGCTTTTTTTCCAATATATGTGTGATTACATGATACCTGTATGGTGGAATATATTATCACTAATCCAAAAATTGAATGAAAAAAAAATAAAAAAAAAATCAGATGTCTACCATTTGGAAGTTGGTGATTTTACAAGACTACAGCAATAAAGATTAGTCTCAATGTGTTTTCTTCTCAAGTTTTGTATGATTGAAGTCAGACAAGCAGATTGAAATTGCAATGTAAATTATATATCATTATGTTCTCACATGTAATCTTTATCCAGTTCATTTTTCACCATGAACTCCGAATCATTCGCATCAATAGATGTTAGTCCCACCGTAAGAGTGAGTATGTTCTTAATTATGTGCTCAGTCTTACAATAAGAATAAGCCCTATGGAGTAATGTTTGAGGAAAGGTAGGCATTAATTTTGAACCATTTAGATATTTTACTGGTGAGCCTCCCTATAGAATTTCACACTCCACAGAGAAAACATGAGTGAGGCATATAAGGAACCTGTACTCCTAACTTTCCATTAGCATATCATTTGCACCTTAGTTGTTGGCCTTGTTATGAATGGCCTTCAATCTGTCCTCTCAACCATCTAAGAGCCACTGTAGACCCATCAAATGTTCACAAGTAACCAATCAATGAATCCTCATTAATTAACTATGGGTGAATTAGTTTACATATGATCAATCAAACATGAGTCCTACTTCAATTGGACTGAGATACAATTCTCAATGCTAAAGCACGGATTAAAGGATTATTCTGAGTGGTTTGGAATAATTACAATGAGCCCTAATATTTTATATTTTATATTTTAATTGCCCTCACAAAATAATGGGAAATTATGTCTTGAAAAATGTTGGGAGTGCTTTCAAGTTTAGGGTTTTCCTTGGCTCCGCCACTATGTAATGGGTTGATCATAAAAACCAATCCCCTTTGTAATTATAGCTCTTTAAATCTAAGATGATTATGTAGCCTTTAACTTATTTTATTCAATTATTAGTTTTGAGGTATTTAATCTTAAGATTATGAATCTTAAATGATGTCCCAATTTCGGATTACAAATAAGCTCTGATGAGCTAAAATCAAGGACTAGTATCAATAGATCATGCTGTGATATTGAGGCAACTCTAACCCCATGCTAACCCATAACTCCCTTGATTGTCTTTCATTTGTTGGGGGTGGTGGCCAATAGAACAGAGGCAACCACCACACTGTTTGGAGTGGTGAGATTCATCTTAATCAGCTGATGATTTTTTTGACTTTTTTTAAAAACTGATGGATTAACTGTAAATTAGATTACTAGTTTACAACCTCAAAAAGAATATTGAACACATTGCTCAGAGAAAACAAAAAACCTCAATATACAAAATATGCATCTAACTGTAACACAACTCTTAGCTGTGCTTGCTTCTGAAAAGACCAAAATAGTATCTCAAAAGAGTTGAAAATTACACAATGCCTCATTGGAAATATATCTTATAGCAGCAGCAAAGGAACCAATACACAAAATGTAGTTAATCTCTAAAAGACAAGTTCTAGAATTCCCTCCCTCTTTTTAGATTTATTTAGACTCAAGACTGTCCTCACCATTCTATTAAATTGATGATACAGCCAGAGACAACGCATATCGATTTTCCAATAAAATCAATACAATGTCTGGTGTGGATACTTAACCATGCATGAACAAAACTACAAGTAGATCGATTTCTTAAAATCTGGGCCAGATCTGATACAGTCAGTAATGGGTGCATGAGGAAAATGGCAGGACATCATCTATGAGAGTTTTGTTCCCAATGCATGCGTCTGAAGCCACAAGATAAGTTGCAGACATCTTAAAAAATATGAGAAAGCCATTATCAAATAACCACAACAAGAGAGGAGATTCAGAAAGCCTTCCATCAAAAAGAAAATGAGATGCCTGAAGCATGTTGAAAATAAAGAGCCATTGCATGTTTGAAAGACACTGAAGTGGTAGGCAACCTTGGTTGCAGTAGCACTTTCAGTCTGCTACCAATGAGCATCACGTTTCTAAATTTTACCATTAGCAGCACAATGGGTTGAGAATTGAGATATGAACAGTAAATTAGAGAAAAGACAGATTAGTCTTGCATCTTAAAGGAAGTCAAATCAAGCGTATCAACTGCTAACTACATTGGAACCTGATCTCATTTAAAATTTTAATATCTGAAAATGCACAAGGTTGATGATGAAAAGTAACCTGACATAAATATAAACTGACATTGCCATAGATTATTGCCACTGTTTCAAGCGTTGCTGCATAGACTAAACATACAACAATCCGAAGTGACAAAGGATACACAGTGAGATTTGATCATCTAGATACCAGATTGCAACATGGCATTTCGGAACTCACTATAAATTACCAAGCTGTAGCTGCACTGCATCACAAAAATGTAGTCTGAGGCTGATTGCCAGGCGGGGACTACTCAAACCAATTGTCTCCCAGTGATGCATCTACCAAGAACAAGACCCATGATCTTCTGTAAGAATATGAATGGAATTTCTGGTTCCTCACTCTCGGGGGCGGGCCAACCACAGAGAGCTGAGAGCACGGAGACGAGAGAAGTAATCATTTATGGCAAGAAGAGCCCGTGCCGATTGCCGGGTCGTCAATATCCGGTGCATCTGCTGCAAAGTTTGCTGCCGCAAATTGTCCGCCTGACAAGTACAAAATCACCCGCGATAATATGCAGATGCAGGTAAAATAGTAATGGAATTTTTTATTTTTATTTTTACAACAAAAGAAAAAAGGAGGTGCATCAGTGCGTGCATGTGCTGTGTGTGAGTGAGTAATTTCTGCCAAGAGGTACCTCTCATGGTTTCTACAAAAGGAAACTACTTCAGCCCTTGTGGGACCCACCTGTTATCAATTCGACCCTTTCAGTCATTAGTCACTCAGTTAATAACTCACTCTCGCGCACGCGCACGAACAAAAAAAAATAAAAATAAAAACACCCACCCACAAAAATCTCCACTGCTGCATGAGTTGGCAGTTGGCACTCACCACTACCAATCCAAGCCGTGAAAACAGTGAGCCTCATGGCATGAAAGTTACGTAAATATATCTAAGTGCATGATCTAATCATCCATCCAGGAACCAACTTATGATGCCTGGTTAAATGAGGACTCTCTTCTAGTAATTGCACATTTTAATAATGGAAAAATATTCACACTGCATCCGAAACACATCACCCGTAACCTGTGAAAATAAGAGGTAAGTCCTCTATGATGCCCAAATACAGTATGGATACGGCAAGGACATGCCATAGACAAGACAGGGACAAAGATTTTACTCATAAAAAGTGTAGTAGTGGATACAATACCACACAATACATTGCCATTTTTGAAGTAACTGTTTATCATAGCAGGTCCTGCCTTTGGGACTAAGCGCAGTTGAAAGTTTTCCTTTAATAATGTGGATAGAGTCATCTGATTGGGAGATGCGAGTTGCATATAACATTACATTAGGTGAGGAGCCCTACTATTTTTACATTAGGTGAGGAGACCTACTATTTTAACCACTTAAATTAAGGTTAGAAAACTCACCAAGTTTACTCGTGACTCGGCCAAGTCACCACATTTTGGACAACATCCAAATCAAGTTCAAGGGTGACTCGGTATATATGGAAAAAAATGCTATGGTCCTGTTTCTTTACCATAATTTATGACAAGAATTTGGTATGTTGGGGTTCTGGCACATGATATGATGGCTTGTCTCCTGACACTTGAAATGCCATGTTTCTTTCACTAGAATCTCAAATTCCAGCCACCTAAAAGGTCTCAAATGACCTAAATTTATTTATTTGGATTAATTACCATGAAAATAGGTGACCTGTATATTTATATTTTTCTAAGCATTTAATCTATTTCTAAATATTAGAAATTTAATTTCAAATTAAAAAATGACTTTCCCAGGTGACCATGTTGACTTCCCGAGTCTTTGTTTCTTTAGTTGGACGATTAGGATATGAGTCCTGAGTCTTCCCTCGTATTAAATTAGAGGAACATGGGCCCCACCTGAACGATTCCAAGCTTGAGTAGACTAACATTTCTTTCAATTAAGCATAACACCTCCAAGGAAAGAAAAACATTATATCGCCACGCATTTCATGTTAATATGCATGACGTGTAGATTACTACTCATTGTGTGCATGAACATGTGAAATGCTTGAAAAGCTACAAATTGATTGTATTAGCAACTGAAAGGAACATGAGAGGAGAGAGAGTACCTGGCGAAGGAAGCCTTCAAGAGTTTCAAGCTTTCCCATGGCCATTGCCATCTGACCCATATAATTCGCCACATTAGCAGATGATCCCGAGGGGCCAAGGGATCCAGAGGCCAATGTCTCTGCCAGTGACTGTTGCAATGCCTCCATCCCTTGAGAAAGTGCATCCTCTGCCTGTTGGGATGAGTGTTGCAGGTTGCAGACGCCCACCAATTGCTGCTCAGTTAGAGGCTCTAGATGACTTACAAGAAGCTGCCATGGGTAGGTTCAATGCAACAAAACCACCCATCAAAGACATGCCCATCAGGAACCTATCAGACTTGATGCTACATTAACAAACCAATCCATAAGGGCACACAACAAGACCCTTTTAGAAAATAGAGGAATATCAGGGTCCTGCAACTCAGCAGGTGTATTTTAACTTTTGAAACCATTTTCTATAAGCACGTGCCTTTTGTTCACTTCCACAGGAGATCAAGAAGGTTTAGTTCAGTTTAAAAAAATTTAGCTTACATCAAGAAGATTTTGTCTATTCATTGTTTCATTTAATGCCTCAAAAGCTGAAACGTGCTTCTATTATTGAATGCTTTATCACCCTTGGAGTACCCACTCGGAAACGACATATAAGGATTTTAATATGGAAAGCTGCTTTTGGCTCGCCTTTTTTATTACACTTATTATTGTAAAATTCATCGAGAAATCTAGCGAAAAATATAGAACATGTCTATAGTGAGAATTATTAATATATTGTGCATCAGTACCTGGGGCCATACCCATACTTGGAAACCCATACCAATATTTGAATACTAGAGTTCTGCTTACCTTGAGGAGTTCAGATGAACGGAAGCCCCCCAACCAGAGAAAACACCTCTCTGCAGGAGTCTTCCACATGCCCGATAACACATGAAAGACATCAGCCTTAGCAGCAATACCCTTGAGCCTAAAGATTTCATCATAATGAGTTGCGACGCCATCAACAATAATGCGAAGTTCAGTGTCTCCTGCATGAGAGTTTACTGCATTCCTAAGCTCATTGACTTGGCGATTATGCTCTTCCAGCCATCGTGAATATTCTATGTCAAAAGCCAAGGCACCTGCAAATAGTTGAATTCAATAAAACATGTCATGCAAAATAATTTATCCCACAAAAAAAAAAAAAAAAAAAAATCTTGTAGCAATCAGACTACCCAATTCTGTTGCAGATTGACAAGCAAGGCAATAGGAGCTAGATTGAAGGAAAAATTTTATAAGTAAATGATTAGACCAGCTATGACTTATAAAGCAGAATGTCGGCCAGTCAAAAAACAACACATGTACAAAATGAGTGTAGCAGAGATGAGAATGTTGAAAAAAATGTGTGGTAAAACAAGAAAAGACAGAATTAGAAATGAGTACATTAGGGAGCACCTAGGGGTAGCACCAATAGGTGATAATTAGAGAGACTCATTTGAAATGGTTTGGACATGTCCAACATAGGCCAGCACTAGTGACAATGAGGAAAAGTCTTTCTATACAAGTTGATGGCCCACCAAGGAAAAGGGGTAGGCTGAAGAAGACATGGATGGAAGTAGCAAGGTTAGCTCTACAGAAGAGCAATCTATCCAAGGATTTGGCCCCGGATAGATTGGAATGGAGAAATAGAATTCATGTAGCCGACCCGAACAAAGTTGGGACGAGGCTATGATGATGATGTTGATAATAAAAGAATATGACTATTAAGGAGTTTAATGGAACAAAGTGGTGGCCATCTTGGAAGCTCTTGTTGTTTTATCACTTCTCTTCATGATAGATTAATTGTGCAGAGTGATTCTTCTAATGTTATTTCGTGGGTCTCTTTTTCTAGTGCAAGACCTTGAAGCTTCATTTCCTTCTTTGCTCTTGTTGTTTTATCACTTCTCTTCATGATAGATTAATTGTGCAGAGTGATTCTTCTAATGTTATTTCGTGGGTCTGTTCTTCTAGTGCAAGACCTTGAAGCTTCATTTCCTTCTTTCTGAAATCGAGGAGTTGGCATCTTCTTTTCAAGTGGTGCTGAAGCACATGGAGAGACCGGCTAACAGGATGGCTGATTTTTTGGCTAAGCAAGGGGTTGATAAGGAGGTTCCTTTTGTGGCTAATATAATGTAGCTTTCATCCCTTCATTGTACAATATAATGCTCTTATACCTTCACTATTGGCTTTGGCTCAGTCCTTCATGACACCCTTTTTATCTTTAATACTATTCAAGTTACAGAAATAAAAATTGATGGTGGTCATGGATCTATAGCAAGGACTCCAATAAATTTACTCTAAATGCTGTTTTCCTTCTTTTTTTCTTTTTTCTTTTTTTTTTTTTTGTGTAAAATATGTTCACTTCTCTTGCTCTAAATGCTGTTCTGCTTCTTTGTTTGTAGAATATGTTGGCTTCTCTTTTCTTTTTCCCCCTCTTTTTCTATTATCATTGCACCATTTTTTTTTAATGGCATCATTGCACCATTTTAACAGCTGCAGTTTATTTTATTTCTCAATCTGACTGTGGGCCAAACTCTTGTTTGGAGTGGTTTGGATTTAAGAGGAGGGGCCCATTCATGGACTTAGATGAGCGGAGAACACAGGAGAGGATCCCAACTTGAAGATGATATAAGGCAGGGCCTTCCATGGCAGACTACATTTATTTGAAGTTTTGGTGTGCATCTCAATTTTATCTAAGTTATAATGATGATGGTGATGGCGATTTATCTTAGGATGATTATGATCACTGTCGAAGTCTATAGAAGTAGTAGTGGTGGTGATCTTTTCATGTTCAACTATCTTCCATTATTTTGTGAGGATTTTATCTATTTCATGAGTTTCATATTCAAATTATCTATCAAAAAACTACTTGCAAATCCAGACAACACAAGACTGAAAATGTGTATCATGACTGAAGAGGGCATGCCATGGCCATGGCAGAACACAGATTCCATACGTCAAAGTATTCATCATAGATCAGGACATATCATTAAGGACTTGTTAGTAGTACGGAACAATTTCAGGGAAAATAGAAGTTGCATTACCTATGATTCAGCCTAAAATACTTTCTGAGAAGAACTGGTTTGCCCTTTGGTGTTTAACCAACTTAACTGGTTGGTTCTCTTTAAAGTTTTACAGAAATACATGCATGTTACCAATTCACGAGGAAAAACAAGCCTGCTAAAGTAGATTGGCACCCATACATAGAAAGACTTGTTTGGGACAGAACCACATCAAGGAAATAGATGTTGTAGGAAATATGACCTCAATCTGACCCCCGACCATGCCCAAGTTGGGGGCCAAGGCCTAGTTTTAAAAAGTCAGAGACAAGACTTTGATGGTGGTGATGACAACAAAGATGATGACTCATCTTTCAATGTCTTCAAAAAATGAACTGTTTAATATAATCTTAAGGCAACATTTATATCAGTTTTAAGCTACTCAATGACAAACAGGAAAAGGATGTTATTTAAGATTCTGCAAACCCTCCGTAGAATGCCAAGAACAGAGAAACGAGAACCAAAATTTTCAAAAAAAATATGTTTCCCATCGCAATAACAACATGGTTTCAGATAAAATTCACTTTCCAGGTACCCAAACAGTCCCCATGTTTTTGAAGAATCATTGGAGGGGATAAATTCCATGGGTACAAGGCAGTAACAATACCATTTCCGCTCATTGAATGAGGTTGATCTCCTGAGCTTGAAATAAAGATACCCTACAAAAAGAAGTCAACAATATAAGAGATGCCTACAAGTACCAACAGACATAGGCATACTTCTGGAGTGAGATAAAAGAATTGATGGAAGCAAACCTGCTGACGAGCTCGTTGGAGCTCCTGCTCAAGTTGAGTTAGCTTCAGTCGACTGCTTTCTAGTGTTTGGACATATGCCTAAAAAAGATCGGAGTCCATCAAGCCAACCACGCTAAGGCAGTAAAGCTACATGTGAATTTAAGTTGATATTTGAAGAAAAATGTTTAGTTAAAAGGTTTCCAAATAAAGTATGACTATTTGATTAGAGATGAGACAGTGTCCATTTCTTCTCCAACCTTTTTGGACCCACTGTTAGTAAATCAGCTGGGCTTTGTCATTTGTAGCGCATCTTTCCAGTAAGGACAACTTTTTCATTTGAAGAAAAACCCACTAAAAATTGACATTTAACAGTGAAATATTAAACAGAAGCACAGGATGTTATGACTTATGGGACTGATATTTTGCTCCATAGTGTGTACGAATGAAAAAAATTGCTTTCGAGCATTTTCCAATGTTCTGCACTTTTTGGATATTTTTCCAAATGTTTTTGGAGCAAAAAAAGAAAATCACGCCGAGATGGACTGCGACGCGAAGAAACCACGATTTTCATCCATGCTAACAACACATCCCAAAAGAGTAGAATACCAAGGAATATAAGACAAAATCCATCAATTACACTTGCAAAAATCCTTCCAAACACAAGTAAATCAGCCCCAAACGACGAGTAAACCTATCTCTTCATAGGTTGGAAATGATGTCTGCAAGATGATAACCAGAGTTCGGATCCTATGAACTTGCTTGAGATCTTTTTTTTCTTTTCTTTTTTTTATCAGGAATCATATCAAACTTTGGCCCAAAAGAGCAGAATATCAAGGAATATAAGACAGAAAATCCATCCATTACACTTGCAAATATCCTTCAAAACACAAGTAAATCAGCCCCCAAACGAAGAATAAACCTATCTTTTCTAAGGTTGGAAATGATGTCTCTAAAGATGATAACAAGAGTTCGGATCCTACCAACTTGTTTGACATCTTGTTCTTTTTGTGAGGAATTATATCAAACTTTATCCAAACTATTGATCACAATCATAATTATCAGAATCCTACGATTCGTATCCTGAATCCCGATTCGTATCCCGAATCTTAAGGAAAACGATTCGTATTTATGTAATGAATCCCATTTACAAATAAATCTTAGGATTCAGTTGTGAATCCTACGATTCGATACTCGTTTCATTGAATCTTACGATTCAAATGATTCGACTAAGCGAGAAAGGCTATAGCGAATAAGCTAATATTACTAATCTTTTACCTTTTCACTTTCTTTATTCTCTTTTTGTTTTATCGCTTGTATTTTTTAAAGGTTATTTAGTAGTTAATTAAATGAAACCTCATAAGAATTTTTTACGGCTTTGATAAGGTTCTAAAGATGAGTAAAGAACATGAATTTAACTAAAGCATTCGACTATACGTATGGTGCTTGTTTATATCTTCTTTTTTTAATCTATTTTGGTTTTTTTTTTCTTCATGAACACTTTCTTGTTACCGTGTAAGATTAATGGTTTGGATTTTATTTTATATTTATATTTTGATTTAAAGATTAAAAAATATATATTGATACTTAAAACTTATTAAATTATTTACACATCATTTATTTCATATATATATATATAATAATAATATATGTCATAATGTTCTTGATATGATTGTATGATAGACTTACTTGTTATACTACTATAAATGGAAAAATGGATGGTTATGAATAATTATTTTTTCTTTTAATTTTTAATTATTTTTTCATTTTTATTAGAAAAAAAAAAAAAATCCTACTATTCACGATACGATTCGCTATTCGATTCGATTTATGGGTATGAACAATTTGCGATACGATTCTGAATTTGAAAACTATGATCACAATACTACTCACCGGGGAAAGTAGAGAATCAAGTCAGAGATGTACACAATTGGAGGACAGTTTCAAGCCAAAACCTAAAGAAATCTTGAACTGTAATGCTAAATTAACAATGCCAGGGATGCCCAGCCCTTCCATGTTTTTCTACTCTAGATGGCGAATCCATGGTTTACCAATAAAAGATTGTGAACATTGTGCTTAGTGTGGCATTAGATTTTCTAATCCAACCTTAAAAATCTTAATTAAACAGGAAAAGAAAGAATTAATGAAATACACTAAAACTTGCAAGTCTGCTCCATCAGATATGCATCTGGCAACTTATTGAGGATCCTCTGTCCTCATAAAAAGTGGTTATCTTCTAGAATTTCACAAACACCAGGATTCCAGGTATCCAATTGAGCCCCGATACACAAAAAACCAACAATAGCAGTGCATTCGCGAGCTTAAAGGAGTACAAAAGGGGCCACATTAAATATCCACTAAGTGCTTGTGCAAAACCCAAAATAGGGTTTCTTTGTGCCCCAAGATCTTTGTCCAAATCTACCAATTTTCTAGATGTCCTTCCTATTAATTAGGATCCGGTCAGGATCCCTAGAATGCCGGTCCTATATGACAAGTTTTAACTCGAGTCACAATTGTCAAGTAGGAGTCCTACATGCCATCTTGTAGTAAGAGTTCACAAGTTTTAGCTGTAATAAATGGCAAGGTTCTTTAATAGTTTTAATATTAGGAAAGAGTTGGTAACTATTTGTAAAAGGGTTTCTCAAACCCTTCATGCAGCAAGATGACTTGATATATATATATATATATATGTGTGTGTGTGTGTGTGTGTGTGTGTGTGTGTGTGTGTATGTACACAGCCAGAAATAAACAAAAATTGTTAAATCTAGGTAGTCCCTCATTCAGGAGATGGTGTGAAGTCATAGCCTTCGAATGACGTCATCAATCTACTCAGGCAAGAGAAGACCGGTGTGTGAATATGAGGTCTTCCCCCGCATCATTTCAGTTGCAGTAAGGGTCTTTCACCATTGTCACACTAGGAAAAGAGTCCAATGCTCTGGTCCACTACTTGTAAAAGGGTTTCCCCAAATCCTTCACGTGGCAAGATGACTTTATATAAACGTTAACTGCCCAATAAAAATAAATGGATTATTAGGTTTTTTCTTATTCTGGAGATCGTGTAACGTTGTCCCCACCACATGGTGTGCTGTCATAAGCCCACCCACTCGAGAACATCAGAGAGAATCCAAGCACTCGATATTTTTCGGTATCAGCAGTGTATGATTTGATAAGCCTTTCTGTTTTCTCATGTCAAAGCCTCACTCTAAATCAATTCAACAATTGCATTTCTCCTATCTGCTCTCAATTTCCTACACTTCTCCCCATTTTTATCCCACGTTGTAACCCTCATTTCAACACAAAATTAAAACCCCCCAAACCTACGATGCCCAGATAAGGCATTTCACCCATGGTACCCACGCCGACACACAAAAGGGGAGGAGATACGGCAAGATATGGTTGGGATACAATGGAAAAATTTAGGATACGGCTTTTTCCACAAATTTAGGATTTTGGCTAGAAACGAGGATTTTTTTCAAAAAAAAAAAAAAAAAAAGGAAAAGTGGGGGTCGGAAGGGAGGGAGTGAGTCAGCTTTGCTTCTTAGTTTTGTGAAGGAAAAGAAAAGGAAAAAAAGAAATAGAAATAGAGGAGAGAGGGGGAGGGGAGGAGGGAAGGGTGGAGAGAGAGAGAGAGAGGAAGTCGGACCATCTCAAGAAACAGAAATGGAAATGGGGGGAAATGTCCTTTATAAGAGCATTTGCCCTTTCCCAATTTGCCCATCACTTTTTTGTTATTTCAAAAATGCCCATTTGCCCTCTGAGTTGCTTATCTCCTTTTTTCTTCATAAAAGCCCCTTTGTTAAATTTATATATAATAAAAAATACCTTTTTTATATTTTTTTTGTGGGTCCACGATGAGCCCACTCATTAAAAATCTAAGTTGTATCAAATAAATGTCATGCTAATTAATGGGCCCTAGCCAAATTAAACTCTAATACAAAAAATTCAAAATGTATCGTAAGTGTCGTACCCGTATCGATGTCCCAACTTTTTGAAGTTGGAGTATCAAACCCTCTTTCCCTGTGTCCGTGTCCTTATTTGGGCATCATAGCATAAAACCCCTTCAATTTCTCAAGTTTCTATCCCAAATTGACCCCAACCCATATCCCTAAGAAGCACAAGACTTCCCCCCATAAACCCCTTCACCGGATCCCAAATCTTGCCCATTTAACCCCAGATTCCCAATCCAAAAATTATTCCCAATTGAGATCCCCATATATCATTGCCAATTTCAGGCCCCACTCAAACTCAGATCCTGTGCAAACTCCGAAAAGTAACTCCCAAATTTGAACCCCAATTTTCTTCCCTGAACTTGCACAAATTTTGAAACTTAAATGTATTGGCCCCACCTTAAATTGATGGCACATAAACATGGAATTTTACTTTGATTTTAACTTTAACCATGCATTTAGAATTTTAGACACAACCAATCTGATGGTGAGCCCAGCATTGATTTAAGTAAAATTTGGCCCAGACTAATTATAAGGATGGCTATTTAAAATGATTAAAATTTTAGATATGGGCCCCAATGATGGATTGATAGTGTGGACACTGACGAATTAGTTCAATGAACTTGTCAAACTGGAACCCTCAATCGGACTAATTGAAAAGTGAATCAAAAGAACCCACTCCATCAAAATTTCTGATCAAGTTCAGTCTTGAATTACATTTCAAACTCGAATCCAAAGTAGTCGAACTGCGAACCAGGTAACTATGATTTGTGCAAACCCAAAGTTCAGTTTCTTTGGATAGCAAATGCTTTAGTCAAACAACCTCTTTTCGATACAATTTCCCTATTAGGTAAGGTCTACTTGGCATCCCTACAAGTTAATTCCCATAGGGAATGTTTAACTGAAGTCAATGGTCTTATGTATAATCCAGGTATTTAACAGTTCTTACATTGGAAACATTCCCCACCCCACGCTTAGAAAATAAGTTTTATTCAGGAAAGAGTCCACTTTAGAGGTGGACACTTGTAGGAGGGTTTTTCCAAACCCTTCCTGTTGCAACATGATATATACATGTACAGAGTACATGATCAGCAATAAAGATGGATGGTTCTTCATACAAGACAGGACTAGAAGTCTGGATTAAACGCCTCCTGCATTGAATACTAGAAAACTCAACAACTAAAAAAGAGCTCAAATTATTGGAACCAAATACAAGCTAGAATTTCTATAGAATATAAGAGTATTGCTAAGCTGAGTTGCATTAGCATGTGGAAGTGTGTCAATTCAATATCAGTCTGAGTCCTCTGATTTAACAAAACCAAAAACAAGGGATTTGTGAATTCAACAAAACACTTAGATAATACACACACACACACACGCATACATATATATATATATATATATAAATATATGTTTTTTTGGATAAAAATATCCAAAATAATCTAAAAAAAAGTAATGTACGGTTCTAAATCCAATTAATCAAGCACTAATTATTTCAATATTTCAGTAAAGTGTCAAAGGAGATGTAATATTACTATATTAGTCTATCAATTGCAAAACAATGTTTAAATTAGCACTAGAGGAATCCATGAAAATATGGAACATGTCATTTCCAATACATGTCCGTCATTTCAAAGAATTCATTATTCAAAGTCGTAAAAGTACCCAAGGGCACGATAGTAAGGAAATATCCTTTGAACATACAATTAAGAGGAAGTAATAAACCAATCAATATAAACAAGAAGAAAGATATCAAAATAAATAAAAGTACCCACTTTCTTCCTCAATCGGCTTTTTCTTGCAGCTTCCCGATTTTGAGCAAGCCTGCGAAGCGTCTGGAATGGGAAAAATAAATAGATCAGTAATCACTGCAAGATGAAAGAAAGTGTCTACAATTAACTAAAGTTAGTTGATCCATCACCTTTTGATCCCCTGCCTTATCTTTTGATCTATCGCTGGAATCAGAAGCTGCAACCAGAGCAGATTGACCAGCTTCAAACTGAGGATGGAGAAAAATACACAGAACCTCAATAACTTCACCACAGATTCCCTACTACTAAATGCAAAATGCTTCTTTATCTTTCTAAAAATACACACGAAAATGGACATCCTTGGATCTAGAGGCTATTGGCTATATAACCTTGTAGAAGGATAAAAGCACTCAAATATAAAGTTCATTTCAATCAAGTGCAAGGTAAAGTTCATAGGAGCCTTATTTATTTTAACAGACTCGAGTGCAAGATTTTAAGTGAAACATTTTCCTTGGCTGTGTAGGTAGAAAACACTAGGGGATATTGTGTTAGTTGGGAGAATGAGTCAGTTGTAAATAAAGGCCGATCTGCCTGGAACTTGTTATTAATAGCTACCGTATAGTCTCTTTGGACGGAGTAAAATGAATGTATTTTCAACAATGAGTTGACTACTTAAGAGGAATTGAGCAATACCATTTTTCTAAGGATAAAGTGGGTTTTGTTAGAAATTTTAGTGTTGAAGTTAAATGATTTCTTTTTTATTGGGATAGTAGCATGGAATAGAAAACCTAAAGAGGAGTTATGAACTTGTGATGCCCAAGTATGGATGCCGATTCGGACACAGATAAGGGATCAGGGATATGAATGACTCTTCACTATTGGAAATCCAGGATATTGATATGGATACAGCCATGCTATCCATAACATGAAATTTCAGCTTTTTGATATTAAGATTTAATACTACGTGTTTTTTTTAGCCACAGGAACATTTCTAAATTAATAAAATTATCATTGCTTACATTCCTTTCTAACATTTTTTTTTTTTTCAAGTTGAACGGTAAGAAAACTACTAGAACCATATGAAATAATGGACTCAGCAAATTAGGAAATGCTAAAATTGTACTCTAGAAGTATCATTGCTGCATCAAGTGCCAGTACAAATATCATATCAGTCTAGCACAGGAGCACTTGGCATGTACAGGTATCCGGGCATCACAAGAAGAAGAGAAAATGACAAATTGGCAACCTTCTGTTATTCTATAAAATTCATCATGGACATGAAAAAGCTCCAATGAGAAGATGCAAAAAAGAAGAAAGGATGGACAGCAAGGAGTCAATAAGAAATTTGACTTTAGATGCCAAGTTTGTGGTGGAAGTAGAGATTCATTCAAAGCAACAAGGGTTCCTTTCCTTCCAAATGAGCCAGACAATGGCTACAAAGGATGATTTCCACGCAACTTTACCTAAAGGGGAAAAATCTAAGTAGGTCCAGGCCCCAAAAAGGTAAGGAAATTATTAAGGAGCACCAAACTGTCTCGAACCAGCCAAGCACCTCTGTCGAGAGGAAATGCACAAAACTGCAGTTAAGGAGGAGGTGACCCATCATTTCTCATTGACTAGACACATGAGGCCAAGCATTAACAAAGATTCTTTCGCAACAGTGAAAGTTGTCCATGGAGAGAATGGCACCCCAGAGAGCTAACCAAGTAAAAGCAAGGACTTGAGGGGCTGTCACTTTCCAAAGACTATGAAAGGAGCTGAAATTGTAGTGTAGATCCGGACATGGCAGAAGAGATGGATGAAACGAAAAGGTGGCCATCTTTGGAGAGAACCCAAAATCTAGAGTCCTAGCCCACTATCAAAACATGAAAATGACTGAGGGTTACCGACAGTGATAAAAGCTAGAATATTTCTAAATCCAAGAGATTGCTTCAAATAGCAGGCCCCAGAGAACTTGTTCAATGAATCTTTGGGCCTGTCAAGATGAGAGATTCCAATGAAGGTTGAAATTTTGTCATTAGGAAGGCTTCAAGGATCTTCAATATGTCTCATTAGAGTACGGCTGACTGTGGAAAGTGACTTTGCAAATGTGATATCTTGGGGGACTAAGAACTGGAATAGTCCATGAAACTATATTTTTTTATTAGTCATGAAAAACGTTAACTTCATCCTAAACAATATTAAGGAACTATGCAAAGCCTTTATTAAGTTCAAGTCTCATCATATTTCACGAGGACCAAATGAAGTGCCAACTTGCTGGTCAAGCAAGGGGATGATAAGGAATTTACATACTAAGTCTTCCACTTTTCCTATCATTTGGCTTTGACTTGTCCCAGTATCTTGCTGCCGTAATGATTAGCTTCCTCATCATATGCAATGTCCATCTTTAATTAATTGTTAACCATTACTGCAAACAAACCCCCCCCCCCCCCCCTCTCCTCTCCCTCTCTTCTTCCAACCCAAAAAAAATACCACAAAACAAAAATAAATAAAATAACCCCCTTTTCCTTCTCTCTTCTTTCTTCTTCTCTCCTCTTTAAAAAAATAATAACAATAATAAAGGGAAAGAGGCTCAACTCAAGGTACCAAATGAGATGAAGAAGCCAGGTTCACTTAAACATTAATGCATATAGGTAATCCATGTACATCAAACATGTAAAATATTATAATAAAATCTATTAGAAAATTTATTGAATTATTTCAAGGAAAGAATTCAAAATATAATATGTATATATAAAATAAACAACTAATTAGGCTGCTTAGTGTTATTTTAATGATAGTTGACAGCCAGCGTAAAAATTTTCACAGCCCAGGAGAAAACATGAGTGTTATTTTAATGATAATTTTTATTGTATCTATTACAAGTGTTAAAAACCAGCACCATAAATCCTTTAAAAGTTATTGCCGATGTTCCGCAGGGAGCATCTGATCATTGGAATAGAAATAGGAATGGGTTCATAGCAAGTGGGAGAACACAAATAATGTGGCTCAACTGGTAGTGAAATAAACTTATTCCGTTAATGCACACACAACTACAAAACCATATTACATCATATAAAAAAAAAAAAAAAATAACCCATATATAAAAGGGAGAAATATGGAACATCACCCTTTGATTCTTGTCTTCTGTGTCCACATCTGTTGATGTGTCAGTCCTGGGACTGGCATCTGCCATTGTAGACTCTCCCCAATTCTCAATACGAATGCTAGGTAGAGATACGAGATTGGATTGTTGTCCCTTCTGCTGAGGCAATCTCTGGGACCCAATACCAGCTAGTGAAGGAGCAATACCCGGGGATGTGAGCGTCTGTTTTCAAAAGGCAAGTCAGAACAAACAAGCGTCTTATGCAGCAACGCTGCAACAGGACTTTCTTTTCCAGTTTTTCTATATTTCAAGAATACCAATATGAAAGCTTCTTTTTTTTTTTTTTTTTTTTTGTAACAACTCAAACCCACAACCTCAAGGTTGCAATAGTGAGTACCAACTGTCCACTGTGCCATGGGCTCTAGTCCAACAGGAAACCTATTTCACCATGTCCATTTTACTAGCATAGTCTTAGAACTCAAGAACAAATCATTCCATACCTTATTAAAATTGCCGAATTGGAGAGAATCAGAAGCACCAGCTGCGCCACCGGACTTTGTATGGAACACAGGATCTTCAGTGCATTAAAAAGATAAAAAGAAGTTAAGAGAGCGGAAAGTATCAGTGCATACACCAGAAAGATCACCACAATAAATCTGACTAAGCATTTGCTTTAGCTATGAATTTAGAGTCATGCAGAAAATGGAGAAGCCATTTGGTGGATACTGGATATTACTATTTTGCACTTCACCTAAATCGTGATTAATGCCATAGATAATGGTTTAGGGTGGATACACAGATATTCTTCATATAAAGGGAAACAGGTATCCCATTTAATAAAACTTCCAGTTTGTGCATCTTACCAAAACATTTTGCCCATAAATTGTATGCTTATAATAGGAGGGGTCTATAGAATATCTCCCTTGGCAGTGAACCATTAAAGCAGCAAAGAAAGAGAAATTACATCTGAGTAGTGCAACAATGGAAAAAGAGAAAATAGTTTGAATTAAATATATGATTCTCTCTTGTTTGTATGACACTTTACCAAAGACAGAATTTTTGGGGTCCACTATCTCATCCTTTAGAATTCAATTTTAAGTAGTTTGAATTAAATAGGTGTAGCCGACTGATGGATTTAGGAGTTGGGCCCATCATGGATTATCAACATGTAAAACATGTGATTTCGTTTGCTTTCTTGTTTTAGTCATGTTATGAGGCCTACTAGCAAATGGTAAAAAGTTCAATTTTAAGTAGTTTGAAGTAAGTAGCCATGCCCAACGGATGAATTTAGGAGTTGGGCCCATCATGGAACATGTGATTTCGTTTCATTTGCTTTCTTATTTTAATCATGTTGATGCAGACCGAACCCATGACCCATGCGTCAACCAGCCCTTTGCAGTCATGGTACAGCCACTTGATTAGGAATTTGAAATAATTAGATATCTTTAAATTAGCTTGATTTGAATTAATTTCAGCATGATTTTAGGAGATTACTTAGTAAGTGGATTTTATTTAATTTAGAAGTATATTGTGATTGGAATTGTTTACAAAGTAGATTAGGACTCTAAACTTTATATAAAGGATATAAAGGATTGTAATCCCTCCTTAGGGATCAGTTGATTGATAAAAAAAAATTTCTTCCATTAGTTTCTCTCGATTATGTGGTTATGACTCTTTAGTGTGAGACCAAGACAACTGTCGGTTTGGATATTTGATCCCTAAGCTTCAGCTTGGAGAGTAGCTTCTGGCTACTCTTCCCCTACCAGCACTACGTCACTTGTTTTGGGGCCCACTTACAATTTCTTTTAGGACTCATTAGCAATTTTTTTTAAATGGGGGCCCACCGCCCACTTACAAAAATATAAGCAGGTCAAATAAAATGGACCAATTGGTAATTGTAGATGGTCCATATGAAATTGGCACCCTAATCAAAAGAAACCTATAGAGATGGATGATCTAAACAGGACCCACTTACAAAAACACAAGCTTGTGAAATTAAATGGACATATGTGCCCTTGCCAAAAACATCTTGCTTTTAAAAAGGATAAGAAGTAGGAAAGTTAAATCAATCCCACCTTTTTGAAAAAGAGAAAAAAATAGGCACTTGTTTCCTTAAGAGAATGAGAATACAGGTAAGCAACCTCTCTCATTAATTTCCTATTTTTCTATTTTTCCTCTATTTTGGGGTTTTTTTTTTTTTTTTTTTTTTGGGTTTTGTCTTTTTATTCCGCGGGGGGTGGGGTGGGGAAAAGGGAGAGAAGGGGGGATTTATCTCCAAAACACCCGAACATTACTCTCTCTCTCTCTCTCTCTCTCTCTCTCTCTCTCTCTCTCTATATATATATATATATATATATGAGATATGCTCTCACCTTACTATGAGAGATAAGGTGGGGGCCCTCACATCCATATCCAATGCCAACAACTTAAATGTGAGGGCCCCCACTCCTATCTCTCATATAAGGTGAGAGATATCTCTCATAGGAGCATCTCCATATATATATATATATATATATATTATATATATATATATGGGAAATGATCAGGTGAGAGCTATGGGTGGGGCCCACCTATCACCCAATCCAAACCTGGCAATGGGCAGGAACCTCACACGCCCTAGGGTTTGCACCAATGCGAATGAACTAGACCGTTGGATCAACTATACACCCATACAAATTATCGGCCATGGATGAAGGGGTCAGAGGACGGGATTGGGGCCAAACATGGCATTTGGGGTGGCCTTATACAGATTTTTCAATCCGAAGATGGGACCCCAGTGGGGTCCACAAAAAAGTTCTCACGATGACTCCGTGAGAACAGTTCTCACTAGAACAAAGCCCTATATATACATTATACATACATACATATATATGTGTGTGTGTGAGTAATGCTTCTGTACAAGCTTCCCTTACCGTCTTACGGTGCAAGCCACCTTGTGGGGCCCATTTGGGAACCCACAAATCATGGAACAGGGGTTATCAAAAGATCCAAGTGGGACCAACCTAGATATCAATTTTGAAGTCAATCGGATACCACTAACCCATTCATCTATGGTCCACAAGTTTAATGGCTTTATATAAAACAATAAAGTGGACCCTCGATCCAACGGTTCACTCCATTCAAATATATCAAAACCCAGTGGGACCTGTGTAAATAGGAAAGGTAGGTTTGGATGGTCCGCTTGGATGGACCAGTAGGTGGCCCCATGAGGTGGCTAGTACTGTAAGACGATAAGCGAAGCTTGTATAGGAGCATTATTATATATAATAATAATAATATGGGAATTCAACAAAACGCCCCTTTTCTGCCCCTTTTTTTTTTTTTTTTTGTCATGGGGCCCACCTTGAGTCAATCTATTCTTTTCACACGCCCTACCCCAATGATCAGTCACGAGCCCAAATTTGGCACTCATCCAACTTTTCCTCACCATTGGATTGAAATCATAAGAAAAGGATGCCTCTAAAACCATTAAATTTTAGGGCCATAGATAAAAGGGCTAGCATGATCTTATGGAGTCAAAATTTTGCACATAGGTAGGTCTCATATGGATCTTTCCATCCAATGGGCTTCCATGATCATCATGCACCTCAGTGGGCCCAACTAGGAGGGCGTTTATCTCCTAAAAAATGCCCAGGCACTGTCTAGCACTCTAGCGTATATGTATGTATGTGTGTATGTATGTATATATGACAAATCTTCATGTGCATTCACCTCTCATCGTATTACGATGAGAACTTCCAACGGGCCCACCTTATGATTCACCCGAACCGTTCACACACATGGTACCCCCTTTGATAGTTACCAAACCCCAGGGTTTGCACACACCGAATGGATTGGGCCATTGGATCAGGGTCAAATTTACTCTTTAATAAAAAGTCATTAAACTTGTGGGTCATGGATCAAGGTGGTTAGAGGCATGACATTGACACCATTTTTGAAATCTACGTTCATCATGAGTGGATCTCTCCATTGTTTCGCAAACCCAACCCCACCCCCAAACCCCATCACAAACCAAAAAAAAAAAGCGCACACAAAAAAAAAATGCCGCATGATCTATGGTGGCACAGGTGGGCCCTAGCAACCGATGTGCACAGTAAGACCGTACACTCTGGATGCGCAGGAACATTAACTATACATATTTAGGATGAGCCAATATGCGACTCGACCAATCCAAGGTAAGCCCCCAATTAAAGGGCATATCCTTGCATTGATGATCATATAAATCATCAAGAATGATTGTTAGTCTGTGGCTCTCCGGATCCCGAGAAGTCGCATACTTCCATACAAAATCCATTCATAAGAGAGAAAAAGAAGCAAGATGGTAGTGACCTTTACAAAAAGAACCTTTTCAAGGTTAAAAGACTAAAAAAGTTAAAGGTGTGGAAGCAGACACCAACAACTCCTTTCAGTGGCTAACAAGAGCTTTTGGGTGTGGCAGACTGTCTTGTTTTGAGGTGGGGTTTAGGGTTTAGAGAGGGAGAGAGAGAGCGAGCGAGCGAGCTTACCTAGTGCATGAGTGATGGGGCTTTGTACACACCAAGCTGTGGGGCCGCACGTGTAGCTAGTACTGAGGGGTTTTTTCAAGATCTAGGTGTGACCCATCTACCTACCGAGTTTGGGTCCCATCCGATCATCCTATCATCTTCGCCTAGGCCCCACAAGTTTAATGTTGTACAGTCCATTCGACTATATGTGCAGTCAATCCAACAACATACACTGTATAGACCACATTTGATTGGGTGCAAATCCGGGAGAACGTGTGTACTATAGGGGATTTTGGTCCACTCGGATGGAGCCCTAGGTGGGTCTCAGTACTACGCTTCGGGCACATTGGATAACCAGTGACATATATATACATATATGTATTGTAATGCTACATGGCGCCCAAAAACACCCCACGTGGTTGGCGAATGAGGGAATCTCACTCTTAAGTGAGCTGGACTTGTCATAAATGGAAGTAAACATCTCCTAAAACAACTCCTTAAAACACTCCTTTTTTTTTTCTTTTATTTCTTCTTTATCACCTTCTTAACTACACATCTCTCTCTCTCTCTCTCTCTCTCTCTCTCTCTCTCTCTCTCTCTCTCTCTCTCTCTCTCTCTCTCTCTCTCTCTCTCTCTCTCTAACTAGCTAACGTTTTCAATTGAAGTATTCTCAATTTGGGATTAATCACCATTGAGCCAAAAGAAATAAGGTTCTACCGTATACAAAATAAAGACCGAAAAAGGAGGGCGTTTGTTATTCCATAACTAATGGCCCACCTCTTCTATTTCTTCTCCTAGTTTCTCTCCTCTTATCGTCGTTAGTATCCTTAGAAATTGAATGGTCTCAGTTTTATTTTGAATTGAATATAGTTGTTTATTCTCCTATCTTCTCTCTTCTCATTATCTTGCCTTGGAATCAGAAACATTATTTATTTCATGGCTTGTGGCTTATATGGTTTATGGATGGCTCATTTACTCAATGTGTTGTGGCATTATACTAGTGCACCATTCAAAAGGGGCAAAAACTCCCCTTTTCTAATGGGGCATTTTGTAGAATTTCTCATAGGAATTCTACAAGCTGCCCCTATCTAAAAGGGGCGGTTTTGCCCCTCTTTTAATGGCCAAAGAGAGTATGACATGTCATCACAATGTTGGCAGTGCCTTAAATTTGCACTCAAAAGGTTGTATTAACTTCAGTTCCCAATTTCATTCAATTTCGATGGGTCCTAATTATGAAAAGCCCAAGTAGTGATTGAATGTTATCTCTTTTGGAATCCAATTTCTTAACCATTTCACAAATAGTGATTGCACGTTATTGCACATTATACCTTCCGCTTTTTCCTGCTAAAATTTGGATAAAGTTGATTTCAGAAAGATAGGGCTAAGATTTAAAAGAGGTAGGTGATAACCTGTCACTAACAGGAACCTCTAAATCTCACTAGAAAAAATAGTTAGGCCAACTGCAAGATTATAAATATTTCAAGTTTTCTGTGGTGCTCAATCTGTGGTGGGCCCACCTCCTATTGGACTGAATCTTGGTGAAGACTAATAAAAAATGAGGCCATTAATTTTGAATGGATAGGAATTTTTCGTAGGCGGTCCCCACTAATATGTTCTCCAAATTGCCCACTTTGAACATGGGGTTCTTCCTATCAAAAAGAAAAAAAAGAAAAGAAAATCGGGTTCTCTTGAAATGTCGGTTACTTAGGGAAGTATTAAATTATAGTTGGACTCTTTAATGTTTTCCTTGAAAGAAGGAAACAAATAGGAATGGGAGGTCATTTTCAAGGGAGAAAGTGGGGCATTTAAATGCCTTAAATTTCCTTCCTAAAAATTAGGACAAGAGAATAATATGTCATATTGTCATTTGTTTAAAGAATGGGGCAATTTGCTTTATATAACAGCTAGGCATTCTATAGCACTATATATATAAATATATGTAGAGAGAGAGAGAGAGAGAGAGAATGGAAGGGAGGGATTATCTAGAATGGAAGAAACCCTAAACTACAATTGAATTGATGACCAATTTTATAACCTCAAGACAAGCAACTATCAAAATAGAAGACAATTATGGTGTAACATTCTTAGATATAATGCACTTCTAGAATTAGACTGGTTTAGTTGTCCACAATTGAGTACTTCTCCAGCTCTCATTAGTTGTACAATGGTAGAACCATGCATTTCAAGGAGGGATTCCATCAATTGCACAAACAGAAGCCCACTGATTACTAATCATCAGATTAGGTTTTTTTTTCCCTTCGGAATAAAACTAGTGCACGAAGAAGTAGAAGGCAAAAATTTTTATCAATCATATGAGTTCGTATCCAACAGAAGTTAAAGGGCTTTGGACGCATACTTCGACCAAGATCAACAGCATTCTCTAGACGAAATCCAACAGACTGTTCAAGAGCCCCAAAGGAAGAAACACGAGAAGAATGGACTTGGTTGCCTTCTGTGCCTCTGAAAAATCAAGCATAAAAAGGAATGAATCAGCGGAAATTGCAAATACGGCCCAAAAACAAGAGGATAAACACAATAAGACTGCTCTCTGCAGTAAGCTCATTGCATCTTTTGAAGACAATATAATATTTTGTTGTTTTGTGCACCATCCAAAGTCAGATCCTTGTCGGCACCGATTTGTGCCAGCGCCAAGATGACTCATTCGGGCACTCATCAACTCCTACCAGTTCCACTGGTAACTAAATTGGATGTCGAAACTGGGGCTAAAATACATGGCACCTTGTTTTCAGTCATTGATAAAAATGAAAAAGCTAAAAGAAATTCTCTTAGGAGCCAAACACAGTCTAAATCACTTTCAAATAAAATGACAACAAACAGCCAAGATGACTCATTGGGGCACTAGTCAAGTCATATCAATTTCATTGGAGACTATCAGACCTTGTTGATATTGGGGCTAAAATCCATGGGACAACTTTTTCTTCTTCTTTTTTATTTTTGGGGTCGTTGATAAAATGAAAAAAAAAAAGATATAATCAGTTATCTTTAGGAGCCAAATACAGCATAAATCATAGTACACTAAAATTTGACACCAAAGGTAGCAGCAGCAGAACTGGAACATTAAATTGCCAGGCATTCTAACAATCATTCAAGCCAGCAACAATAAAAATAATAATAATGTGGAAACTACAGATAGGAAAATACCAATCAAAATATGCCAAATGAGAAGACAAGAATTTTAGCAGCAAATTTTTTGAATGGAAAAAAAAAATGAATGGTTTTAACAGCAAATTATAAGAAAAGATCAAGGGAAGGGTAGAGAAGACAGTTACAGAGACTGAGCTGCAGACAGTGGAGGAACAAAACTCGGCATCACGCCTGCCACTTCCTTATCATCTTCTGCACGAAATCTCCCCTTGTTGCTACCCATCCATCACCACCACCACCTCAATCATCAAAAGATGAAAAAGCACCCAAAATTGTAGAAACCCAGACTAAGCTAGTAACCAGCAACCTTATAATCCAGTTAAAAAAAGTACTCCAGAACCGCGATTTTCGAATCCACTTAGAATGCTACCATATCATCAGCACAACAGGAACAAATAAACAAATTCACAATCCAAAGCACCAATCTTCCAACCCAGATTCTGAAGAAACTTAAAACCAAAAAAGCACTAGTCACCAATCAAACCCAAGTGCCCCGAAAGATCTTTAACCAAATGAACAAAGTTGCATATAACACAACCAGATGCTAAACCCACGATGTCAACACTCCAACCTAAACTCTTCAGAGCTTTAGAGGAGAGTCATCTACTTCAACTCACTTTCCAGTGATTTTTTTTCCCACGATTTCAACCAACCCAGAAAGCAAAATCTTAAAACCCAAGTATCCAAAAACCTCAAATCCTGTTAAGACTCACCTCCTGTTGATTTTTCCCAAATTCAAATCCACCCCAGATCACGAATCAACCAAAGTAGAACACCCTCGAACCCCCAATCTCCCAAACTCGTCAATATCTTCAAAATCGCCTCCTCTGACTTGTTTTTCCCTCGATTTCAAGCTCTTTTAGCCTTGTTTAAGCGATTTCCTTCCAATTTTCGATCAACCAAGATGGCACAAAAGCCCCAAACCCTAGTTTCCAGGAGCTTCTTCAAACGAGTACAGCAAAGCTCAGCAGAAGACCAAGATCACCTCTTTTTTGACTCGTTTTTTAGCGAGGATCGGTTTTTCAACTGAGCCACCTCTTGGATTCGATTTTTCTATTCGCGAGGATCGGTGACGTTTCGATCAGTCCGGTTTTCCAGCGTCATTTCGTTGCGTTTTCCGATGATTTGTTTCGATCCGTGCCTTTTTTCCTCCCCACGCAAGGCCCGAATTTCTACGAGGGGCTCCGTAACGGATATGCTTCAGCTCTCTCGCTCTCACACACACGAGTGGGCAGGTCTCTTTAGATATATGCCCATGGTCTTAGTGTAAACTACGATGTTGCCACTACCTACTCCCTTCTACTAGGGTTTGCTTCCTACAATCTAGAACCATGTGGGCCATGATATAAAAATCTCATTATTTTTAACATTTAATTTAATGCATTAATGGTTTAGAATCTTTGATGATTCATTCTTAAATGTAAATTAATTATGATTGAAAATAGTAAGGATGTAAATGGATACTCGATTCTCTAATTATTCAGAGGTTCAGACCTATTAAAAAACGGGTCTGGGTCCTTATTTAGACCCCGAGAAGTAAATGGGTCCGGCTCCGGTTCCACCTTAGTTTAGACTTGAGACCCAACATAGTACCTCAATTTTAAAAAATCTCTCTTAAAAATCATATTTTTTTTAATGTCATTCTCTACTTAAACCCGGACCCTGATCCAGATTTGTCCCATATATGGTTCTGGTTCCGGTTCTGGGTCCGAATCCGGTTTCACCTTCTCCTTAACAGTTCCGATTCGTGGTTTACTATGGACACGAACCGAAACCGACTTGTTAACAACCCTAGAAATAGGCTTTTTATATTTATAACTTGAAATCTTACATAAAAAATAAGTATCACTCCAGAATTTATTTGGATAGACAACAAATAGAGTAAAGTGAAGTAAAACGGGCCTGGCCGCTTAGATTTTCAATCCTATCATGTTTGGATGAGTTTGGCTCGACAGATGAAGTATGGTTGCCGTCCACGTGTGTATCCATTTCTCTTCAACCTTAAATACTATTGTTGCCTTAAGTAATAGTCGATTATATTTCACATTATGCATCCAAATACGGTAAAGTGAAGTACTCGATCTATCTTAACTTCAATCCTTCTCCACCACTTCACTACTCACGTGGAATCTACTTCACTATACACATACTTTTTTAATAATCTAATCCAATATATAGGAATCATCTCATGTTACATCTTGTAAATTGAGGTCTTGATATTGCTTGGGGACATTAAATGGCCCCCTTAAAGGGATGAGAGTTAGTCGATTATATTTCACATTATGCATCCAAATACGGTAAAGTGAAGTACTCGATCTATCTTAACTTCAATCCTTCTCCACCACTTCACTACTTACGTGGAATCTACTTCACTATACACATACTTTTTTAATAATCTAATCCAATATATAGGAATCATCTCATGTTACATCTTGTAAATTGAGGTCTTGATATTGCTTGGGGACATTAAATGGCCCCCTTAAAGGGATGAGAGTGCGTGAATTCTAGTCCTCCGAACAACATAGCAACATTGATTCCATAAACACGAGGATAATCATTGATACAAGGTGAATGATAGCCCGAGAATCATGAATTGAAATCCACTGCAAATCATGGATTGCTATCTAATGATCCAAGTAGCCATGCTTAGAATATTGGAAATGATATTTATAAAAGAATTTAAAATGATGACAAAATTGCATAGTGTTTAAAATGATGGCAAAAATACATAATGCTTAATGTTGCTATTTGGACGAAAGGAAACATAATACAACTTGCATCAAATGTATTCTACCTTCTATTTGTAAAATAGAGTAAGTTTGGTATCACATATTCTAAAATTATTGCATGATAGGATGGTTCGAAGGTCTTCGGGACAAACATGAATTTGTCTTGATTGATTGATCACTAATCTTGTTGTCTTAGTGTTTTTCCATTTTTTTCCTAATAACTTTGACCAAATAACTTTTTATAGTCTTCAATGTCCAGGTGCATTGGTTGGACATACCCTCTCCACAAAGAAGACAAAAGGAGTTCAAGCTCTTTGAATGATTTGTTGACTGTGTTGCCTAAATAGTATGGTGGTCAACCAAGTAATGATGGAAAAATAAATTTTGAGTTTCCATATAGATGGCTTTTCCCTCCTCCTTCCCCCTAATTTTTGTGGGACCTCATCCGTGAAAGGAAAAATGACAAAATTATCAAGACCTTCTTTTTTTAAGACACTATCATTCAATATTTCTTTTTACTTTTTTTCATCTTTTTATGATTTTTCTTTTTCTCTTCCTTTACCAAATTTTTTATTCATTGCAACCAATGTGGCTTACTTTTGTGCGAACAATCCACCTTTACATATTGAAGTAAAATAAATATATTGAGAGTGCACCTTTACATATTGAAGTAAAATAAATATATTGAGAGTGGTTGTTCATATGATCAGTTTTGAACAATGAAATGTGAGCCTCGAATAGAATAAAACAATGATTTTTCATTTCTTTTTTCAAAAAAATGGTCTCTTGTCCACGATTTGAAAATGTTCAGTTTATGGGTCCTAACACCAGAAATCACATAAATTGATAGATGGCGAGGATGAACAACTCATGAAATTTTAATTGCCTATGTTGTTTAGGGCCGATTTGATTGCATGAAAATAATTTTTATGAATTATAAATAACCACTTTACCACTAAGTTTTTATCTTGAACATATAACAATGCATGTTTATTGCATGGATTGAATTCTCAAGGATTTAAAGAAATTGAGTTCATTATCGTTAAAATATGGTTGGACCAGTCTATTAATATGGATCTAAGATCCTAAAAATCCAAAGAAACACGTTATGCCATTAAAGATCATAATTATTTATTTGCCCGGATTTGAATTCCAAAAAACTCAAAGGAACTTGTTTTACCATGAATTCCATTATCTTGAAAATCCATAACATATTTGTTTGTACAAATAAAATTCTTAGAAAACCAAAGAAAGTCATTTTACCATGAATTTCTTATCTTAAAGATATAATTAGGTGTTTTTGTTTTCATGGAATTGAAATCATAGGAAATGTTGTTGTCACCTTGTCATTAAAAAAAAATTTGAAACAAAATCATAAAATTATTGATCATTTATCTGATTTGAAAATTAAGGCCAATCTTGAAGTTATCATATATTATAGTTTGGGATAATTTCCAAACAGATTTGTTCAAAATTTATTGAGTTTTTTGGAAATTGACAGACAACAACAATACTGCAATATTATAATATTATTTTATTTTATTATGTGATATTTTATTATATCAATATTAAAATATATAAATATTTTATTCTGTACATATCCAAATCGACTCTAAGATCCAATATACATATAAAAGAAAATGTATGTTAGATCATCACGCCTCAATTACGTAATAATACTATGCATTTTCATCCAAACCCTTTTATGTAGATGCATTTTCAACCCACAAATGCAACAACACAAGTTTGAATATTTTCATTAACCAAAATTTCAAACTTTCACAAGAATACATTTTTCTTACGCCACAGCCCACACTATGGGTATTTTAGTCCTAAAATGTTATAATTGCAAAAGTGGAAAATATTCAAACTTTGGAAAGGGAGAGGGAAACACCATCCTTAGAGGTAAGCTATAGGAAAAAACCTATTTGAAAAAAGGATCACAACCTTGTGAATATAGTATTAGAATATTGTTAGGAAAGAACCACGCCTTTCCCCTTCTATATGTAAATCAATGAAGAATATTGAACAACATAACCACAATCCACAAGTAGTAAAATAGAAGAAGAAAGAGTAAGAGCACACCAATGTTTTCCATGGAAACCCTTCAACTTGAACGGAAATTAAAATCGCAAGACAAAGTCTACAACTTCCACAACTGAAAATGGAATTACAAAAAGTCTTCTCCAAACACAACTAGAAGATGTTAACACAACCATATCAATCATCACCAATCTCCATGGTTGATTATAATAAGAAATAAGCAAGAGAATACCTCAAATGGGGAAAACAAAACTCCTTCAAACCAAATAATAGAATGAGAAAACCTATTGCTCCTTGGAGTTGAGTGGATTAGATTGGATTAGAACTTCACTCCCTTCTAATATTGAGCTTCTTCTCTTCCTTAAACCCTAACTTGAAAGAGAGATGAAAAGTCCCATTTTATTTTCTTGTTCCCAGTTTTTTGACAAAAACTCATCTAGAAAGTGCCTTTTATGACTCCCTTGCTTGGTTAGCTTCATTTTAAAGCAAGCCCACCCAGTAATAAAACTAATGGACCATCTTTTTTGAGGATATAAAGCCCAATATGGTACCTTTTGGGCCCCAAACTCATGAAGGGTAAAAAGACCCAACACATTATAGTAGAAAAAACATAGTATTTTTAGGTTAGCGATATTGTGAGTAAACTTTTAAGCAATGTAGTATAATTTTCATCCTCTACCATTTGAATGTGTTCTAGTGAGTCTAAAGTAAGGAGGACGAAAGGGTCTCAATGACGACAAGATCAAAGAAAAAAAATTAATTCTATTTAGGGCCTTTTTTGCATTAGAATATATAGGAATTGAATACATATGGTGGTTAAAAATAAAGATTATGATCATCAAATAAATATTTTTTTTTTGCTATAATCTGTTCTTTTATAACTATGATCATCAAAAAAAAAAATTTTTTTTACCCAATAATCTTTTCTTCCTTTTTTTTTTCCCTTCTTTTTGTTATTCTAGCTAATGGGTGCTAGGACCCTAAGATGCTCGCACATATAAGGAGCGACAATTCGTAAATGCGAGGAGTAGGGAAAGAATATGATCAATCCATATTCAATTCAAGTGAGAGGTGGGGCTACCAACCAACTGAGCAACCCTGTTCGTCTATACATAATAATAATCTATTAAAAGCCGCTTTTTCATCAAAAGCACTGCCCATGTGCAAGGATAACCACAAGATGGGTTGTGCTCACCATTTCACCTTGTCAATGGACCAGAAATTCAGTAGCATAAAGTGAGTTCCCTAACATCATCAATCCAATCCAGGGTCCCACATATGAAATCTACACATGCACAATTGCACATGACACATGACACATGACACATGACAAAAAGCTTTGAAGAACAGTAGTTTCCATTGGTGAGGATTGGAATGTGAGGGGGGGTACTTTCGTAATTATGAGAAAGGCCTTGTCCAAATTGTCAACTTTGGGTACGTTATTAATTCCCAAATATTGTTTATTTATTTTTCTGACCTTGGACCAATCACTAGCCTTCGTTTTCTGGAGCCAAGATTCGAGAAGATCTCTACATAATTATTATCTTAATGATTAAGTAAATGGCAGCTTTGCCCCCCTTAAGCCCCCACCCCAATCCCCAAATTGGAAGTCAAACTAGGTACTGCAGGGCTGCCAGTTTCAGTCACCCCCACTAATTAGTCCTGGAGTGGTTGTAAAAGTTATAAAGTTTCATGCCTGGCAGAGTTGGATGAGATCATGGCAATGGGTGGGGGTGGGCCACACTTTTGGACTGTTGTGCAATTTTAAACATTTGAATGGAGTATTTAATATTTATTATATCACCAAGGGTTCCTTTGTTCAGTGAATGTGGAATGTTACAATACAATGAAAATTATAAAGTTTATATTATTGTTCCTTGTAGTTTAGCCTATAGTCTTTTGTGTACCTACTTTGTAATTTAAAGATCCTTAAGACCCTTTTGTTTGAATGTAATTTAATTTTTTGGAATTTCACAAATACATCCTTCCAACAATCGGTAATTCATTTAGTTTAAGATCACGGTTTGCACCCGAAGGTTGTGGGTTCAAAACCGCACTACCGCACTAGGCCACAGGGAAATTTTATCCGACTTTTTTCCCTGTGTTCGTAGAAATTATTCTGGCTCAAAGAATTGAAAACCTTGCATTTATATATATATATATATATATATATATATATATATATATAATCCAACCCACAGTGGGTTACAAATGGGACAAGTTAATAAGGTATATCTATGGACTGGACTCTAACCCATATCCAAACCTTCTTTTTTTTTTTTTTTTCCAATGAGAAACAAACTTCAACCTGCAGTTGTTGTGGGTTAATCATACCTGACCCATATACCCCTATTCAACCTAGGCCAAACCATTTAACTCCAATCAACTTTACTAATTACATATATGATAAGTTATTCTAATCACTAAAATGTTAAACCCCGAAATTATTTAAATGGGTACCAATGCGGCTTAGACTTATATCAATCCATTAAAAAGGGTTGGACAGGTTATGAAGGCAAAGTGCGTCGACTCTAACCCGACCTATATAAAAGTGAGTTGAGAGAATCCTGCCCCGTGATCAACCCATTTATAGGAAATGGATCCATTGCTTGGACCAAACATGGAAACCCTATTTGGATCAATCAGGGGGTGCCATATGGGAGAGATGTCACATCCCATTTCTAAAAAAAAATTCCTATCTCCTAAAAAAAAGTCCTCTCTCCATGTGGCACCCCAGATTGGACCAAACAGGGTTTTCTGTTTAGTCCAAACAAGGGATCCGGATCCCTCATTTATATTGTGAGTCGAGTTATGCATATGACATGCACGTGGAGTTCATGTCGGGTTATAATCTGCCACTCCTACTTATAATTATGGTTAAAATCAAATAAACAAATATAAAGATTCATAAATGAACATAAAATAAATATCTTTTCATGGAAAAAGAATACCTAATCATTACCATCAAAAATTAAATTCTAGTAAAGCCATTGTCCCATTATATATATATATATATATATCTACCTTGTATACTTCACCCCTCACATCTTTGATATTTCTCAATTGGAACTCATCTTATCATGAATACCTAGAAATTCAACTTTATGTAGAAATGGGTCTTAAGGCCTATTTCTTTGCAAGAATATTTGAAAAGAATTTTGTTTGTTAGGGAAATTCGAGATATCTATTAAAAATTCCTTATTTCTTTAGTAGAATATGAGGAATACAACAACTTTGATATTTTCAAATTCCCAAAATAAGGCATTGTTCAATCCAAACACTCATCTCTAATTTCTGACTTCCTAGAATTCTAGCCACTTTTTGGTGGGCTTCAACATCCTCTAGTTCTTAAGGGGGCCTTACAAACTACAAATCCTAAAGGTGGGTTCGGTTGTAATTTCCAATAGTGGGCCTTACAAAATTTTAAAGGTGAGCCTCATGTACCACAACTTCTAAATGTGAACCTCCTAAAGGTGGACCATGTACCGAAATTTCTAAGGTAGGCCCCATATTGTAATTCTGAAATGCGAGCCCATGTATCACATTTCTAAAGGTGGGCCCATTTACAATGATGCATACACAAGGAATTGTTCCTTTGCACTCATTTACACATGTAAATGTGATTCACATGTCTAAAGTATAATGTGAAAACAATGAAACTTTCATACATCTCTAGGTGCAAAAACATTGCACACCTGATGAGGCAAAAAATCAGCCTTCTAAATTTCTCCTAACCTTTGGATTAGAATCCTTAAAGTTTTACATCCTTTTAAGAGTTTTTCACAAAAGACCCCCACACTTTCTCGCTAAAATAAAACAACCCTTTATATTTTGTGTTTTTATTGAAACCTCCCTTTACCAACATTCAAGCAGTACAAAGAATAAACACACTCTGCTAAAAAAAAAAATTGTTTGTTTTTGACCCATTTTAGCCTAAAAAAAAAAAAAAAAAAAAACTCAAACAATAATGGAGGGGCCCTGATCAAAGTTGGGCCACAGTCGTATATGTACCTACGTAGGTAGGTATGTTTATTTTAGTCTATCTTAAATGCATTAACTGTACATGATCAAAATCAAAGCATTTAAGCAATAAAGAACTGCCTGTTGCGACTGCATCTTCTTCCTGATTCCATTCTCTAGGATTGGAGCATGAAACATCAGCTGTGGCAGCAGTGATCAGATCTCCTTAACAGCATCCACTGATTTCCAGGGTGGTAGGACTGATCCTTGTGTCCAGACAATTAATATGATGGCTCTGACAGAGGATATTGATTCACCAAAACTGAGACTGGAGGATTCTATCCACTTTAACCTGTGTCTATAAATTGATGATCAATAAATATATACATTTTTCTACCAAAGAATAATAAATAACAAATACACTGGTCCACTCATTCAATAGAGAAGTGCCAAAAGATGCAAAAGATTTTTCAAATTTTCTATAAGAACAGTTGTCTGCATGGGAATATCTTGGGTTAGTATTCATGGAATTGATAGCAACAGCAAGTCAGTAAATCTTCTATTGGCCTGAATCTTTTTCTCTTTTATATACACTAGTAATGTGGTTTTATTGAATTCATAACAGCTGAGGCTATACTAGGTGTAAATGACCAAAAGCTTTCAATATTTGGAATCTTAACTAGTAACCCAGTATTTTTTTTTTCTTTTTCTTTTTTTTTTTTTGATAACCCAGTAACTTGTCAGCAAAAAAAAAAAAAAAAAAGTTGTTTTTTGCATCTTCAGAAAGTAAAAGAAAAATAAATACAGTATGAGAAACTTGTTTTACATGTGACCAGATTTAACATAACACCCACAGGCTTCAAAACCTTGGGAGCAGCTATTGGATGTTCTCCTCAACTAATTCAATCCTCTAACTTTACAGATACTGTACATGGAATGGATGTCTCCTCCATTTTTTTCTTCCAAGAAAGAAAAGTGAAAATATATCATTGATCTTCTCTTCCATGGTCATCAAATTAGTCCTCTCAATGCACCTAATTGCGCTTTTTGTTTCCCTGCAAATAACCCAACTAGACAAACACATCTCGCCGTTTTTTGGGATTCGCTTCCGGGTTTCCTTTCTTCATCATTGCACAAAATTCATCATAATTTATCCTTCCATCCTGAAATGTGGGAAAACCAAACATGAATAAGCACACTCTGAATAATTTTTAATGTATTATACACTAATAGACCATAATATATAAATAATGATAACAACAACAACAACAACAACAACAACAACAACTTGATGGTGCTTTTGACGTGTGGTATTTTAGCTTGCACTTCATTGTACATGGACCTGTTGGATCCAAAAGTTAGAGGACTTAAAAGTTGCAAAAGAGTAGAGTTTTTCAAAGCCTACATTTATAGCATCCAAGTCGCTCATTAAAAGGGACCCACTATAGATTGATCATATGAAATCTAGCAAATCAAACAATCCTAACCACTAAATTAAATGAGTAGTAAATGTGGAATGTTGATCGATGTTTTTTACTACCCAGTTTTTTGAGCATTAAGCAACCGATCATACATTTTAATTAAACCTTATTTCTTCATGAATCCGGGTGCTAAATGTTTTTAGAATCCATTTCATATTTCACATTTGTGATATTAGCTTATTTAATAAAATCTTACATGGTAAATCCATAACTAATTATGAATCTTACATTATCGGCATCAACCTCGGAGATAATTTCCTTTATGTCCCGTCCATCATGCATGCCGAACTCTCTGAGAGCTTGCTCTAGTTCTTCTGTTGTAATATACCTGATAAAAAATTGTAGTAGAATCAATTAAAGTCAACAATGTTGATTATGTTAATCATAGTTATATTAGAGAATTCAATCATCAAACATTTCATAAAATTTGGAAGTTTTTTTGATGATTACTTTCTCTGATCACTTGAATATTGAATGGTTGGATTTTCTAGTGTGGCTGCAAATAATATTTACTTTTACATACCCACTGTTATCTTTGTCAAAGTATTGAAATGCAGTGTACAGATGCTCTTCTCTATCCATTCGGTTCAGATGCATTGTTGCTGTGATGAATTCATCATAGTCAATGGTCCCATTCCCATCTGCATCAGCCTGTTTTAAGATTCAATGTCACCAATACAAGAAAAACAAACTATGGTCAGTTCTTGTGAAACAAAAAAAAAGGAAGACATCCCATGATATTGAATGGACAAACTGAGCTTCTTATTATTCTATAGATTTTCTTTTTTGGGTTAAGTTTAAATGTCAAGAATGAAAAAAATAATACCATTTCGAGCATTTGGACAGTTTCGTTTAACTTGTGAATTTAGATATTTTATTTTATTTGTTCAAAATTTTATCCGTATGGATTTAGATCACATATGATCCAAATGGCAACCTTTTGGACAGTTGGCTCATCTGATCATTACAAATTTTATGCTATGCATCATCATCCTTATTTGGGTCATTGATGTAAACTTCATAGAATTTACATCAATGCCAATGCATTTGATGGATGAGTTGCCACAATTCAGAGGGCTGTGGCAAATGTGCATTAGTTCATGGTCCCTTCTCTACTTGTGTCATTCCAAGATGCATGTAGCAAATTCTCCAAAATGACTTCTGCTTTTGAGAACCTACGGCTTCCATGAGCTGTTTCACTTCATACTCTGATATCTTTGTTCCTTGCTTGGCCAGTCCTTGCTTTAATTCTTCAAGTGTTATGGTCCCACTGTTGTCAGAATCCATATTCTTGAACATGGCCTTTAATCCCATAATCTCTTCCTCTGATAAACACCCTGCTATCACCTACGCAAATTTTAAAAGAAAAGAAATTAAATCCAATTCAAGCATCGAACAGTAAGTAAACCTTATTCAAAAGAAAGCACATGATCTATAATTCAATTGTTAGATAGTCAGCACAATGAAATTAGAAGTGAAAACATTTGAACTGTTAGTACTTTGGTAAATATTCATTTTAAACTTCATAATGATTGGTAACCTGCATCCAATTAAATAATCATAGTGTAAGAATTACGATAGCAAATATTTATAGTAGGTAACACATGCTGCTTGTGTGACACAGTAATGAGACTCCATTTTGGTGATCCTAAGACCATTTATTTCTCGGCATCAGTAATTCAGTATGCAAAGCTATGCCACTTTGAAATCTCAAGGTAATCTATGATCAACCAGTTTGACATTAGCCAACAGTTTACAATCTAGAACAGAGTGGGGAATGTATAATATGCCTTCTTTCCACTAGTTCCTGATATTTGCTATAGATAATCAATGTCATAAATGCTTCTAACAGATACGTAGTTAGATGCAGAAATGATGGGGCTTGATGATATCTTTTTATCGAAATTGATAGTGATCGAGAAAGAGAAGCTTACTCTGAGAGCAGCTTTCTTAAACTTGTTCATTGCTCTGAACTGTTTAAGTCTATTCAAAACAGCATTATCAAGAGGAGTGTCAGGTGCGTCTCCATCCTCCCTTATCCATGGATGATCTGAAAAAATGACATTTATCACTTGGTAAATATATTTGGCAAGGAATCCAAATAATTTATGATCTTATTCTCAGAAATAACATATAGACGCGACATTTTTCTTTAGTTAGAAAACCAAGAAAATATCAATTAGAGGAAGCACATTATCCAAAATCCATGTGATTTCATTTCTGAAATAAACATGAGGTCACATATGCAATGTTCATTCAGAATATTTCAGATATTTTGTTTTATTCTATACAGATGGAGTGTGCCTTTTAGCTATATATGAACCTATAACAGATCGAGTGAGATGCCCCAAAAGAATCTAGGTTCATTTGATGAAAAGGATAGTTGGGCATATTCTATCCCTTGATAGTTTCTGCCAGATAAATGAAACAGATTTTAGGAAGGTTCACTTCAACTACACCATCTCTTGTAATGTAAAGCAGAGGTCATCCTAGCTTCATTAAACATGTCGGACAAAAGACATGTAAATGTTACATCTTCCCCCTCGAAAAAAATCGACTTACTGAGAACTTGTAATGCTGTGAGTCTTTGCCGGGGGTCTGAATTGAGCATCTTTTTGACAAGATCCTTGGCTCCTATTGAAATGGATGGCCATGGATTGCCTTGGAAATCTACGTGACCACGCAAAATCGCATTGAAAATCCCATGCTCCGACTCTGTCAGACCATAGTTCATTTGTTTATATAAGTTCACATAAATTCAATACCATTTTGTTACTTATAATTAAAATATGATTAGGGGAAGAGGAAAAAGATTTACCAGCCCAAAATGGAGGAACTCCACTAAGAAGAATATACAACATTACTCCAATACTCCATATATCGATTTCGGGTCCATATTTTCTCTTCAAGACTTCAGGTGCAATATAGTATGCACTGCCAACAATGTCCTTGAACACTTCTCCTGTTCAGGAATTTAAACTGTGATTCATTGGGCAAGAGAGCAGTAAATTTTGTTACTCTTCAAGGTTATAGCCCAACAATCAGCAGGAACATTGATAAGTAGTGGAGGTGGTGGATAATGTATGGATAACATCTCTATACATTAGACAAAAAAAGAAAATTTTTTCTTGAACTGTGTCAGCTTGAAGCAGACTTAAAATGCGCTTGAGAAATGAAATTGCATTTGAGCCATCTACATCCTTGTCTTTCACTATATGGTAAAAGTAAAGCAATAATTAGAGTACTTAGCCCCTCCCCACCCACCAAAAAGTCAACTAAATAAATAGAACTGATCAAGTTTTTTTTTAACAAAAACTTCAAATTTACATTCCTAAAACATAATTTGAGGCTGGAGACTGGAACATAAAAGAAAATTTAACTTAATGAATTCAAAGCTCAGACCAGTGAGAATTAGAACTAAATACAGATGATTGTACTAGTAGAACTCACAAAACGAACCCGGGATGGACCATAGATAGATGCATTAAGACTTTAATGTTGATTATGAGACCAGTGGAAATGAAAAGCCAGCATAATATTCATTTGTTCTATAATCTTTTTAAATGGGAAGCATTGGAACATTATATTCGTATGTTAAAGTGGATATAGATAGACCTTTAGACAATAAAAAAATGTCTTTCATTTGTTTAACCGCTTGAAAGGAATATTTAATCTCCCTGAAATTAATGCACAATTTGTTGTTTATTCTTGCTCCAAAACTTCACATTTTCTTATTTGAAGGGCCTCTATCAAGCATATGAAGTTATGAACACAAATTCCAAGTAGTTTGAATGTTTTAATAGAAACAAGGAATAAAAACTTCATCAACTTGGATATGCATTTTGTAAGATGCAGAAAAATACAACTACTTTAGATGGAATATTACCCTCAGCCTTTATTTGCCCCAGTCCATATCATCACTGATCTAGGAAATATTACTAAAATTATACAAATCCTAATATGGTTTCTAATAAACATTCATTATCATGAGATGATATATACCTTGCTTGAAGAACATGGATAGCCCAAAATCCGTAGCTTTGAGGGGTGCATTCTCATCCTTGTTCAATAGTAAGAAGTTCTCAGGCTTGAGATCCCTATGCATGACGCCCATCGAATGGCAAGTGTGGATTATCTGTACTATTGTCCTCAACAGTGATGCGGCGGCACGTTCGGTATAGTGTCCCTTGGCTATGATCCGATCGAAGAGCTCTCCTCCGGCACACAACTCCATGACCAAATGCACAGATTGCTTATCTTCATATGCCCCCTTCAATTCTACAATATTGGCCTGACCCGTCAAATGGTGCATGATTTGAACCTCCCTTCGCACATCTTCGATGTCCTCTTTGGTGGCAAGCTTTCGCTTTGCAATCGTCTTACACGCAAATTGCTCGCTGGTGCTCTTTTGGGTGCAAAGATGTGTCACGCCGAATTGCCCACGCCCGAGCTCCTTCCCAATCGTGTAGATGGATTTAATGTCTTCCATTGGCCGGCCTAACACAGGCCCTATTGCCTTTGAGGAATGGTGGGAGCCCACAGAGGCCGCAACAGGGGCCGAGTGCTTCGACGTCGATGCTTGCTCTTGAGAATTCTCATTGGGGTTTTCGGTGTTCTGGGCTGAATTCGCATTGGAAAAGCAATTGTTACCCATGGCAGGGGGAGATTTAAGGAGGGGAGTTATGGTAAGGTGGGAGATGAAGAAGTGGGTCTATGGAGAAGAAAATGCATGGGTGGAGAGACTAGAGAAAGCAAGAGGAGCCAAAGGGGAAGAAGAGAAGAAGGTGAGAGAATAAGGAGTAGTATTGAAGAAACCAGGGATGGATTGATGGTGAGGGATTGTAGGGAATGAAGAGTTTGAGAAGAGGTCATTGAAAAGGTCATTATGAGAGGGCAGTTGCTGGAGAGGTAGAGAGGAATTGGCGGGAATTAACCAACTTTACTGCTTTCGGTTCATCATAGTAACGGCTAGGACATGTGGACGGTTGCTTGTTGGTTAATGCAATATTTTTCTTGAATTGATGGAAATGGCCCATTACAAATTCCAAACTGCTGATGATGGGTCCATTTTGTTTGGACCAATGGCTAGCAAAATTAATAGTGATGGTTTTTTAATTTTCTATTTCTATTAATTTCTTTTATTTCGCGGTAGAGATTTTTGCATTGATATATTTTCTCATTTTATGTTTCCTTTTATTTCTGTATATGCGTTTATTTTATTTGTGTATTATACGCCTTTTTCTTGTCATTCTTTTTCTTACCAAATGATAAGCTGTAATTTGTAAGATTGGTTATGAACTAATTGTACAATTTGACAAGCGGCTTTGATTAAATTGGCCTTTACAAATTATTTTTCAGTTCTAAAACTATTTAATCTCATTCGTAAATTCGTTTTTCCTGATTGTAAAAAAAGAAAAGGAATGAAGTAATTGTACATGAAATTGAAGAAAATAACAAGTAGTGATTGCCTTCAGTCATCTGGTTCTATGGATGGAACATGGACATATTAATTGATTGGCCATATGTAGGCCAAGATGTTTAAGGTCTTCAATTTGCATTTTCCAACTGTTGTCCTTGATGAGGGTCGAGATGAAGAACATGAACATCTCATAGTAAACCAAGCATTGAAGTATATGGAGGTTCTTGATTGAGCACATGTGGTTCGAACTCATCTGTGAATAGTTCAGATCAGCCAAATGAACCATAACAAGCCTTGGGAATTAAAATATTGGTTAAGAAGGGGGTTGTTTAAAAATTCTGCAAATTCATGGTGGTGTGTTGTAATTGCAGAAATTCTGTTGTAGAAAATATAACAAATATGTTGTTTTGGGCTTGAATTAGCCTTCATGGGCCCGGATCCAAATTAATCCACCACCATTAGGATCTCCCATGAGCCAAATTTTAGCCCAAATTAATCCACCCCTCCAAATAATTTGTTTCAAGAAATGGCAAAACTTGTGGAACCCACAGATGGAAACATTCAGATGTTTTGGATGTCTAAGATGGTCAAACTTGCCTTTTATGAGTTTTCTTCCCTAGCAACCTAATGTAAGTAGCAATTTTTGACCTTGGAAAGATTTAGCAATAGCAATATAAGTTATAATTTTAGGATGCTTTTTTAGTAGGGCTTTCTTGGATTTCCAGCACTATATATCACATGTAATGGTTGGCTGTTCATGGAGCCTTCTTTGTTTTTAGTCTACCTCATTAATAAAAAGTAAAATGTAAAAAGTTTTCTGTTTCTATGAATGTAGCATTCACTTCAATTCACTCTACAAGTGAATTACTCAAACAACCATTATGGCTGTGTTTAAGGGATTAATTTGAGGGTTTTTTTTTTTTTTGTGTGTGTGATTATTTGCTTAGATTATCCTTGTTGGATTGCTCGTTGTCCGTCTTCCTTAGCATCTTTTTTTATAAGATTATAGGTACTTCACGCTAATTATTTCCTTTTTATCTTCAAGGTAACAAGTCCTAAAAACTATTGTTACAACAATAGGCTAGGAGTCAAGTATTTTGGGATCCATGTTTTACAAGGTAACACCACGCTCGTTTCGTCCTTTTTTTGTAGAGGCAGCTCTTTGCCCTTAGATTGCACTTGCATCGACAATATCATCATTTAATTTTATAACAAAGTCAAAGGTGGTTTTACTATCCTTAAACTTATAGGTTGCATATGAGTATGGTTGTAAACGGGTTGGTTCCGATTCAGGTCCGTTAAGAAAAATGTATAATCGGATTCGGACCCGGAACCGTTTCGAAACCGGTTTCTTGGCTCCGGAACTGGAATCAGAACCATATATGGGACAGGTCTGGATCGGATATGGGTCTAAATAGAAAATTATATTAAGAAAACATGATTTTTAGGAGAAATTTTCGAAAATTGAAATAATATATCGGATATTGGGTCTACGGGTCCGAACCAAGGTGGAGCCGGATTCGGATCCATTTACTTATTGGGGCCTAAATAAGGACCCAATCCCTATTTTTAACGGGTCGGAATTTCCAGGTAATCGGAGAATCGGGGACCCATTTACATCCCTATATATGAGAATATGACAAGATCACCTCTATTAGAGATCACTTTAGGGGTCAAAATTAAGTGATCTAAAGTAGTCATAGATAGGATATAAAAAACTTGACACCCTTAGCCATATGCGAAAAAAAATAGAATTACACATTTTATAGTGATAAATCTAATGGTAGGCCTAAGTCTTATATGAGGGAAATCACAAATGCTTGCTGATGCACTCATGGATGAATCATGTTCACACTTTAGGGCACGTTTGGGAACCATCCTTTTGTAGATTCCTTTCCGACTTTCCTTGATTTCGAGGAAAATCCACCTTTTGGTAAGTTTCAAACCAATAACCATTGGATGGATCCTGGGCCTGCCTTCTAGTTTAAAACTAGTCACTTGCATTATGAGGAGTTCTAATCTAATCACGCAGGCGTGGCCCCCACGCATAGATCTGGGTCGATCTGAGCCTGCTGGCGACTAATTTCAGCTGCTCCTCTCTCTCTTCCTCTCCTACCCGACTCCCGTTTATCGCTGTGAGTCTCCCACCACTCCTCACAGTAAGTTTTTTTTTTTTTTTTCTTTCCCTCTCTCTCAAATAGTAAGGAAGTTGTGGAATTCCCTGCAATCATCCCTAGTTTTGTTTTTCCTTGGATTCTAATTACCCACTTGTAGAAAGGGGCTTTCCTTTCTTTCTCATTTCTGAATACCCCTTCATTTTTCTATGCAGGGAGATGGCTTCTAGTGAAATCTCTTGTTATTTAGGGTTTATGGGTTTATGATGGCATTCATCAATCTAATGGGTTGATCTGATAACATAGAAAACTGGGGTAGTATGGAATTATGCTTAGAATCTTAGATATGTTGGTTTATTGTTGTTTTTCTTTCTCATATCATGAGTATACAAAGCCATGTGAGTTTATATATAAGCTAAATATTGATTGAATGAATGTTACTGGTTTAGTTTTAGTTGAGTGTTATCATTAGTTTATGGGATGATATGGGGTAATCATGCATCTGGGTGGAGTTGGGTCCCCCTTTTTTCCCCCTTCTTTTGCATAATAATTTTTTGAAGTATGTATGTATTTTTTTTTTGGGTTAATTGCATTTGGAATTTTTAATTTTTTTTAGAAATAATTGAACATTTATTTATTTTTTTCTCTGTTTTTGTCTTTTGGTTTCTACCAATCAAATCTAGGTGTTTTTGGGACTTTACCTTTTGATTTTTCTTCAAGTTTTCTAAGTAATGTGGTTTTTAAATTAAATTCACAGATTTTGTTTTCTGGGGCACAATCTCTAATTTCCCACTTTTGCATTGAATCATGGGATTATTCTTTCTTGTTTCTTATTTTGTTGATAAGATTCTATTACTTGAGCAATCTAAAAAAAAAAAGAAAGGGGAAAAAGAAAAAGGAAATATTGTGTTGCTTGGGGACTAACTCTACTATGGGTTTGGCAATCAGCTTCTTCATTGCTTTGAGTTTTTTTTTTTTTTTTTCAATCTGTTTTTGGGGCATTTGGGTAGCTGTGGATGCTGTGTGTGTATGTGTTTTTTTTCCTGATTTCTCTTTCATCAGTGAAAACTGTTACTATTCCCATGTCTGTGCATTGCTATTAATCAACACACGTCTACAGTTGGAGAGGACTGACTGTGCAATTCATACCCTTTGAGTTAATTTATGTATTCTCTTTACATGGGTAATAATGCAATTCAAATGCTACACACGCATGCACTTTTGACTCATTTCTAAAACCTAAATATGCGTATTTATTTATTTTTATTATCTTGAATCCCTTTCTCTTTTCCCCCCTAATCTAGAGTCTCTGTACTCATAGCTTGAGTTTTGCTGTTCATTATTGACACAGCTTAAATTCAGTCTAGAGAATAACACTCTCAGAAAGAAATGGGAGAAGCTGATGAATGTAGAAGAATGAAGAAAACAGTATTTGTGACTGTTGGCACCACTTGCTTTGATGCTCTTGTCAAAGTGGTAGACACTCAGCAAGTCAAAGAAGAATTGGCTAGAAAAGGTTACACTCATCTTCTTATTCAAATGGGCCGGGGATCATATATCCCCTCAACGGTATTTAATCTACCCTTTAAATGCTTGAGCTGTAGTCGTTGTCTGTTTTTTTTGTTTTTTTTGGGCAGATGCAACACTTATCCAGGTGAAACCTTCTTTTAGAAAATTAGAATTAACATTCCCGTTTATTTAAGTGAATTGAAGTAATCTTGACATGTTATCCACAGCCAGGTATTGTGTTTCTCAAGTCAATTAAAAAAATCAAGTTAGGATGGCTTTCTTTCTTTTTTTTGTTTTTGTTTTTTGGTAACCATGTAAGTTGAATGGTCATTTGCTTGACAATGTAATTTCATGTTCATTAAAAAAAGAATATATGTAATTTTATGTTGGACCTCTTTTCTTCTCACTCAAGATACGTATAGAAAACTGGGAATGCCCAATACACACAATTAAGTTTTACAATGAACTTAGTTGCATTAGACTGGCCCTCATGATTAATATGGTGAAGGTAATATGGTTTGGGTTGTAAAATTGTTTAATTTTTACATCAGCTTAGTTGCATATTGAAGGTGATTAATATAGTTTGGGTTGTAAAATTGTTGATCATGTCAAACTTAGAACCCTGAGCTTTTCAGCTATTTCACTGACATATACATGCTTATGTTATCGTTGTTGGAGACCCTGACTTAAAAGATTGATATAATTCAATTTCATCTCACTCCATAGCATCAATGGTGATACTATTGGGGGTTTTTTTTTTTTTTGGACTGTTGGTGTTGGCTACAGTAGGCATCTTGTAGACACTGGTTCATCAACATGTTCAGATGCTATTAGTTAAAAAAAATAAAAAAAATGCAATGGCACATTTGGCATGTTCCTAATGGATTCATAGAAAATTGGTTCTGGGGGTGACAGATGAATGGTCAAGGATGGGGAACCATTTTAGTTTGGAAATCGACCATCAATTCAATGATGTTATTGTTACCAACTTTTGCTTAATATCTCTCATCAGGAATGTCCCACCCCTTTCCTTTTTAAGTGAACTGCTGGGAAATTGACAAATGGTAAGGGGAATTGTAAAGATTGTCTAAACATAAGAATTTAAAATAAGGCTTCTAATTGCATTGATACACATGCCCCTATTTTCCAAAGCCGTGTGGTTTCTTTGGTTGTGTTGGTAAGTGTCTCGTACAGAACTTATCTGCTCCAATTTTGTGCTTATGCGAAACATTTGACAATTTTTCTCAGTATAGTCTTCAGGAGAAGATGGATCTTTAGCTGTGGAGTACTTCACTTTTTCACCAAGCATTGCAGACTACATGAAATCAGCATCTCTTATAATCAGTCATGCAGGTAATGTCTCAATTTTATTTTATTTTTATTTTTGAATGGCTCAATTTTATTTTATTTTATAGAACACTCACATAAACCGATCCTGGAACTTCTCCCCTATTGTTAGAATGCCTTAACCATCATGCTAGTTGTGTGGTTGGCAGTAACATGTCGATTCTGTGTGGTTTGTATCTGTTCATGATCTCAACTTCTGGTAGTGTTAATTCTTTCGGCAACTAAACTGGTACTGTTTCTTATATACTTAAACAGTTTCCACTGAGATTTTAAGTAGAAAAGGAAATGCCATCAAGGTGTTTATCTAAAAATTCATGTCAGTATGACCAATCACCAGCAACTCCTTAAATCCCCGACCCCAAAAACGTCAAGCAATTTGGTAGGGGATGATGCATGAAGAACAAGTCATGATGTTACCCTTTTTATATTTTCTTCATCATTGAAAAACTGGCATAACAATGCTTTCCATCACTGTGGAAGTGAAAGGTTGTCACATAGCATGCAGGCGAAGCCAACTAGTTCCATCATATAAAAAACAGGCCTTGGTAGATTATCAGTTTATTAATAGAAAAAAATAGCCTCACTGGATGCTGTTAGCCACTTGACCAATGATGGTGAATGTAAACCGTTCACTGTTTCTATAGTTCATTCATGTCTCATTTGGTTGGACAACTAGCAAGATTTAGATAGGTTAATATTTTATAGATGGCCTAATCCACCTCAAACTATTTTGTTACTGGGACCAGTGGGCATTCACCTACATGCCATCACTTCAATGACAAAGCATTGTAACACTAGATGGACTTTTTCCCCCTGTTCACGAGGCAGATGGGATAAGACTTTGATGATGGTTATTATTATTAATTTTTCATTCTATCGTTGCTTTAATGATTTGTCAAAGTTAAGTGAGCAAAGATTAGAATGAATGAATCTTTGCTTTATCCCTGTTGAAGCAACTATATGCTATCGCTTGGATGAAAATAGATATAAACACAGTTTGGATACAAGATAGCATCTATAAAAGTATGTTGAGAGCAGAACACCCTTAATCTAGATAACCACCATCCTAGGTGGTAATCAACTGCAAAATTAGAGCTTGCAGATTGACCAAAAACAAAAGCCTGTATCAATTTGTTTTTTCATCTGAAAAAAAACATGTGTTAATTCCAGAACTGCATCTACACATGCCACCTATCAGTCCTTGGAATGAGAGAGTGCATAGGAGAACTGCTGCTGCAATCCTGTGATTGATATTCACAGCATTAGATGGCTAATCTTGAACTCAAGCTATGGGCTTTGTCATTATGATTATATTGCTTATAATTACATGTTAGTTGTGTAGAGGAATAAGCACTTTCCAATGTATATTACCAATAAATGTATATTTGGTTGTAAGTAAAGAAATATGAATCTCTGTGTAATTCTTTTGGATGCTGTGCAGGATCTGGAAGCATATTTGAGTCACTGCAATTGAGCAAGCCACTAATTGTAGTTGTGAATGAGGATTTGATGGACAATCATCAAATTGAGTTGGCTGAAGAATTAGCAGAGAGGAAGCATCTCCTTTTCACTCGTCCTCAGACACTATACGAAACTGTCAGGACTATGGATTTGGAGTCTCGTATTCCCTATCCACCTGCAGATGCCACACCCGTCGCCAAGCTCATGGACAAGTTTCTTGGATTTGATGACTGATGCATCATATTTAGCAAACAAAGCCAACTTCTGAGTATAGATTATGTTTTCTGCAAAATGATTCAGGAGCATATTTTGTGGTTTTTGGTTGTAAAAAGAGATTCAGCCACCGCCATTTTTTGATCAAATCCTGTTAAAGGTGTTGCTTGATTATGCTCGGAATTACATGATGGTGTGGTAGGGACTAGTAAAAAGACAATCCTGACTATTTCAAGCCATGAACCACAAAATGGATTACAAACAATGGTCTCAAGCTTTGACATACTTTTGAGTGTATTGTTAATCACACATTAGACCATTGTAAGTCCCATATTAATACTTCAAGTGTTTTAACTGAGGAGAGAAATGTCTACAGGTGTTTTAACTGAGAAATGTGTGGATTAGTGGATGGGTTTCTTCTGCCCATGAGCTGGGTGGGTGAGCAAACTGTGCATGCATGTTTTCAATTTGCAAGAATTCCCAATCATTCGTTTGAAGCTCATCTTCTTGATAAGAAATGGTCCACTTGATCTGAAATGACCTAGCAAAAGAGAGGAAAACCAATTTATTGGTCCTTTTTGATAAGATCAAATATATTGCTAGGCATCATATTTAAGGACCTAAACTATGTAACTGAATAAATATTTCTTCCTCTCTTTCCTCTTTTCCTAGGGCTTATTATACCTAATTGCTACTGCATTTCTGGTCTAGGAGAGTAGCTTTTACAGTAGGGTTATTGAAAAGGTGAAAAGTGAAGGGATCAAGGTGGACATGTAAGGGGGCCACCAAGTTCTGGTTGAAGTGTGGGCAGGCATTTGCTGGAAGGGGGGGATATTTTGATAGCAACATATTCCTTGCCCTTTTTGAGGAATTCAATATGAATTAAATTGAGATCCAATTTTTGCCATGTATATGGTTATATAGTTTCTCACAAGCAAATAATCATGCTGTTAAAACACTGATTTGCACCCAAAATTTTCATAACAAACAGTTGTTAAGTACTTTCAACGACTCATTCGCACACATGTAAATCCATGCATTCACTTGGGCGTGTGTGGGTGTGCGACACACACATGCGAAAAGAGTGCATATAAGTTACCCAAAGTTGATAGACGGTGGTGATTTTGATCCAGGTACAATTCTGTACTCCAGTACATACTCAATTGTAGTTGTAGGCATGAACTTGTGATAAAATGATGTTTTGGGGACTCGGAACTTCTTCAGACTTGCCACATTTTAGAAACTACAAGCTTTTGGTTGTGAAATCCAGAGGGGCACCAGCAAAACATTGTATTTCTCTGCCCCATTTAAGAGGACACTTCTCCAACTTCATTCTCAAATTAGATTTTATGTGGCATATAACTGGGGATGTGCCAAATGTATTTTGGATAGACTCCAATAAGCTTGTTAATGGGAATGGCATGTAAATAGGCAAGTGCAACTACTGGCCTGTGGTTTCTCTTGACATCAAAACCATGATATGAAAATAACAACTGTGATTGTAGTATTTGATTGATGAGCCAAACCATAGAACCCTGAGTCAGGTAAAAAAGGGTTTTCAGTCAAAAGGGGTTCCAAACTGAATGTGGATGGCAGCTCAAGAAGGAAACTAGGAGCATCTGTTGGCTGTGGTTCACTTGGTGCTAGTGATCTCAGCTCATTAGGGATAAAATAAGAATTCATACTCATAGATCACTTGCATGAATACAGCAATTTTGTTTAATCTACGACACCCAGTTAGGCCTTTTCTTTTTGTTGCTATCGGAGGGTTCTCAACCCTTTGAACTGGACTAATCCCTCCGGGCCCAGAGAGAAGCCGGATAAACTCCTCCTGTAACCCCATTGTGGTAGTGCAGTTTTGAACCCAGGACCTCCGGATGTAACTCGTGGTCCTAGGCCAACTGAGCTACCCCTCTTAGATTTAAGATTTCAAGCCATTAATATTACAGCCTATCAATTTGAAATCTGGTTATTTAAGTACAAAAATCTCGATCATAATTATGTAGAGGTTGACCCTGATCTGGAATAGGTGGGGTATATTGATGAATGATGAATATGGTGAAATTGTTGTCAGGGGTGCAAGTTAGGTCATACCAAGCCTAGCCCACATTAAAATCCAAATTGGCTCAGCGTTCTCAGGCTTGGGGCACATGAATTGGGTCAGGGAAGCCAAGTTATACACAAAAAAAAATATTTCAAAATAGTCCTTCTTGAGTTCAAAAAGAAAACAAGAGAGAGAGAGAGAGGAAAACTAGACCACCAAGTATTTGGCGTAATTATGAAAAAGAAAAAGAAAAATAGACCCCCCACTTATTTTCATTATTCACTTCTAATATTGCTTATCCCATATATTCTCTTCTTAAATATTTAATATCCAATCAAATCTACAGAGAAAAAGCAAAAAAATACTATTGATTGTTGTTCATCATTATCATCGTCAAAGCCTAACTGCGGTCTACATGAAGTTTGTTTTTCCATTTTGATCTACTCTGAGCTAAATACTTGGATAAGTTGTACTCTAAATCTATTTTTACTCTTTCCATCCATGTCCACTTCGGTCTATCTCTTCCCCTTGGTGGGGCCATCAACCTGCATGGACAAACCTTTCTTTGCCCGTTGTCGGCCAGCTTTGAACATGTCTAAATCATCAAAAAACAAGTTTATCTAATTTTGTCCCATATTGATGCTACTCTTAAGTATTGTCGAAATTGCTCATTTTTTATTTGGCCTTCCTAGTTTTACCACACATCCACCTCGATATTCTCATCTCGGTTGAATCTATTTTGTGCATATGTTAGCTTCTTGATTGGCCAACATTCAACTTCATAGGTAATAGCTGCTCTAATCACTATCTTGTAAAAAAAATTTCTTCAATCTTGTCTTAGTTACAAAGTACTTCAGAAGTGTAACCCTCCCGCTCTTATCCTATATTCAACATCTTCATCAATCTCCCCATCATTGCTAATTATCAAGCCAATGTAATGGAAAGAATCTCTTTATGATATCTCTTGGGCTTCAATTCTCACAATACCGTCAGCCCTTTGTATATGCTCACCGAAGTTGTAATTCATATAACGACTTATTTTAAAACACTATATCGTCTGCCAACAATATACACCAAGGTGACTCCTCTTGAATATAAACAATTAACTCATTCATAATAAATGCAAAGGGATAATGGCTTAAGGTTGACCCCTAATGTAAATTTATAGTCACTGGGAACTCACTTCTATCTCTATAGATATTTCACACTCGCTGCCGCTCCTTCATAAATGTCTTTAAAATTTTCAATATAACCTTTTCTGGAACATTCATCCACAGTCACTTTTGATCATTGCTAACTGCCAAAATTATTCACAAACAGTTGATAATGAGAAGTGACAGCAGTTTAAAAATTCAGTTCCTATCTCATTACCATCAGTGAATGACATCAAAGCCCTCCTTCACAGGGTCTGAAGTGGATTTGGGTTTAAAAAATGCCTGTTGGATGAGAATACAAACACAATGCAAACCACACTACATGCTTGATATAAAATAACATAATATATATGGCTGGGCTCGGGTAAGGTTGGGTTTCCCAAAAACTCAACCCCTACATGAGCCCTGAGCCCATGACTAATCCAAACTCAACCCTCACTGCTAACTCCTGAACAAAATCAGATGTGCTTCTCTGACTGAAAAGAAAAGAAAAGAGCATCAGAAAATGTCTTTCAATCTGTAATTCTAGTTTTTTGTATTTGAAGAATCTGAGACCAGTGACAGTAAAAACAAGTATCACTTTTGCATAAGTAATGATAAGAACATGCAACAAATACATATCATTGAAAATTGCAAGTCCGCGAGTGCTGAGAATAGTTAGTAAGTAGGAATGGAGGCATCAGCTTTGACAGCATATGCATGAATCCCTCCGGCCACATTAAATATTCTCTTGAAACCCTGTAAAAATGAAATAAAATGAGCGCCCCTACAAAGAATAGATATATTGCAAATCATGTGGGCCTATAGATAGATATAATCAAACATCAGGAGACATGAATCCATGGCTGCCCAACTATAATTACACATCCATATGCACCAAGCACGTAAGGCACAAAAAAGAAAAAAAGAAGCATGGGATAAGGCATGCATAAACTGTAATGAACAAGAACCCCGTTTACAAGCTGTCTGTTGTCTTGTTACCGATAAAAAAAATAAAAATTATAGCCATTTTTCCATCTATCCATCCAATTATCTGCAGATCCATGCATCTATAAGAGATTCCTTACATATCTATTCAGTTGACTGTGCGTAAACTAGAATGCGTCTTCCTTGAAACGGCTAGAAATCAACATTCAAAGTAATACATGGTAAAATAACAAGGCAGTTCAACACACTTATTATCCATGTTACCCAGACACTTCAAAATGGGTGTCATCCATGTGTGTGTAGAAATATGGCCCATCGGGAAAGGGCCAACCCAACAGGAAAGGCCCAACCCAGTCAGGCCCATGTACAAGACTCAAATAATCGCACGTGTGGGATCTGTGTAGATACTGTGTAGCTGTTTTCCAACTTTTTCCTTGCCTTGTATAATAGATTGTGATATATTTGATTAGGCAATGCAATTCTATAAATACATCAGTCAATCCCCTTCTTTGGGATACGACCAATTCTCCGAACTCTACTCTCTTGTTCAGTTTTAGTTTGATGCATGGATCTATAGATCCTGACAGTGTGAACACTTCAGTTATCTATTGTGTACCCAATGTGTACCCAGTGCCATACTTATCAAGAAGCATGTCAAGAAACCATATGATATTGGTACGTAATCTCCATCCATGTATTTTTCTTCATTGACCAATTTTAGTTAAAGCTTACAAAAAAGGAGAGGAAACAAACAAAAAAGAACACCCACCAAGATTGCATACCAAATAGTCAAAATTTTGATATTAAGAAACAATTTCCAAAGATCCCATTTACATTTAACATCAGACTCTGAGATCAATAAAAAGATCATAGTTTATTTCTGAAAACTTTTTTTTTTTTTTGAAAGGTAACCATAATATTATTCAAAGAAAGAAAAAGCAGTTAGAAAGGGGCAATATTCTTCTGAAATTGCAGCTGATCTCCCTGCATTTGTTACCGGTAACTAAACCAACAAAAATGCTAGAATCAAAAGCAGCAACTGAGAGAATCTTAGGCAGAATATGTCCACATATAGAGTCCATCTTAAACCATGTTACCAGTAACCTGGTTTGCTCTCTTCTTTTTCACTCGTGTGTGCAAGTCCCATCACAGATAGCCTTATGGGTGCAGGATCCAACCCATCAGGAGGGACCACATGTGAACATCCTGGCCCAAAAATCAGGCCTGTCCACTCATCTGGTCATGTGTATGAAAGTGCGCAGTTAATCTTCTTTGCGTCCAGCCTCTCTAAATGGTGGGTTCAGCTGTTTGCAGTTGTATACATACTGCATTTTTTGTGGCATTCATAAGAGGGAGCCATGTGTAAGGTAAGCACACCACATTGTATATCATAAAGAACATTTGCTGTTATTGGAGACCCGACCATGGGCTCAGAGGCAACACCACTAGTGTGGCGCACACACACTGCTTGAAGTAATTGCAAAGGAATCCCACCATACAGATGTTAAGGTACAAAAATATGCAGGCCCATTCGTCAGGTGAGCCACAGATGTATTAAATAGGTAGCCAGTTAAAAAAAAACTAATCAATGGTGTAAAATGAACTTGCTTGTGTGGCCTATGAAAATAAATGGGATCGACTGACTTTTTGCAAGGTCTTCTACATAATAATGTTCACCTGCTGCATGTCTGATGTTACACTTGGGCCACATCAGTACGTGCACCATGTCGAAGGTCACAGGTCAACTAGCAAACTCAAAAAGAATAAAAATGAAGCCTTGAAGGATTAGACTCTTTCGCAACCAATAATACATTGACAGAATTACCTGCGTCTGCAGCCATTTGGCAATCTGTAATGACCGCACTCCGTGGTGACACTGAAGGAAAAAAAAAAATAAAGAATAAAAAGTCTGTAAAAAAAGAAAATCGAAAAATAAATAAGCAATGCCTGGAAGGATATAAGAGCAACGTCCAAATTCTGGATGCATGGACAATGGAGCACAATGCATCATGCAAGATACAAAAGCTATTCATACACTCCTACTTGATCAGCCAAGACAACATGGATTTCAGAACATAATTAAACAAAGTGATTATCCCATTGTGAAAGAAAAAATGGATTGAAAATGATTTAGGTATAGAATCAACAAGAAAAAAAGAAACAAAACATTAAAACACAATCACTGGCAAGTCATCTATTATAATTTTCTCTGCGCACATGATGTGTATGGTGAAGAGGAGTATTTAGCTCCTTGCATTCTTGGGAGTGCAGAAAATATTCTCAAAGACCAATCTAATGTCTAAAGAATGGATGTTACAAAGCAGCCAAAGTTAATTTTTAAATGGAGTTACAAAAGCAGCCAAGTTGATTTTTTAAACGAGAAACTGATTAAAAAATGTAACGAAAACTTTGTTTTTATAAGAGAGGGAACAAGAATTGCTACTAAAAAGGTAGAGGCATTTCTGAACAGGAACAACATTAGGATATGTAGAACATGTCTTTCCTCAACAAATTGCATGGAAATCCTTTCATTTAATTAGTTATTTATTTTTAACAGTCGGGGTACATAAATGGCCTTTTGGCCAATATTTTTAAGTTGTCTTTCATTCTTTCTTCTTTTAGGATGTTTTGAAAAATAAAATATTCTCAAAGTGAAGAAGTATTACTTTGCTTATGTTTTACCATTTTATTGAAACCATGCTTCAGAAGGATCAGTGTTCACCGTTCAATTGCTTATCAAAATTGGGAAAAAAAGAGCTACTCAAAGTAGTGATGGTGAAGAAGGAAGATTGTTCAAACTCCCAAAAGCATATAATAAGCTGCATGTCCCTCCACCTAGTAAATTGCTTAGTGAGAAGTAAATGATTGCTTGCCATGTTTGGAGATGTACTTACCAAAACATAAGTATCCCTTTCAGGATCAAACTCATTTGTTATTAATGTTCCCCAGCTTCCAAACTGGCGGAGAGGAAGAACCTTAAAACCTGGCAAGGACGCTTGAGCTCTGCCTTCCATGACCAAAATGAAACAGTAAGAACACACTAAAGAGGACCAGCAGGTAACAACACAAAGGTGATAATAACAGTTAATGAAATATGACTCCCTGAAAACATCAGAATGTCAAAATAAGTTAGATGACCAAAGTGCATTTCCCATGTGGCATCCTTAGTAGTATGATACTAAGATCTCAAGGAACAAAGGAAGGCAGAGAACCCAATTCAGATACATAGACTAACTCATATATAAGAATAAAGGATCTCCCTTTCCATAGACTTTAACTCCGAATCTATACAAGTCAAGAAGACCTACTAGTTACATGATGATAGTGAGTCATGCCTAAATAGTAGGATTTGTAGCCTTGTCAAACCTCACATTCAAATGTACCCAGTGTAGCCCACTTTAAACTTTATAGTGTACTGTACAGATATGAGTTGGTACTGAATGTAACTGGAGAATTTTGGGGAATGGATATGAAGGAAATGCCATGGATATGGCAAGGACATGGATTTTACACATACGAAGTGAAGTATCGTATACGATACAAAAGAATACATTGCCTATATTGAATTATCCGGGTATCATAGCCCATAAAGTAAAATGATGGTTAGTTAGAGTAGTTTAGTTGTTCATCAGATGGGTAGTTGTGACATTTTTGAAGTATCAAGGAGTGGTTGATTGTATCTACAGGAATAATAATTAAAAAAAAAAAAAAAAAAACCATGCATACACTTCATCAGGTTCGCGGACATCTATTAATTGAGCCTCTTCAAAGAAGCTTGGGTCTTGCATTTTCGAATGAAGCTCCTGTGGTTGAATATCTTGAAGCAAAGATTCTTCCCTATCAAAATAATGTCCAAGAGAAAAAATCAATGACAGCATAACTTTATCAGGTAGCATGCTTGAGCAAAAGAATGGTTTGAATACCTTTCAGATAATACTTGCAATAAGTGCCATCCAAATTTAGTTTTACACCGCACAACTTTATTCAAAAGTGCACTAAATGCAGCCTCCTCAAACTCAGGCACCTGGGAAATTTTCATTAAGAAGATTAATTGATCAAGCATTGAGCAGGGAAGTATGTGGAAGTCTTCAAACGAGAGTAGGGCTGTCAATGGACAGATCAGGGCCAGACTCAATGGGCCCATGCACGGACTCAGAAAAGATTTCAAGGTCTGAATGACTGAATCCCAGTGCAGGTGGGTCCAAAACAGACACTGGAACCTGGATCTAAGCCTGCCCAATAAGGGGCATGGTTCTGGGAAGGCAGAATGCACTCAATAAAGGCTCCGTCCTCACAAGGGCCCAAGACTGATAAAAAGGTTGGATGCCAAAAACCAGGTCTAGCATGATAAGGGTTTCAAACCATAAACATGGTTCTGAGTCTAGCCCATCAAGCTGTCATCGAATCCAGTATTAATGGATTCAGGTGAGGCAGATCCAGGCTGGACCAGGTCGATTGACAGCCTTAGTTCCCAATTTCTCACATCAAATGATTATCAAGCTCATCCAGAACTAATGTGCAATATTGCTCTAGCATGCCAATTGTTGGGAGTTGGGACCTCAACAAAGCAAAACTTTTCCAATGCCATGTCTTCACAAATCACAGCATTTCAAATTAACTAGGAGTGACACAATGTAATGTTCAGTGGGCCTGAATTTTCTTCTTGAAGACTTCAATGAAGCTTGTGCACTTGCTTCTTTCAATTACTCAGAAAGGGGAAACGATAATTCCTATATGCATTTGATGTTGCTATTTACTAATAAAAAATAATAATTCTTACGCACTCAAGTTGAGAAGGATCTGGTGCTATAAGTTTGATAGATCACAGTTATGCCTGTACATGTGCTGACATATGAGATCAGACCTGATCATTTGTTGCATGCTATGATGCCCAGAAATGATGTGGATGTATATACAAGCAAGCCATGGATACCACAGAGATATGGGTTTTACATATAAAAATGAATTAGATAATATGGATATGTTTCCTATTTTGAAGTACCCAAGTACCGAGGCTGCATCGGCTGCAACAAAATGCAGCATTCACATAATCTTCAAGACTGATTGGAGACACTTTCCAGTAGATGCCAACAATTCACTTGACTAATTTTTCCTAGTTTTCCAGTCATAACTTTAAAAGACTACTGGATAGGATCATACAACCAGTGTTATTTTAGGATACAGCCGCCCTGCAGCAGGGACTTACAGATGGATGGACCAGATCTCGTATATATGTTCAACACATGCAGGATATGATTGTTTGATATCAAATTTGGACATTTGCCTGACACCGGATCCTTTCCCTCTTCAAGGTTGCAGGCTTACAGCAGCAACGTTGTCCAATCATCACAAGACAAGATCATAGATAGCAGACGCAAGCATACCATCTGTCCTTTCCGAACCCACCCGAGCATCCCACCTTGTTCTTTGGAAGGACATATGGAGTATTCTACTGCCAAGTCACTTAAATCCTCTCCTAAATGAACCAATAAAATGACATCAGACTAAGTCATATTTTTATTCATAACAGTAGAGCATTCATCAATAGATAATAGAACTGTCAGTCCTATTTATTATATAAATTGAGACACAGAAAGATAAAAAGAAATCCATGAAGACCCCATATCTTCATTTCCCAATTAATGGATGCCAAAATTAGTTATGTTGGGTGAACACTAAGTTGCTTACTCTCTCAGTAGACATTAATTATAGTCAAGCTACAAGACCTAGCCCAGAAAAATACAGTACAAAATAGGTGACTGGGAAGGGTCAAAGTGACAAGGAGAGTCTTCCATGTGTTGAGTGAAATTAAGCTCCTAGCAAATCAACACCCAGCCCACTTCTGTCTAGGAGTTAAATGCAGAAATCAATGGCATAGACAACTCAATGGTTTTTAGTGAGGAGCTGCTATTTTTCAGAAATTCAATTCTGTGAATTATGTTGCAACCAGCCTAGTTAGTTTTGCATATCCTTCTTCTTAATGGAGAGTGCCATATATTTCACTCGCTCTTCTGTCCAATTTATAGAATAAATTCAACATTACTTTCCAAAAGAAGAACTAAAAAAAAAAAGTGGTATTAATAGAGGAAGTGGGTGATGGTGGAAGAAGAAAGCAAGCCCTCTGCCAGACCGCCCTGCAAACCCCACCACCCAATCCAACTTCCATCACATTGCTCGCAAAGTTATATGCAGAACATGATGATCCAGATAAATCAGAGAATTTGAGGGAGGAACTATGTAAGAGCCCGACCCAAATTAATAATATTTAATTTTTATTACATTGATTTGTAAATTAAACAATGAAGTTAATCCAATCAGGGGAAATTAACCAACATTTGGGAAATTAGGGCACAAATTTGATTTGGCCACAATTAGGCCATAACTGATTAATTAATTAATTAGGAAAATTAAAGAATTAATAAGGATTAGTTAATTAATTAAACTAGATTTGATGGGACCCAATTGAGACCCATCTGAGATGGACAGCTAACTCTATTAAAAGGGCAGATCATTAGTTGAGAGGTTTCCATTGTGGGTTGAGGGTATATCATCGGTGGTAGGGGACACAGGATTACAACAATGGGTATCATGCCAAATTAGGAGAAAGACTTTGATTAAGGGTAGGAGCCTCAAATCAATGGCTTGGATGCAATCAATAGCAGGAAAGGATTCTAACTTAAGAGTAAGGTTACAACTCCAAGTGAGGGGCCCAAGACCAAAGTGAATAAAAAAGGGTCGTGCAACCCTTTGCTCTTTACAAACCCACACACAACACCCATAGAACTCTCCACAGTACCTTCTCTCTCTCCCATGGCAATTCCTCTCTTATGTAAGCAAGTGGTTTGGAAGCCTTGTTTGTGGACCCCATTGGTGGGATTCATGCTGGATGAATGTACAAAGAACGATTTCAAGGGTCTTTTGATCCTAGGGCACCATGGATCATTGACTTCTTTGATGTTCTCACATGAAGAACCATTAGGGTTTGTAAAACTTGGGGATTTGGACTTGCATCTAGGTTCTGTTACTTGTTTAATGACTAAGGAACATGGGACCAGCAGTTGGTGATGTTTGGCCTTGACATTCACCTACGGATCCCTGGGAAACATGTGTAAAACTATGCTAAACTAAGGGTATAACATTTTAGGGTTTTTAGACGTCAAATACCATTGGAAGTGCTAAAGTAGTTACTGAAATCTGATTTGAAGATTCTCGCGATTGTTCAACCATGGTTTAGGACAAACTAGCGGCGGCTAGAGTCCTACAACATTATAGGGTTAAATTGACACAAGACTTACATGTAGAAGGTGATCCAAGACCTAGGTTTGATTTACTTGTAATTGTTTCATGAATCGCAATTGATCTTGATAAAGTTTAATAATTAGATGAAATCTTGTTTACATGTATTATGTACATGTATCATTCATGTTTAGAAGTACTTACTTGGATTTATGCTATTTTGTGAAATTTGAGTTAAAACCCTAGAATGGAGTTAGAAATCCAAGTTTTTAGTAGGATTGTCGTCCCTTACATAATTAGGGATTAGACGGGATAGTTAGGTGGTAATAAGGAGTCAAACAGAAATTTCCAAAAAAAAGGCAGCAAGTGTTTGACCTAGTTTTCGAGGGTCAAACGATGTCGGAATTCAAAGATCTTTGATTCTATGGCTTTGTCTCGTTGAGTTGTGCGAGAACTATATATAGATGATCGAATTTGGACATCAGGCACAGAAGTAATAAGCGATGCAAGGTCACCAATAAAATCTGCCAATTATAAAAATTTACATTTTCAGTCCCTGTCCGCTTGAATGGGCAGAATTAACAAGATCTGAAACTATGAATGGAAACCGGTATCCCTAGCTAATTCTGAGTTTTGTATGGAGGCGCAATAGACCAGAACTAGGAACCCGACTTGTCTAGTCTAGTCTAGAAGGTTATGAAGTAAATAAGACTCGAAAAAGGGCTACTCAAACTAGAACATGAAATCTCGTGGACCTAGCTTGTATGTGAAGTAGTTTTCCTTAAATGAACTTGTTTGTCTAGAATGATGTCTAGTTGGAACTTCTCTTTGGAATCTTGAGTTGGCGCTTATATCAACTGTGTTACATCTGGCATAGCTGGGATTCTTGATGAATTATAACTGCAGTTTAATTTTGATCGAAGTGACCAATTATCATTTCTGTACCATATCTGATCTTGTCTTGATGGTCATAAAATAAAATCCTATGAGGAATCTTGGGTACCAGTGTTCTTGTCTTGTCTTGCTCCCCCCACGTTTATACGAGGGTTGACAATGTCAAGTGGCAGATTAGCTTATGTAAACCGTTAAACCTTGATTAGGAAGTTTGTTATGTTTATTTTAGACTTATCTTAATGCTTTGTGTTGATGTATCTTTATTCATGCATAATCTTGCTTTGCTAGACTTAGTCTTGAACTCATATGATTTATCCATCATGCATTCCAAGTTGTGATTGTATGGAATGTGTTATGGATTGCTTACTTGCTGAGGTTTTATAAACCTGACATACTACAATTGGCACTTGTATACTCAAGACGTAAATGCAGTTGAAGGGGAGCCGTAGGGGTAGCGGGAGTGGAGAGGAGACGATGAAGTCTTTAGATGGGAGATTATTTACAAACCTATTGTGCAAGGAGGTTTGGGCATCCGTTCTATTGAAAATATGAACAAAGCATTGCTTGGAAAGTGGTTGTGGAGAATGGGTGACTCGAACCAAGGGTTATGGAGTCAAATCCTTATTGATAAGTATAAGGTGGGAAGAGATGGATGGTGCATTCCAGATCTTAGTTATAAGTCTTCGGGGTTATGGAAGTCAATTTTGTCTGTGAAGATAGAGTTCAATAAGTGGACAAGGTACTGGGTTCATGACGGGAACAAAATTAAGTTTTGGCATAATGAATGGTGTGGTAATGCTAACCTGCGGTGTCAGTTTCCTTCTCTTTTCCTTTTGGACAGGAACCCCCAGGCCTTTGTTGCAAATAATTCTCATTTTGTGGGTGGATTGAGAGTTTGGAGTTTCCACTTTCGTCGAAATTTGCATGATCATGAGGTGACAGAGTATGTTGGTTTTCTCTCTTTGCTTAATAAGACATATATCTCTAGAGGGAGAAAAGATGTTAGGATTTGGAAGGCTGAAGCTAAAGGGAATTTTTCAGTTAAATCCTTTTACAATGTCTTGATTGGTGTGGGTGATCGGATTGTAGGTTGGAAGAGATTTGGAACCCTGTTGCTCCTCCAAGAATCTTGGTTTCTGTTGGGTAGCCCGTTTACATAAAATTCTTACTATGGATCAAATAAGGAGAAATTTTACTGTTGTTAATGGGTGTCCACTTTGTTTACAAGATGAGGAAACGACGACCCACCTTCTGATACATTGCAACTATGCTCACATAGTGTGGACGTCTATCATTAGAATTTTTTGATATGTGTTGGGTCATGCCTAGTTCTATTAAGGAGCTTTTTGAGCAGTGGAGTTTCAGGGGCAAATCTATTCGTAGGCGCATTCTGTGGCGGTTATCCTTATATGCTGGTCTTTGGAAGTTATGGGTTGAGAGGAATAATAGAGTTTTTCAAAATAAATGTAAACCTCCTGAGGAGATTGTTCAGTTCGTTATTTGGATTGCTTCGGAATGGGCCATTAGGAAGGTTGATTTTGTTGGAGTTTCTTTAGAAGCTCTTACTAGATCTTGGCCAAACCATTTTCAAGGTGGAAGGCGTTCTATTCTAAGAAAAAATATACTGTGGAAACTTCCTCCGAATGGTTTTCTTAAGCTAAATTTTGATGGCAGTTATTTTCCGCATATTTAGATGGGTGGCATTGGGGGTGTTAATCGTGACTTCTCTGGAAAAATTGTCAAGAACTTTGCGGGTCCTGTGAGTTGTGCTGATTCTAATGAAGCTGAGATGTATGCTTTATTGGTGGGCTGCAGTGAATTACGTCATTTGGGAGGCTTTCATGCAATTATTGAAGGTGATTCTTTCTCTGCGATTCAATGGGGTTCTGAGAAGTCTTCTCATCCGTGGACTTTAGCTGATTTGGTGGAGGAGGTGCAAGATATTTCTTCTCATCTAGGAGCTTCGTTTCTTCATATTCCTCGTGAAGCTAATTCTTTGGCAGATGGTCTAGCTAGGGAAGGAGTTTTTCAGCTTCACATTTCGTTTGATGTTTAGCTTATGTTTAGTGTGTTTTTTCTTTCCTGTTTTGTTGTTCTTTTTTGTTTCTTCTTTCTTTGAATAAAATTTAACGTTATCCAAAAAAAAAAAAAAAAAAAGTCTAGAGATATTGAGTTCTCGCGCAAAAGGAACATTTGATTAGTTTTCCTTTTATTCATCATCAAAGCCTTGCCACAACTATGTTGGGGTCGGCTATATGAATTTTGTTTCTCTATTCCAATCTATCCTGAGCCAAATCCTTTATTATTATGATATTGCAATAAGACCCTTGAATGTGGCCAAGGTTTTTTATCCGACAATAATATTATTAATTGAAGCTAGAAATTTATGCTTATGCTCTGCTATGATGTTTGATAATGTGATTTAATGCTTGAAAAACTTCCGCTGTAAGAGTTTTGATTCGACTTAATCTCATGCGCAGATAAACATAAACTCATGGCTCGAAAGGCCGACTTCCTTGGAAGATTCAGTTTCTGGTCGTGACAAGCTATCTGTCAGAAAATAAATGAATTATGCCGCAAATGGTCTAATTAGTCTTTTCATTCCTTTCCAATGGACGGTGTTGTAGATTCCATTCACTTTGTTGTCCACTTCGGTGAATAAATTGTACATTCTTCTAAAAAAGATTAAAGGAAAAAAGGTGATAAAAAGAGTCGTCCAAAATATACTATACTTTGAAATACCAAAAATGGTATTGAACCAACCACCGATGAGGAGTGAAGGAAGACTAAATTGATAAACATTAAACTTAATCCAAATAGTATAGTAAAGAGGAACAAGAAATCAATAACATTAAAACTTATTCAAAGAGTACCATACATGTGACTGTGACCATATGCTCATGAAGAAGTAAACAAACTGTTACGGTCCTAAATAGTTATAAGACTTAATTTGACGTGTTCCATCAATCCTAGGGCTTTTGGCGTGGTTAGGTCCATAATATTTGGTATCAGAGCTAACTTCCACGTCCAGGGTTCAAGTCACAAAAAGGGCTACCTGGAGTAAAGTGAGAGCCATCTAAAAAAAAATAGAGAAGGGGCTACCTATCGCCAGAGTGAAAGCCGCCACAGACAGCGCGACCTGGAGCAGTGTGAGCCGTCCCAAGAGGGGAAAAGGGCTACCTGCCGCCAAGGACGTCGACTATGGAAGTGTGGTGGTCTTTTCCAATCCTAAATAGTTATAAGACTTAATTTGACGCGTTCCATCAGTCCTAGGGCTTTCGGCGTATTGGTGGCTTTTGGCGTATTGGTTAGGTCCATAACACAAACCCATCAAAGCTAGGTGATTGCACCAAACTAGCAAATTAATCAACATGATGTTTAGGCTTCTTTCAATGGAGAAAGTTCAAACCAGTCTACCAACATGAAGAGAGAAACACTCCCAAAATAAGAGTTTTTAATTAGATAATAATCTTAAAAAGGAAATGACTAATATTATTTTGGAAATATTTTAAAATGAACATGCATATCAGTTGCAACTATCCTTGCTCTATGCTGTATCCATATTTTAAGAAATCGGGGTTTAAAGGATCTGTCATGCATGATACTTAACATACTAACAGCATCCATAAGTAATATTGCTTCTTGTGAGTGTACAATGTTTTTTAGTTGCTTTACTAGAGACTCGAAATCACGCATCCTCACACATCATATGATGTCCCTAACCAACTCAGCTACAACCAGGGGCTAGTGTACAAGTTTTTAACATCAAAATGGTCATGTATCAAATCTAAGGCTTCAATATATATATATATATTTATATAAAGAGAGGAGACAATGAATAAACTAGATCTCATTGTAAAAAAAAGAAGAAAGAAATGAATGCACACAGATTAGTGTTTTTATATAAGGATAACAAGACATTGTTAGCCTAATACTGACCCCTAGCAATCCCTCTGTTCAAGCTCCAAGAGAAGCTTAAGATTGTCTTTGCCAACAAGCAGGTGTTGAACCAATATTTCCTTACTCTCACCTCCATTACTTCCAGCACTACAAGAAACTGAATGAAGGAAAAAAAAACATATAAGTCAAACCAAGGGAGAGAATATATAAAAGAAGATAATCCATTGAATGAAGAAATAACACAACTTTTAACTCATTGTAGTAATAATCAGTTTTTTAAGCGGGCATTTTAGTCCAACTGGTGATCACACCTAGGTCAACCTGGTTGACCCACTACTGCTGCTGCTGCTGATAACAATAATTAAGGAAAAAAAAACATATAAGTCAAACCAAGGGAGAGAATATATAAAAGAAGATAATCCATTGAATGAAGAAATAACACAACTTTTAACTCATTGTAGTAATAATCAGTTTTTTAAGCGGGCATTTTAGTCCAACTGGTGATCACACCTAGGTCAACCTGGTTGACCCACTGCTGCTGCTGCTGCTGATAACAATAATAATAATAATTATTATTATTGTTGTTGTTGTTGTCGTCATCGTCATCCAACATAAGTTGTTTTTTGAATTGAATTAGATGTGTTCATTGTACTCCAATGCTGCCAGAAGTTTTACTTCTGCTGCTCCACATGATGGGTTGTCTCTGTGTGAGTGTGTCTTTCTGAAATTTGTTCTTTCCTCACATTTCAAGATCCATTTACTATGGATAGATTTCAATTTTACGTAGCCATTGACATGATGCAGATAGGAAGACTGGATTCAACATGCAGTCTTCTTCTGCAACAATGCCTCTTCAGATTCCGTTATAAAAAATTAAAAAAAAAAAAAAAAAAAAAACAACAGTGCCGCTTCAGATTTAGCACTGAAGGGTTCCAATGGAGTAATCACCACAGGAGGTTGGATTCTGCACCAATCTCACAAACCCATAGAGAAATGTTCATTGAATTATCTGGCAACAAGTTACATGTATTTGTAAGGCAATAAGCTTTACACAGAAGTCATGAACTTACCAACTGAACACATTCAACCACCTTCTCCTGAAAACCGTTTCCAACTAAAACAATGGATCTTAAAACTACTTAAACACTTTTTTTTTTGCAACGTAAGATTTGATATATTAACAAATAATAGCAAAGATACAATAAAAAGGAAGAAGTAACTTGTTTCAGGAAGTTGTGATAATAAAAAAAAAAAAAAAAGCACAACATCTTGAAAGAAAAAAAAAAAAATAGAAGCAGAAAAGGATCCCACATGCCGGGATAAAACCCCAACCCCACCAACCCGGGCAGGCGAAAGGACAACCCCGCATATTAGGGAAGGCAAAATACTGCCTAAAAAGGACAGTAAAGAAGCAGAAGAGAGCAGCAAGGACAAAAAAAAAGAAGCAGCAAGCACCAATAAGCCAAAGTAAAGCCAACCCATCTGAAGAAGAGGCAAACAACTAGCAACCAAAGAAACAGCAGCCCAGGCTGGAAAATGGGCCGATGAACCAACTGAATCAGTTACCTACTAAGTTTCAGATTCGGCCTGAATGGGAATTGGATGCAAACGGTGTGGGCAAGCACATATTGCATGGGTAGGCAAGTGTGGGTTGTGAATTCAAAAGGCATCCCATTCGCTGGGGAATCTTAAATAAATTGGTTTTCCCTTCCTAATAGCTTAAGCTTTTGGGATGCATTTGCTAGCCGGACTTAACATAGTATCAAAGCCACGCTAGGTTGCAAGTTCAAACCCTACGGGGCGTTATTCCCAAGGGTGCGTGGGCATACACATATCACATGGGTAGGCACGTATGGGTTGTGAATTCGAACGGCATCCAGTGTTAAGTATATTGGTTTTCTGCTTCATAACACTTAAGCTTTTGGGATGTATTGGCTAGTTGGACTTGACAAGAACGTGAAATCCAACTAATCAGGAATTAAAAAAGATTGCATTAGAAGGTGAAATTTTGAATTATATTTAATATGGCATAAAGATGACCAAGGTAAGCTATGGGAGCAGTTGCCTACAGTTAAGATATAGCCAGGGGGGAAGGGCAAGGGCTCGGTCAACCTTTATGACAGAAACAGAGCCATAGTTTCTAAGAGCATGCCATGTCTAAAGAGTGGGAGATGGAATATTCATAGGAAAATGATTATCCAGTCTCTGCCATACCATATATATATATATATATATATATATATATATAAAATACATGCATATATGGGGAAATTTGATGGTCTCAGCTCATCAACCTTCACCCTTCTCCATCATCTAACTTCCCCATTAAAACTCCATTCCAGAAAAATATCCACCTAACTGTTTTGGATTTCCATAAAGAGATGTTTCTTATTCAAGAATGTGTACTAGGATTCTAATGAAATTACCAAGGAAAACACATTCCTCAAACTCCAGTCCTCATCTCTAACCACAAGGAAAGGGGAAAGAAGGAAAATGAAATTACTAGGAGAATTGAAAAGATGGGTTTCGCGCAGGAACACCAGCCTCTTCTTCTTGGGCAATCCTCATTCTAAATGGGATAAGAGTGTTCACATGAAGAATCATCAAACAAAATTCCAATGCAAAACTAACAACAAAGAAAAGAAAAACCCATCTAGGATTTGTGCACCTTAAACCAAAAAAAGCCCAGTAAAATCTACCGATATTGCCAAGCATACACATTTCTCAAACCCCAATTCCCAATTCTATCCAAAAAAAAAAAGGACAATAAGATATGAAATTAAAAGTAGAATTGAGAGGAAAAAACAAAGGATGGGTCTTTGGCAGGAGGACCAACCTCTTCTTCTGGACCTGAGATATCCCACCATTGGTGGGGCCCACCAGGAACTGGGAGAAGGATGGGGCAGTGAGATGGGTGCAGAGGTTTTGGGAAGAAAAGGCAGCTGTGGAGAGAGTGATGTGAAGGAGTTGGGAGATTTGAAGGAAGTGAAGGAGACAGAGGAGGAGAGAGAGCTTCTGAGAGTGTTGCATAGAAAGGCTGGGGATGTGAGATTTGGGAGATGGGAAGAAGCTCTCAACATGTCTTTCATTGACTGTTTCCCTGCTCTGCTCTGCAGTGCTTCTTTATGCCTTTTACCAGTTTATTCTCCTTATATTTTGAAAGAATTTAAAAATACTCCCTAACTTTTAGCCTAATTTTCTTTAACAAAAAAAAAAAAAAAAGGTTTTTAGCCTTAATATAGATTAACAGCCTTACAAATTATCAATATAAAAGAAGCAAAATCTTCTCATCTGTAGATACGTGGGCAATTTTAGTTTTGAAAAGACGTAAAACGCCTTTAAATGATTTTGATGGACAAAATTCTTTCACCCATAAATCTGTTTTTCTATAGTTGAATTCATTTTAATTTGAGTTATGTGATCTAAAAAATGAGTCTAGATCTCCAGTTCTATTGAAATATAATGATCGTATTTCATTTTATCAACATCCGCTTGTTATGTAAAAACTCCGATTTCTTGTTTCATTCTAAGGAAGCACTAAGTGTTTGCATCACCAGGCATGAAATTTTCTATAGAAGGAGAATGTTAATAGGATAAACAGTAAATAAAGATTCGGACTCAAATAAAAATCAAATCTGTATTTTATATAGTTAGGCTCTGATCTAAATAAAAATTGAGTTTGAACATAAGGTTACATTGAACATAAGGTTACATTGACCCCACCAGCTAAACTGCATCCATCGCAAGAGGAAATTTAACTTCTTTTAACAAAAACTGTAAAATCATTTTTTTAACTTTTTATACTTTTATTTCACAAATGCCTTTTTAGTCTATATAAAGTTCAACTCCACGATTTGGACATTTTGGCTTGAAAATAGACCATACGTATTAACATGTCTGAAAAAAGTGGCCCTATGTTTCATTGTGTTTTATATAAACACACTTTTTACATAGGGCCAATAATATTAAAGTAAAACTTGAATGGTTTAAATTTTAAATATGTAGGGTCTAACATAGGTTTTCACTTCTCACTTTAATTTTTCATGAACAGGTAGAGGGAAAAGACAAATTTAGAAAGAAAAATAAAAACAAATAATCTTCAAAAAGTCGCCTATTTTTTTTTTTTAAATCCAGCTTGCATTTTTGTGTACATGCAGTAGAAAATCAGTGTTGTGGAGAATTTTAAATCTTCTTATGTGGAAAAAAATTCCAACCTCCTACAGGAATTTATTTTCTGAGAATCGCGAAAAAACTTAGCTAATTTTTTACACTTTTCTATAAGAAAAAGCAGCCACACCAAACATGAATTTTATCATAAAACGGAATTTTATTTTTGTAGCACTCACTTTTTCCACAAAAAAAAATTGGTTACACAGACGTGCACTTAGCCTCTCTTTCGGAGGGAGTTCTAGCTTTGTGGCATTTTGGATGTGGGTGCTCATGGACTGAGCTTGGATATATGATTTAGTCCCGTTTAATATTTTAGTCGGGCTTGGATCAAGTGATAGAAGGCCCAAAGCACTGCCTAACCTGGTTGACTAAATGAGTGAGCTTTGGCATAAAATCTATGGCATGTGTAAGGCATAGGTTGGGTATAGGCTTGTGTTTTAACATAGATATTTGAGTAAGCAGTAACATAGGTGGCATTCCCATTAAAACAGTTAAATTTAATAATTACACAAAATACAAAGTATTAATTACATAAGTTCACAAAATAAAGGCCAACACCACCAATACAAAATAAAACCCAAGATAAAAATGACCCGAAGTCTAGAAGACATCATCAGCACGCCATTTGCTTATGATCTTCAGCTCCTCGGCCGCCAATGCGGACTCCTCTTCAGGGGCAAACGTGGCAAACTGGCAATACCTACTATAGCAAGGTTAACAAACGTCAGGTACAATGACCTGGTATGTGATTTAAAATGAGTAATCATAGCTTTTTTTTTGCATAATAAGGTTAATGGCAGAAAATAGATTCACAGAATTCCAATGAAGTGGTACAACTAGGCAGTAGCATGCATCACTACATAATCAGAATAATATAGTACGGAATCGTGAAAAACATTACCACTACCACATACATATCCTAGCAAAATGACAACCCACGTGAAGCTATATCCTCACCATTACTCAAGGTGACCGGAGCAGATATATATCAAATGCCATACGACTATATGGTGGGAGCCCTCACATTTAAGTTATTGGCATTAGATATGAATATGAGGGCCCCCACCTTATCTCTTATAGTAAGGTAAGAAATGCTCTTATAAGAGCATATCCATGTTCAAATTTTCCATCATATTTTATTTTTTTTTAAAAAGTCAAAAAGCCACCCCTTTTCTCTATTAAAAGACAAAAAAACTCCACTTTTCAATAAAAAAATTAAAAAAATTCCATCACAAACAACTAAAAATAAAATATCATCATATATAACCCACTTATATTTTATTTTTTCTTCAAAATAACATATTCTCCACTCAACTCCATGAGTAAAACCCCCAAGTTAGGTACTTGTATAGTGAAATAAAGTAAATGGTCAAATCAAATTAAAAGGAAAGACAAAGGACTCAAAAGTTCAAGTGCTAAATGACAAAAATCACTTTTTTTTTTTTTTACCAAAAAGGTTACTCTCTTACATGACACAAAATAACAAAAAGCTAAAACATGGAGAATACTAACTTTTTTCATTTGATACTTTTACTTTTTACCCTCTCTTCTTTTTTCTCTTTTGATTTGACCATTTACTTCATTTTACCATGCAAGTAAATTATCAATCAGCTAGCAAGAGGAAAAAGAAAAGAAGAAATGTCGAATCAAGTTAAGATACCCACATGGGATATTCAAGTAAAGAAAGCGACATGGGAGTTGGTGAGTGCCCCCCCCCCCCCCGGGATAATCAAGTAAAGAAAGCCACCTGGGAGTAGGTGGGGTGGGAACAGCCGCCTCCCCCCCCCCCCCCCCCCACACACCCCACACAACAACAACAAGAAAAAGAAGGAGAAAAAGAAATTTTCAAAATGGTCCCCCAAAAGAGTTTAACCTGGTTCTGCCCCTAAGAGTGGGATAAGGCATGGGCTTGCTTTCAATGTCTTATATTGCAAACCCGCTCTAAATTTGCCGGTGTCTATTTGGATGGGTTTAGTGGGTGCCACCTGGGGAATTGTCCCGTTGGGTCAAAGACCTTAGGAGTATCCATATCATCAAAACAAAAAAAAATATAAGTAAATGAGAAAAGTAAGGATGAATTGTACGGCCAATGAAATTGCTTCTCTTGCTTCATTTCAAATCTATGATTGGTGGTTTCTCTCAGACACCTCCACCTGTTAAGTTCCTTTCTTCATTTTCTCTGTTTCGAAGAAAAGAGGAAGTTAAAAGTCCTTATTCACACGATTGGCATACTCCCTTTCCACCATGACCGTCTGTCTGTTTCCTAGGAAAATAGGAATTTGCTATCTGGACTGAATCGAGATAAGGTTGGTTGAATACGTTTTTCTTCCTTGCGAACTTTTCTAATGTGTTGGTTACTCACGCCTGTGGCAAGCTCTTGACAATTGATACTCATGGCAAACATAGTGGTTTTATTGCAGAAAGAGAAGGTGGAAATTTCAAGGGATCACGTAACTAGCCGAGAACCTCTGTGCTTGTATAAGAGAGATCTTGCAAACTCGACCCTCTTAGAATCCCGCATCTCACTTTTTGACTGATATCTTACTCTTACCATATCAAGACTTATTGGAAGTAAACATGCGGCACACTGCTCGGCTCGATTTGGCACGAGCCACACAATCTTCCAACACTATGGGTTAATCCGGTCCCCCACACAATCTTCCAACACTATGGGTTTATCCGGTCCCTTTATTATATGTACGAACTCATCTGCAAGTGCAGTCTGTCTTTTATTTAAAAAATGAAATCATTAACATGAACATTATATTAAAGAAAAGACAATACAAACACAACATGAACGACAATAGGTAAAAGAAATAGAATCTTGGTCCTAGAGACCCAGATTGCAATCACTCTATGGGTCACAATATCATGGTCTATCTGATTCTGGTTTAGGATTCAAATTGTAAACGAATTAGAATCCTGGTCCGCTTGGATTGTGGCATTAACTTGCATAATCCAATGGTGGATGACATTGATTGGCATCAAAACTGGGCAGTGCCACTACACTTGGGAGGGCCCCACCTGAGGCTCCATCATATGAGCAGCAAACACTCTATCAAATGCCAGTCTAATGTAGTGTTTTGAGGAAGGTCTGGATAAAATATACTTAGCACTTGATTATTGTCTTCAACAAGCTTTCCAAAGATTTTACAGCCTCAATTCTCAAGGAACAGTGGTTTCCAATTGCAAACTTCTAGTAAATGTAAGATAATACAATTAACAGATCATCCAAGAAATGCTTCTCAATCCAGTGGCAAAGAGGTGTCTCACTAGTCCATAATGGAGAAAGAGAAGAAGGGGGCGAAAAGATCATCCTCAGCATTGGCTATATAATTACATTTACATTCTAGCTTCCATGAAAAATCGATAACTTTCAGGTTCAAGCTCATATTCCAGCTTGCCTTCAACTACATTTTATTTTAGATAAGATTTCCAAGCCACCCATATAGATAATGCAACAGACGCAGCAGTGCTACCAAGAGCTACAAATATAATACATTTATAAGCTGCAGATTACAACTACCTGCTCACACCTACATCAAGTCATTAACACCATCCCCTATAAGGAAACAAACCCTCACTCATTTCGAAGTACATTAGCCAGTGATCAGTTGAGTGGTGCAAGTCCATGTTGTTCAAGTCAACTTTAGCAGTTTGTATTGTATGCAGCAAGCCCTATAAGCTCCGGACCTTCCAGGCGGGGGTTATTCTCAAAGCTGCATTAATGGAGAAAATGCAGTAAGCTCCTTTTCTATGATAAAAGCATAAAAAATTCAGACAGCTAATGCCACCATAAAGATGACTCTTGTTTCAACATTAATCTTGTCCAGAAACTATCAAAACTAAGGATGCCTGTGATACAACATGCTACAATGTGTGAGGACCTATTGATTCTACTTTCATCATTATCATTTAAGCCATATCCCATCTATCTAGGGTCGAAATAGAACTACCATTCATCGTCATCAACTGAGCTTATCCCATCAATCTGATGTAGGCCGTTACGAAAATATGATCATCTATTAGATTGTCTCAACCCACTGAATAACTAGTTATCAATCAGGACATGACTTACATGTACTTAGCTTTGGAATACCACAAACAAAAGTACCAAGTAATGTCTGTTGATGAACTTGATCAGATACGAAAGATGACTAGATTAATAAGGTCAGACATCCGAAAGGAGAGCAAGAAAGAGTACGAAAAGAAATGAAAGAAAAAAAAAAAAAAACTCACTTGTTTAAGGGAATGTGCTCAAAAGGACCAGTAGTGGGAATTGTACCACAAAGATTGTTGTTTGAGACATCTCTGAACACGAAGGAGCACGACTGTGTTAGGAACATAACAGATGATTGTACCAAATAATTAAGCAAAGCCAGAGAACCAGACTTACACTACTTTTAGGTTAGAAACAGTGACGAGCTCTCTTGGGATTTGCCCATTTAACTGATTGTCATTAAGTCGCCTGCCAAAACATAATAAAAATGAGCACTTGGAAAGCATCTTGATAGAAAGGATGAGATTAAAAGATAATGCAATTAACCAGAGGTACAGGACCAAAACCAAGGTATAGCCAAGTAACTCAGCAAGAAAATCAAGAACTCCACCAATATGTTATAATTTCCTCAGCTATTTTTTATTTTTATTTTTGTTTTTTCTGGAGTGACCCTGATTACCAACAATTTTGGGGTGAGCCCAAGTCGCCGACTTCTGAAACAACGGATTTAATTCATCACCATCACAGTCATTACCCAATCAATCTGGGGTCAGCAAAATGCAAATTGTAAACATGCTGGTGTACTAATTGGAAACTATGAATTTTAGTAATAGAAAAAAAACATTGAATGTGCGCACATGCTCAAATGTATTTCTCTAAAATATTCAAATTGTAAGCACAAAAATTTGTAATCTGACTCACAAGAACACTAAAGACTTCAACTTCCCAAAGAAGGAGGTATGGTCCCTGAAATGTTATTGCTATACAAGTCCAAGCTGATTAGGCTCCTCAAATTACCAAGCTCATTTGGAATCGGCCCTTGAATGTTATTTTTGTAGAGTTCCCTGAAAAAATGGTTACAGAGAGGATAGTAAGCTAAGCAAAAAGTATAAATAAAAAATTCCTTTTTTATTTTTAAATCAGCAAGCACAAAAAGGAAGTCACACAATAGAGCTAAGAATAAGCGAAAATAAATGCAAGAAATAAGAGACTTATAAAATTGAAAGTTCAATACAGAACTAAATATGTGAGTATAGTGGCCAGTATATGGATAAAGCAATATACATCATGAACATTAAGATCATTCATTTGATATAAGAATGAATAAGCACTATAGAACAAAACTAGAAAGAAAGTATAAACACCTTAAAAAAGAAACTGAAAACTCGCACTAAACATTACATTGGTTTTTGATTGCTACCAAGTGAAAAGAGAGAGTAGAAAAGGTGTGAGATTGCACTTGGGGTTTGCCATTTGTGTCAATAATTTCATTGAGGAAAGCTTGGACAAGATGCAATCAACAAGAGAAACATGTAATGCAATCTACGTTCGTTTGGATATACTCCTTCGACTCTGTTGGCTATGTGTAATCATAGTGAAATAATTATGGCTACATAAGCGTGCAGTCTAAACCCTTAGACTCCGGCTATGCATTACCATATTGAAACAATTATCGGCACATAACCATGAAGTCTAAACCCTTGACCTCAGAGGCTACCACTTGAGGCCATCACCACTAAAACAAATGCTCAGCACCTTGACATACTGATTTTACTTACTATTGATGTATATGAAATGCAATTGGATTTAAATGATAGAAATGTTGGAAAGATTCAGCTTGCTTTTAAAATGGCTCAGGATTGGATTAGTTTAATATCCTTACAAACAGTGAACCACACACACATCTTCTAGACTTAACAAAATGATCACAGGGCAGAAAGTCCACACAACTTCATCCCTCATGATCTAGTGGCTGTAATGAACACCACAAGGAATCTCTTGATCAAACAATGGCCAAGACTGTATGGTCCCTTCATAGCCTATGCAATTGCTTCCTTTCTCGGTCATTGGATTCTCAACAAGAAGATCTATCTCATGCATGGCTTCTTGTCTGACATTTCCAAGCTTTAAAAATTGAGTGAGGGTATAACAAGAGCGGGCTGGAATGAAAATGGGATGGAAAATTTGAATGAATGGGGAAGCAGCTCGGCTGCCCTTATGATGCATTGGAAAATGCAGATGGTTGTACTTGCAGGTGAGGCCAGCTATCAACATATGGTCACCACCACACAACAATAAACATATATAGGGCCTTGCTCAGGTGCAATTGTCTCGCATGGAATACCATTCAGACATTCCCGCCTGAGGCCCCACCAATCATGGGGATGTGGGGGGTCGAAAGAAGTGGATATGACCCACCTGTGTGAAAGTTTTCAAGTCTGTTTGATCATCCTTACCCCTTCATCGGTAGCCCTTCAGTTTTCAAGTTCAGTGGTTTTAGAATGAGCTTTTCATTTTTTTAAATTTCAATCCAACGGTTAGGTCCCATTTGGATCATTGTTAAAAAACAAGGGATGTAAAAGTGTGTTACGGCATTGGATTGATCATGTGCGGTGTGGTGAGGTGGGGCAGGTGGGCCCAATTGGTTTCACGCGTGGTGCGAGACATCCACTCTTGAACAAAAGTCCATACAGACAAATGTATAAGCTGTACTCAGCTGCATACCCTCTTCATATGCACCTTGTGCAGGCACATATTGGGCCATGACAATCATGAGTGAGTTGGGGGTCTAAACATCTATATGAGACCTACATGTGAGCAAAATCCCAACTCTGTTGGAGTATCCTAAACCCTTGATCCATGCCCTACAAGTTCAATGGTTTTAGAAGGCACTCTTTTTTTGAAATCTCAATCCAACAACAACAGCTGGATGTGTGAAATTTGGGCTTGTGCCAATTCACGGGCAATAGTGAGTGTGAAGGGGATGGACTGTTTCATAGACAGGGGGTTCACTCGAATGTCTTTTATAGGATGGTGTGCACTTGAGGGGGAGGGCTACAAAATGCCCTATTAAAAAGGGGCACTTCTGCCCCTATTTCCCTTTCCATGTTGCATATAGGCAACATACAGGGTTGGGTAGACATGGAGAAGATCCAGATGGGCCAATTACGAGCCCCATGACAAACGTCACAATTTCTTACACTGGAAATACTGAAACAACAAATAACATATTGTGATGCCAAAAATAAAGAGTGTTCCTTTGAATAATGAACATTTTTGTTCATTCTTACTAGACAAACTAAAAGGAATGACATCAACTTCTCACAAGTTCATACCAACATCCCCATAGAGTGCAACAATGCTTGAGGCAATAACATCATAAAAAGTTTCACTCATTCTGTGAAAAATATAGAATTCAAAACAGGAAAAGGTGAGCAAGAAAGAAGACACCTACAAGTATTGCAGATGTTCAAGCTTTCCAAGTTCAGGAACCAAATGGCCAGACAGGTTAGAATTTCCAAGGTCCCTGCACAGTACCATCAAAAGTTAAAATAAGAAAACATGCTGTAAATGTTCTCTACCATGCATAAAATATAATTTTTTGACTAAAAAGAAACACCAGTATCTCCTGGGCCTTCATTAATTTCTTTTTCTTTTTCTTTGAACCATAACCTTTCTGGAAAACCAGGCTGACACTAAATTTAACACTTTCAAGAAACCTCCAGAGTATAGGATTTCATCAAGAACATAATAAACCCATAAGGGGGACTTTCAAGTGGGGCAGCCATGGAGGATATTCAGTCCCCGCCTCTAATGCAGAAAGGGTTCCGCTGCTTGGCCGGCAGGTAATGGAAACCCCATACTGGACAAGTGCAGGAGTCCCACAGGTGAAAATCTTGCAGTCATATAATGCTTCTCTCAGTCAACAAACCTTCCATGGTTCCTCCATACAAAGATATTTCCCTTTGTCAAACCCACTTAAAGTGGATTTTTCTCTATAATACTACTGATCAGCTTTTGTTCTGAGAGAAAACAGAGCTTCAGAAAAATCTGCAGGCTAAAGAGATAAAAATCTTGGGTGACACACTACATCTACATCTTCAAAGAAAATTCCATAAATCCTAACTAGAATCCTACTAATCAGCCTAAATCAAATTCTCATTCCGAGAAACTTTAGTTCCATCTGCAACATGCTAAACCCTTGTCTGGGAGCAATATTGCAGAAATTCCAACAGGAATCATCCTGAATTGAGGACAACAATTTCCATTGAATCTTCACATGGAGATCATTGCTTCTAGATACACACACTTACTGGGAATAAGTGGTCAGAATTGGGAAGAAACAAAGATTAATTTGATCCATAAACGGCCATCGAATAATTTCCTCTTCAATCCCAAGTAATTGAAATCCCAGGAAAGTCAGGGTCCCATCCACAGACCCCAACCCACCTCTTCAATAATTCCTATGAATTCAATTCCAAGCAAAAACGTGCGAATTCTGAAGAAACCAACCGAGACCCAAGAAGCAGAAACACAATTCACTGCAGAAATCGTTCTCCCTCCACGAAACAAAAGAAACCCAAAACCTTAGAAAATGAAATATCAAAACCCAAACACATGAGGCAGGGAGGGAGAGAGGGATTACTTACAGTCGAGTGACTCGATTGTTGTGATCGCAGGTGATGTGAAACCAGGTGCAGGGATTGACGAGGTTGGGATCCCAGCTCTGCAGGACGTTGTCGGGATCCGACAAGCTGCGTCGAAGCGCTGACAGAGCTTCTCCTTCCGAGTTTGAAGATGCCAATGGAAGAAGAAGATGAAGAAGAAGAAGAGGGAGAAGCACTGTTACACGTACGGCCAGATTGCAAATGCCCCCCATGCCTTCCTTTTTCTTACTTCTCTCTCTTCTCCTTCGAGAGTTAGGGCTAGAGGGTTTCAGGAGTGATCTTTGCTCTGCTATAATGGAGAGAGAGAGAGAGAGAGAGAGAGAGAGAATCGGCTTTGGGAATGGCAAGGAAAAGAGAAGACGAAGGACCGTTTTTTATATTGCTTGCAATTGCTGCTTTCTGACTGTGGGTGTGTGGGTCTGCTGTTCTGAGACAATATGTGGGCCTCTTGTTTTGACTTAAGAATTCTGGGAAGGGAGAACTACAAATTCTCTACTTTGTTTTGACAACTTGTTTTGCAGAAAGTATGTAGGATTTGTAGAATTTGAAAGGCCAAGACACTCAGTATGTTTTTTACTACTACAATGAAGGAATCATAGTTAATCAGCTCAGGGTAATCTAATCCCTAGGATGCTCCAATCCTTTACTGTACTCTGTCACTATAGTGCTTTGCTTGAGTGTTTGTTTTCGACCACTCATTCTAGCTGTACTCAGGTGGTGCTAAGGGTATTTAGGGCGTTTGTGCAGTAGAAATGGAGAAAGATGGAGACAAAGCGCCAGATTTTTCGACGCCTCGTTTCTTCAGCTATAAAAAACTGGGTAGGTTTGGAAATCACTAACCAAATAAGGTCTAAAGGATACCTGCTTTTCAGCACCTCTCCATTTCTTCAGCTGCGAATCTCTCTCCTTTAGACCTTATTTGGTTAGTGATATTTCTAACTAAGAACCGGGTATGTTTGGAAATTATGACATTGGTGATTCATAGAATTCTGAGTATCAGCTGATACGAAAGCCACTTTTAGCCTTTTAAATTCTTAGAAACCAAGTATTTTGAATGTTGGAGTGAGGTTTAACAATGATAAAACACTTGGGAGATCATATGTTGGGAAATTTTGGTAATCTTCTAGGCAAGAAATCTCAAATCTCTGGCAATCAAAAAGGCACTTGAAATTGAATGGCGCCTATCTAAAACTCTAACCCTCCTTATCACTTGATTAGCCAGGGAGATAAGTCAATCCCAATCCAAACTCTCCTGGAATCATCTATTAACACTTAGTCCACAGATTAATGCCCTTGATCTTAGCCATTTGCTTAATTTGATGTGGTCCTGTGGCAGGCGAGACACGCTATTTCCACCATTTGGTCCACATTTAATGATGGGTTTGTGTCAAGGTGAGAGTCAGCACTGGAATCATGGGAAGTGGACCATCATTTGGATATGTAAAGCATGGTATTCAGAGTGATGGAAATCATGATCATGATCATCATAATTACGCAGGGGATCATGTGGGCCATCATTTTTTGAAAAATCAACATAAAGTAATGAACATGTGGTGAATGTTGCAAGCACAGACATCAAGATGAAGGTGTGTTCTCTCATGCTTCCTAGACCATCAAATGAGGGTCAATCAACAACACAATGTGGAAAAAAAAAAAACACATTTCCTAGAATGAAGCTGCTCCTGCTGCTTCTGATTTTTGAACTCTGGATGTGTCCATACATTTGGACAGTCCAAACTTGGTGTTATCCGATTAGTCAAGGTCAATCTGGCCAAAACTCAGATCCTTATGCAGCCCAAATTATTACATATGAGACTTATAGGGAAGTATGAAGCTTTTTCTTTGAAACTTTATTTGATGGGGCATTTTCTTTTACTTGGGAAAGTATTTAAACTGATTTTACTAAAATATAATCTCCAATTAGAAGGCCAGAATATTTTTCTTATACCGAGGGCCTATTTCTTTAGAAATATTTCTTAGAAGGATTTTTTATGTTAAAGATCATTTACATTCATATGATGGTTGTTCTTTTAGCATTTCAAATGTTATATTTCATAACTGAACTTCTAAATAGCAATCTATCAACGGGGTTGTTTGGTTATAATCATTTGATGATTTGTTATTTACAACATTTTGAGAATTCTAAATGCTCGAAGATAAAGAAGTATTTAGAAACCCAAAATTATGAGACTCCGCTGATGAAAAGTCATTTTTTTTCCATGGCCAACTTAATGAATCCTCACCATCTAGACTCCATCAAATAGGGAATCCAAAATCCCTAAAAATAGTCCGACATTACTTATAATAAATGCTTACAACCAAATAAGTCTGGAAAGTGAAAAATAGTCTTTAGAATTTTCATAATTTCAACCCCATTAGCATTTTAATATGCTGGATGGGCCATTAATAACTTAGAATTCTACGCAGAAGACAACATTTGGAGAATTTCAAAATTATCAAATGAATTCTAAATATTTTTGCAAAAGCACATGTGCAAATTAAAGTCAATTTTAATCTGGTCAAACAGATCCTAAAATTCATTTTCACCTCCACCCATTTCAATAAATTTCAAACCAACCAAGCAGGCCCTAATTAATGATGCGCAATGAATCTTGTCTCTTTTGGAGAGGTGGTTGAGTGTTGCATGAGGCCCACCACTAGCCCTCGGTGTTGGATGTATACAAGGAATCCACCAGCTCCACTATCTAGCATAGACTTTTGGTGGACTTGCTTTGGAATTTGTTCCACTCTTCTGCACTATCATTTATACTTTCTGAAAAGACAGGTCAATGATTCCATTGGAGAGGTGCCATGGAAAGGTTGATTGATAAAGCACACAAACCCACCTAATGAGTAAAAATTTGTCTTTTCAAGGAGCAAATGTTCTTCCTTTGCTAATTGAATTTGTAGTCTTTCAGAAGCCAAACCCTGGTGGTGGTAAATTCTGACCCAACCAGCTAACTCGTCCCACATTCAACCTGCATAATCTGACCTGCATTCTATATACGTTGGTTATATGCCAGTTGAATTTGACCCACAGTAAAGCAGGTGGATTAGAATTAACCTGCATAATTCATATGAGTTGGTATCATTTTGGAAAAGTTCTATTTTAAGAATGGATGAAGAAAATCTTATTTGACGAGCATTTTGTGAAAAAGAAGGTCTAGAGAAACAGAGAGAAGAGGGAAATAGAAAAGGAGAGATTATATAAATATGTATGGTAAGGGAGAAAATGCATATCGAAGAAGTCTTTCTTCATTTATTTTCAAAATGAAACATTTCTAGGATGATGTCATATAGATACTTTGACTACCAATTAGTATAGCAATAAAGTCATGGTCAATGGTCTTTCAAGATAAAATTGACATCCAACTCTAGTTCATTCACTTCTCTTGACCCCAACTCTTTTGGAATGTAAGGATGGAATTACATTCCCAAGGGAAAATTCTAAGAAATGTTTTTCTATAAAAGTGTAAAGTTAAAAAGGCAAGGCAAAGGTAAAGAAGATCCATGAACTTTCATCAAATAATTTTTATTAAATAAACATAAATAAATAACAGATAGAAGATAAATACCTAATCACCACCCACTTAGAGAATGAATCTTAGGAAAGTCAAGTCTCACTTTATTATATCTTTCACCCATATCTTTCACCCCTCATCTCTTTAATAATCCTTTCAATGGAGACTATTTTTCTATGAGTTTTTGAAAAATTATAATCTATGAAAACAAACAGTCCTTGCTCAAATTGTGTGACACGAGTTGTGTGCATTTGTTTAAAAATATTTTATATAATTGAATAAATGTGTCAGAGAGAAAAAAGAAGCTTAACTCTCAGGCACAGAAAATTCGTTGTGGATAATCTTTCCATAATCAATAGGCAACTTAACTCTTTTGTTTCCTTGCTCAAATCGTGTGACACAAGTTGCGTGCATTTGTTTAAAAATATTTTATATAATTGAATATACGTGTTAGAGAGAAAAAAGAAGCTTAACTCTCAGGCACAGAATATTCATTGTGGATAATTTTTCTATAATCAATAGGCATCTTGACTCTTTTGTTTCCCCTACTTTGGGGGCGTGATACACTTTAGCTTAGAGGACCCAAGGATTGATCCTTGGGCTTGTCTATAGGCCTATTTGGCATCATTCTCACAATGTTCCATTTTGAGGATGAATGAAGAAAATTTTATTTCACCAAGCGCTTTGTGAGAAAGATAATCTAGAGAGATAGGGAGGGATATAGATAAGGAGATACTTTATATACGTAAAAAGAGATTGAGAAGATCATATCCGTCGAATAAGTTTTTCTTTATTCATTCTTAAAACAAATATTATCAAAATGTTGACAAAAAAGGAAGGGGCCAACATTCAACCTTGAGTGTGTGGGCATAGGCATCTTAACTTTACATGTATAGTTCTCGGACCAAATAGGATTATATATGGTAATGATGCTTGAATAAAGTAGCTTAGTAATGGTGGGTTCTTGCTGACCACTAAACAATTTAACTGTAGCCAATAGCCATAAAGTCTTTTTTGTTTTCCCTTTGTTGACTTGACTTCAGGAATCATGCATGTATATTTAGGCAAACCCAAATCTGGACCTTTGACCTGATTGAAACCTGGACACACCTGACTCGAACCTAGAGCAACCCATTTGTAAATTTCCAGCACAAGTGCAATTCGAGTCGAGCCAGGTCGACTCAGATTGAGTTGGGTACCCGAGTTTTTCGTACATTGATTGATCAACAAGAGAGGGAACAAAATGCTTGGAAGGTTTTTTTTTTTTTTTTTTGGTTGTACACAAGCCAATGGGCTGGGATCCAAGAGAGAGCCCACATACACACACGAAGACAGCCCACTTAGGTGGGAAAGGAGCCTGCGCACGCAGAAAGAAAGCTCATACAAGTGAGAAGGAAGCCCATACACGCGGGAATAGATGGCAAATCCATTTTTCGAACTCTAGATACCCAAGTGAGAACGGATGCTCCTTACCCATGTTCTAAACTTGGCGTCCGAGGCCCCAATTTGTCAGGCAAAAATGACAATTAAATATCCTCCACAGTGACCTCAGAAAATGGACATGCTGGATTTGAAGCTGAATTGTCACATATGAGGTGTGGCATTCAACGTGGAATCCAAATCCAAATCCTAATTCAAATGTAAGGTGTTTGGATTTGATATGAAAAATGGTAGTAAATATTAAGGTAGCGTTTGGTTCGTTGTAATGAGGATTGGAATGGAATGATCATTCCAACGGAATGATCATTACCGCATTTGGTTCGCCAAAAAGTGATGGAATGACCATTACCTATGGAATCCTCATTCCCTTATGTAGAGGAATGGCCATTCCCCTGTTCCACTGGGGAGGCAGAGGAATGGCCATTCCATTCCTTTGTAATTTTTATTGAGACCAAAATACCCTTATTTCACATCCTCTACTATTATAAAAGAGAGCAAGATGCAAACTTTTTTTCACTACACCATTGTGGGGCCCACCCCCAAATATTATAATGTAAACTTTTTCACTACACCTTTGTGGGGCCCACCCCCAAATATTATAATATAATATAATAATATACAATAATATATTATTATGAGAAATTACAAACTTTTTCACTACACCATTGTGGGGCCCACCCCCAAATATTATAATGCAAACTTTTTCACTACACCATTGCGGGGCCCACCCCCAAATATTATAATATAATATAATAATATAAAATTATGAGAAATTGCAAACTTTTTCATTACACCTTTGTGGGGCCCACCCCTAAATATAATGATGCAAACTTTTTCACTACACCATTGTAGGGCCCACCCCCAAATATTATAATACAAACTTTTTCACTACACCTTTGTAGAGCCCACCCCCAAATATTATAATATAATATAATATAATAATATATTATTATGAGAAATTGCAAACTTTTTCATTATACCATTGTGGGGCCCACCCCTAAATATTATAATGTAAATTTTTTCACTACACTATTGTGGGTCCCACTCCCAAATATTATAATATAATATAATATAATAATATATTATTATGAGAAATTGTAAACTTTTTCATTATATCTTTGTGGGCCCACCCCCAAATATTAAGATGTGAGCCCCACTTAGTAATATATATATATATTGGTGATTCATAATGAATTTGGTTCATAATGAATTGAAGTATGGTCTGGGGACCACAGTTAAGAGTCTTGGGTGTAGTACTACATCTTTGACTGACCCAAAGATAAAAATCTAACAAGTGTATTTTGGTCAGTCTTATGTAAATTTTATTCCATTCCGGGCATCATTCTGACGTACCAAACGCTGGAACAGGAATTAGAATTCTAAAACTGGATTGATTCTTCAGTGGAACCAAACGTTAGAATAAGAATGACCATTTCTGCTTCATTTCATTCTAGACTCATTTCGGCCTCCATTCCATTTCCACCTACAACCATTCCAGCGAACCAAACGCTACCTAAGTGTATATGTTGATATATTATCTTCTTATCACCTCCGATCTCTTCAAAGTTAATACTAAAAATCATAATGATAAGAGGGTTGATTAGACAAATTTTAAGATGCATTAAGATTAGAGAGTAATTTGAGGATTATGATAGGAAGATAAAATAGGAAAGTTAGGAAAAGAGAGATTTGAGGGGAAGCTAGAAGGATTTTGGAAATGTAGTTATGAAATCATAATCATTAAGTTAAATGGAGAGATTTAGGGAGGAGATTTGGGAAGTGTAGTAGCCCGCATCAAAGCCAAAGCTTTGTATATTGGTATTTTTACTAAAAAATTAAGAAAAACTATAAAATGACCATATAATTGTTCATATATATATATATATATATTTTGTATGAAATCTCCTCAGTCGACGATATCATCAACCTTCATTGTAAAAAAAAATATTATGCTCCATCTTCTTCAATCTAGTAATGGAAAGGTCATGAAAATCATCGCATTTTGTGTCCTAGTAGTCTTTCTTAAGTAGTCTTAGCAATCTTTCTTAGGTGTGTGGGTCCAGTGTTTAGTTTCTATACATTTGTCATGCCCTTCATGTGAGTTTTGAGAATTCGATTATGGAGTGCAAGGTGTTCGGTAAACTCCCTAAATAAGGATTTTCTCTCGATTTGGCAGTGGCTTTAGGTGAGGTTGAAGAGGATGAATTTGGGTGCGCTTCTATAAACATTTAGAGTTTGAAGTAATTTGTTTGGATGAATTTCGTAGATTTTGATGTTTGTTAGCAACATGTAGAGAATCATGTTAGGCAATCTTTAAGTAGTGAATGCAAGGTTTTCTTCTAAGTATTGTATTGTTTGTGTGGTGTGTTAAATTTCAAGAGTGTTTCTTTTGTTTCGTTAATATGAAATCTTTGAACCAGCTTTAAGAATGGATTAGACAATGGATTGATTGACCACACTTCATTGTGTGGTTTGTGAAAGACTTATGAAAGGAGGTTGCTTTTTGACCCTTTTTTTTTTTTTTTTAAAGGAGGGAGTTTTGAAAAATGGTACTTTTGATGTGACCCATTGTCTAGAAAATGGAAGCTTTACTTAAATTTAAATAAACTAGTAAAGTGCCAAACGGTGTCTTAGTTTTAAAATAAAGTTGAATGAAGTGAAATAAAAAGAAGGAATAAAATATAAGTAGGTTATGATGATATTTTATTTTTTAGTTGTTTGAGATGGAATATTTTTGACTTTTTGTATGGGAAATTGAGGTTTTTTTTTTAGTTTTTTAGTGAATAAAGGTAGTTGTTTTTTTTTTTTTTTTTTTACTTTTTTATTGGATAAGATGGAGGGAGTTTAGGCGGAAAAAAAAAAGTATTTTTGATTTAATGTTGAACTTGATTTGACTTGACTTTACTTAACAAATAAAATTACCAAAGGGCCATATAAGGGATTGAATTGGTTGTTGGCAATCATGCATATCACTAAGCTGCGTGGGCGGATGGATCCCTGCCTATGCCTGCCCAAGGATTGACTAGTTCCCTGGGACAGTAGTTTTAGTCATGTTAAATCAGCAAGGATGGTTCCATTTATGTACTCCCAAGGTGCATATTAACTTCAGTCGAGGGAGGTGGTATTGACTCTGTCTATGAGACTGTTCCTTTCACAGTGAAAATTGGAGGGACTGCCGTCCATTCGACTTGGAATTGAAAGAATTGCCCATTTTGGATTTCCCTGAAAGCAAACCTAGCAGACAAAAACATAAGACACCTTAGTGGCAAGAGTGTATCATCTCACGCGTCTGTCCAGGAATTGATTCTTGAATGCCGAGGTTGACTCACAAGTTATGCACATCACTCACCCATCTAGCCAAAAAATAAAAAAGATACATGTAAAAGAATTCAGATGAGGAGTTCATGGGCTGGGTCAGGTCATGCCGAAGTTTATCCGAATCCGACCCATCTAATTTTAGGTTTAGTATTTAGTACAAACCAGTCCCAGCTTAAGAACCATCTAGATTAGAGCTGAAAATTATCTGGCCTAAATCCAAGCTTAGACCTGATGGGTTAGGGCAGTGTTTGGAGCCCTAGACCTATAAACCATTTAATGTCAAACACTCTGAAACAAGACTTTTACTCCCAAGGTCTATAAGTTGGCAAATAAAAAAAAATCTAAGTCCCGGATCAAGTCTGTCTAAGTATCTGGTTCAAAATAAAAGTTATTCATGTGACTCAGAGTCAGAAGCATATTTTGTTGAGTTGACTCGCCCAGACTCAGACCACACTTAAAACACATCTTCTGGTGCCAAATCTCGAACCAAAATACATGATTCCGTGGGTCATCAAGAGCTTACAACTCAGAATGATTCCATGAGTAATCTAGAGCTAATAAATGAGAATACACCAATGTAGATGTTCCTACCATTCCACTGGTGGCACACTTTTAACTGGCCTGTCAACGGGTCATACTGACCTCTTTTTGCTATGAGCTGTGCTACAGAGCCCGGATTTTGTCCCGGGCTCTGGCACGGCTCGGGGAGCCGTTGGATCCCAGGCTCCCAAGGGAGCCGTGCCAGAGCCCGGGATTTTTTGACTTTTTGTTTTGCTATTCCACTTCCAGTCAGGCTAGTACAGGTTTTCTAGGAGAATGAGCCAAGGCCCATTAAATACAGCAAGCCATTTATCATAAGGGCTGGGCCTGAGACTCTATTTCAAAGTCCTAGTACACCACATTATGCAAGGGATAGGGCCTGAAGATCAGTTTCACCGATGATCCTACCTAGGGGTGCACAAGGGCAGATCGATCAGTTTAGAGGGAAATTATTAATCAAACCGAACCTATCAATTTTCTATTTTTTCTAAACTGAACCGAACCACCCATGTGCTCAAACCGAATCGAACCAAAAGGAACCGGCTCGGTTCGGTCCTGTTATGGTTTTTTTGTTTTATTTTTCTTTTCATGAAAACATGGCAATTTAATTGGTGAGAGACGTTGGACATCAAGTAACAGAGTGAGGGATCGAGTCTTATACAAATAATTTTTCATATTTCTTTATATATTTTATAAAAAATGTATATTTATATAATTGGTTCGATTCGACTTGGTTTGAACAGTTTGAGCACACATTCAAACTGAAAATCGAACCGAACGTTTGAAGGAAATCTGAACCTTGACCGGACCTATCTATTACAAAATTGATCCAATTCGGATCGACGGTCGGGATCGGTTTAGCGGTTTTTTTGTGCACCCCTAATCCTAGCCCCATGATTAGTGGCAGTAGCCAAGGCCTTAAATTCTATGCTTGGCCCATGGACAATATACTAATAAATCGAGAAAGAAGAGGATTAATGAATGGTTATGATCACCCCAACTGCATATCCTACCTGTGGTGGGACCCACTTTAACGGTCCTGATCACTACATGCTACAAGATTCTGATGATGGATGAAAAATGAAATTTAGGGAATTTGAAACCTACGTAGATTTTGGGTTGGGTTGAGCTTTGGTCGTTTGAGCGAAGGAACCACTTGGCTGTAAGAAAAAGTCTACATGGACCGAACATTGGGATCGGTCCTGGGACCGGTCCTTGGACCGATCCCAATGTTCGGTCCATGTAGCGGGGCTCGGCTGTAAACTACATGTAAATATATCATGTCATGATGTAACACATCTTTGAAATTCGATACCCTTCAAAGGGTTAATTAAATTCAAAATTTAGGTATTCAACCCAATCCAAGCCCACAGTTTTGCACTTGGGCAGTGATATGACAATTTGGACTTTCGCTGTTGATTTATTAGAATTTCAGGATTTTTTGTGTGGGGAATGTTTGAATTTCTAGACAATGTGGAATTCCTAAATCCTCCTAAAGGCATGAGTATTTTAGAATTTCACCAAAATGCAAAGAAGGTGGAATTTCTGAATTCCTAAAGACCAATTGGGACTTATCATGTAATGGAATGCATAAATTCTTGTAAAAAAAAAAACACAGGATTTGGAAATGCTAAGGAGACATGACATCATGTCTCAAAAACCCCAACCGCTAAAAATCTAGTCAGGAATTCTAATAAATAAACATGATGTTAGTCAGGTAGAAACATGCTGTTAGCCAGGTAAAGTTGGTTTGGATCTCATTCAGGTGGGGTTTGGGTTGAGGTCGATACTAAACGTTTTTTAGTGGTCAACTAGTGATCTTGTAACCTGAAGACCGAGGGATTGATCCAGTGGCATATGCCTGAAATTAAAATGCCCAACACCACTCAACCATGAGTGTGTTGGCCTTTTTGTTTTGTTTTTTTTTTGTTTTGTTTTGTTTTGTAGTTGGAAATTTCATTAAAAAACAAACAATGACAGAGTAGAAAACAACCTGCAAACCACCGAAAGAAGTAAACAAAACAAACACCACCTATCCCCTTATCCCCATGACCCATCAAATCTCTATCCTAAATGAAGTTTTGGTTCAAGGAGTAACTCATTTTTGCCAACAAATGTACAACTCCCTTCAAAGACCTAGGGACCAAAAAAAAAAAAAAAAAAAAAAAAAAAAACATAAAAAAAACTAACATACTCAAAATTAGAGGATGGGGATTTAATGTCAAAGTTAATAATTGAGTTTATAGTCCAACAATAGACTCCACCAATAGCTTGCACCAACCAACTCCTTGGCATCCGGCAAACCGTACACCCTACAAAAGCCTATTTCTCTTGCCTTCATCAAAGCAAGGAGGATTGCCCTTACTTCAACTTCCTTGGAAGAGAAGAACTTCGGTCCTTTGAATAACTCTTGCACATAGAAGTAATATTCTCTTTTACATTCAAAATAAATCCAAAGGATGCTTTGCCATCTACTGCCCAAACGGCAACGACTGAGAAGACTAGCACATCGTTCTCATTAGCGACCACTAGTGGTTTATCCGCGTATTTCATCTCCATCTGTTTGACCTAGAAGATACATGCAATTCATTCAAAAGGATCCTATCAATGGATCCAATAATAATGGTGGGACTCATGGAGTCTCCCTTAGAAAAAAATTATTCCTAGCTTTCCATATAGTCCACCGACTCGCTAAGACTTTAGAATGCTGATCAGTAAGCATAGAATTTGGACGGTCATGATAATAACAACGCAGCAGTCAATCAAGCACATTCATAGACTGCAAACTTTGGGTCAAAAGGCTAATTAGAGCCAAACAACATGAGATGGTCCCAATAGAAAAGAGTATGACTAACTGATTCCTCCGGGCCTATAGCACGACTAGAGCTTGAAACATCCCCCAAATTAATTTTAGAGTCAATTATAGAAGTTAATTCTTATCAAAACAACATTCTTGAAACACTTCCAACCAAATAGTAGAATTCTTTGCGGAATAGGTATTCTCCAAATTAAAAGGCCTTCCCAATTTAAATATGGAGAACTATTGCTCTCATTTTCTTTAATAATCACATTATATGCTGATTTTGTGGCGAGTTGTCCATTCATAGAGGTCAGCACCCAAATTCTTTTATTTTCATGATTCTTATAGAGATATAAATCTCAAATATATCTTCACATCATTGGGGTTAACAAAGAGGTTTTTAATAAAGTTGGGATATGTTAACATAGTTAGGGCGCATGTAGCCTGTGTCCCCACTAGTGTCGAGGGACTAAAAATCCGTCCACAGCCCTCATTTTTCATCTTATAAACATTGCAATGAAATGGGGTCCATTTCTATGAAAACCATATATATATATATATATATACACACACACGAATATAGGTATATATGTATATACATGTATATACATACATACGTATATATATGAGATATATTCAAGTGAAAACTAGTTCTCACTTATTATATGAGAATTTTTTTGCGGGGACTAACTAACAACCCATCCAAACCTAGCAACCAATAGGGACCTCTCGATAGTCACTAATCCTAAGGAATGACACAAATACGAGTGAACTAAACCGTTGAATCGATGGTTGAATATTTTTTTGAATATGAAGCCATTGAACTTGTGAGCCACGGATGAAGGGGTTAGGGGCATGGGTTTGGGGTCAAAGTTGATACTTGGTGGTCTCACATAGATCTTTCCATCCTCCTGTTCCTATCCTCAATTGTGGGCCCCACAAAAAAGTTCTCATATAATATATGAGAACTAGTTCTTACATATTATATGAGAACTTTTTGTGGGCCCAATTGTGGGCCCCATATATATATATATATATATACATACATACATACATATATATATATATAAAGTAATATTCAGGTGAGCACTAATTTTTACATATTATATGAGAACTTTTTGGGGATAGGAATAGGAGGATGAAAATATCTATGTAAGACCGCCCCAAATATCAAGTTTAACCTCAAACCCATGCCCCTAATCCCTTCATCCGTGGCTCACAAGTTTAATAGCTTCATATTCAAAAAATACTCAACCCTTGATCAAACGATTCAGTCCATTCGGATTTGTGTCAATCCTTGGGATTAGTAACTATCGAAAATTCCTTATTGGTTACTAGGTTTGGATGGATTGCTAGTTGAGCCCCACCAAAAAATTCTCATATAATATATGAGAACTAGTACTCACTTAAACGTTTCCCCGCTAACGAATGCAGCCAAAAATAAAATAAAACCTCATCAGCTTTGGGCGAATCAGGATTGCATATGATAACCAATCTCACTGGCATTTAATTCTCCATTCACTGAGTGACCTGACTTGCCCAGTTGACCCAACTGTACATGAGTACAAAATGGATCCATATAATATCCACACATATACTTGTAACAGACACACCCATCCACATCCATCATAGCATGCATGCCACTCAAGTCACTTCGATTGCACCCCACACACCCCACACGCAAAGAACATGATGAGGAAATTCCTAGAAGTGGATAAAAGCATTATGGTAAATAAAGCCTAGAAAACTATCTCCATCATTAGTCTCTCTTTTATTATATATATATATATATATATATATATATGAGAAATATTCAAATACATTTATTCCTCACCACCTCTTTTTGAGAAGTTTCAAGTACAAAAGCAATACTCAAATTCTTTCGGATTGTAAGAGACATTAAAATGAAATATGAGTCCAAAAATAAAAATAAAAAAAATGGAGGGAGGGGTCAAAAATCAATTTTTGAATAAAAAAACGAAGAATCTAATAATAATTGGAAGGGATTTTGACCATACGAGATATAAAAGAACATGAATTCCTCAAAATGGTATTGACCAAAACTATATCCCAAATGTGGTTATTGTACATGGGGCACCAAATTCTTTTTTCAATTATACCCATATTGTGCGATATTGCACAATCTGTGCGATATCGCACAAACTAAAGGTGAAAATAATCGATTTTCCTCTTATATTTTCTTTTGTTCCCACCTCCTAAAACACTAAACCTCCATTTCTTCCTGCGACTTTTTTCGATCTTACTACTTTCTCCATCATTCAAAAAGGTTTTCAATAGGGCTTCTCCGTTGCTTTTCCATTTATCCAAAAGTATCTTAAGGTTTCTCTACAACTCCCCTTCCTTTGTTTTTTTCCGTTTGATCATTGTTCTGTTGTGATAACTTTACCCTGAGGACAAGGGATGGATCCACAATATCAATACATTATGAAATTTTGTAGTCTATGTACGCTTTTTGGGAACTGTTTCTCGTGAATCATCTTTAGGTGAAGAGAATGAAAGAGAAGGTCGCAAGAAAAAAAAAAGGAGGTTTAGCGTTTTAGAAGATGGGAACATAGGAAAATATAAGAGGGAGATCGAATAGTTTGTGCGATATCGCACAAAATGGGTAGAATTGGAAAAAAGAATTTGGGGTTTCATGTATAGTACCCACATTTGGGATATAGTTTTGGTCAATACCATTTTGAGGAATTCATAGTCTTTTATATCTCGTATGGTAAAAATCCCTAATTGAAATCTTCCTAAGTATCTGACCCTGTCAGTACAAATGGGATCCAAACACATATATGATATATCATATATGGGAAATGTTCATGTGCATCCATCCCTCACCATAGGGTGAGGGACACTTTCCCTTTTTACACATAAAGACAAGGGAGTATACCTCACCCTATGTACTTGAAAACCCACTTTTGTACTTGAAAATCCCCATTTATGAAAGTGTCCCTCACCCTATGGTGAGGGATGGATGCACATGAACATTCCCCATCATATATATATATATGTGTGTGTGTGTGTGTGTGTGGACACTGCTTTTGTACTTGAAACTTTTCAAAAAAAGGAAGTATCCCTCATGATAGATGCACTTGAATATATATATATATATATAAAAGTTCCCAAACAGCTAATATAGTATCTTCCATTAGGGGTGAGTATTCGGTCGGTTCGGTCGGTTTTGGTTGGAATTTTGACCGAACCGAAATATTTCGGTCGAATAAATTCTAAACCGAATTGACCGAATTATGAGTTGTAACCGAAATCGACCGAACCGAAAATATTTCGGTTAAATTTCGGTCAATTCGGTTAATTTGGTATATACAATATACAACAAATGATGTCATGTACTCATTTCATAAAATGAAATTATAATTACAACAAATGATGTCATGTACTCATTTCATAAAATGAAATTATAATTACAACAAATGATGTCATGTACTCATTTTATTTATATATACAATATATTTTATATATCTAAAATACAAACTTTTATATGTATATTAATAAATCCGGTTAATTCGGTTAATTTGGTGAAAATATTCTAAAACCGAACCGAACTATATTATCCAAATTTGCTGTAAATCTTGACCGAACCTAACCAATTTAACCGTATAACCGAACCAAATAAAAAATTTCGGTTCGGTTCGATTCGAAACATCGTTTCGTTAAACAGACGCTCACCCCAATCTTCCATCAAACTCCTATCATTTAAAACATGCATCCAGAGTACTGAGAAAGGACCTACCATGCGTTAAAGGTTGAAACCCTCTCTCTCATTAGATCACTATATTTACCATTGTTTGATGTTTGAGAAGAGATCTTGTGATCCTGTCACAGTAAATCATGGTCCCACCTCTTAATGAGACTTTAATATCGACCATGCTAATGTCTACTACTTCTTATTCATTTTGCCATATTATCTCTACATTCAAACTTGGGAGAGATAAATGAAAGTAATATTCACAGATGGACCAAATCATGTATCTATTATACATACCATGCAGAAGTGAGTTGAAGTACATTATTTTTGGATAACAATCACACACATATGGGCTGTCTGAGACCACAAGGACCCTGCACACCTCACAGTACCACATCAAGGCTCCTGAAAAGATCTCCCTGGGGCTCAAAAAACAGGCTTGACCGGGCCGGCAATCCAGTGAAGTTCTCTATCATCTCGGCGGTGAACACATCGTCAAACGGCTCGATCGAGGAATCAGCGCTCACCGACGATGATTCGCCCTCATGGTCCACAGCATCAGGGAACAGCGTTGCACAATCAGACTTTTCATCTTCACCTTCAATTTCCTGGTCAGGGACCCTCTGAGGTTCATCAACACCGTTGATACCCAAGAGCTTTTCCATGTGGGTGGGATCAGAGTCCCGGCCGGTGAGGCCCTGCACCACTGACCTGAACTTGGAGACACTGGTCTTCACTTTCATGGGGTTTGAGATGTACACAACCTTGATTGGTTTCTTCTTGGGCTTGGTCTGTTTGAGGCTTCTGTTGAGATGAAGACTTGGTGTATCCATCACTAGGACTCAAGAAGGTGAAGGGGTGTCCACGAAAAATATATATATCTATCTATCCAGCTAGAGGGCTTAATTAAGGAGGCCAATGGGTGACCTACAACAACAGCAGGAAAAAAAAAAAAAAAGTGATGATTGCTTACTGCACAGGTTAATATATATAGGAAAAGGTGGTGAGAGGTTTTAATGATATAGTGAAGAGGATTGGGAAGATTGTTGGAAAGGAGGATCCAGTTTCTAGGAAGGGAAAGAGGTGGAAAAGAGGGGTTTATGAAGAGAGAGAGGAAGGTGGATAAATAGGAAAGAGATAGGATGAGAACAAACATGAGAGAAGGAAGAAGAATGGGGCTGTTGGAAGTCATGGCAAAGTGGTGTGCTGCTGAATACTGATATTTATTTCAATAATGTCTGCCACGTGGATTTCGAGGAAAGGTAGATAGAATGGGATGACGTGGTGCGTCGACGTCATAACTGTGATGTGGCTTGGAGGCTAAAGGCTCGATCGGCTTGGCTCGAGCCTCGAATGCTTCATGGCTTTAGTCACATACTCATCCGAAATTCCGTATGAGTCCTGCTACATGGACAAATTTTTTGGCCAGAATTTTGGACAAATCCGGGTTTGTCCAAAATTCTGGCCAAAAAATTTGTCCATGTAGACTTTTTGATTCCGTATACTACTCCACGCTATGTTTATGAGAAATATTTTTCTTTTTCTTTTTCTTTTTTTTAATTTTTTTTAATATATTATAAGACATACCAAAGTACAAGAAACTCTTTTTAGTTTTTTGGTATATGGGGGCTCTGAAATCTCTCCCTCAAAATTAAAATTATAATCGAGCTCTAACTTTTCAATCAATTGAGAAATTGGATCTCGATTGCAAAATTGAATCATATGATCCCCCTTTTATTTATAATAATGACTTTTAATTATAAACTTTTTATGACTGATTCAATGGGTGAATAAAGGTCAAATCAATGTTAAACTAGGCTTGTCCCAAATGATTTGGGTTGGGACTGGGAGGCAGGTGGAGGTTGTGTGTGAAGGGTTATACTGATCTAGGTAGGCCAAATTGGGCCTATATGGAGCTGGACTACACATAGTAGTAGGAGAATCTTAACTATTTTTGCATGACTTTTGGTCACACAATTGGTAATATCCAATGAAAGAAAGTAAGTTTTTTATTTAGACAAATAGCACTTATAGTCCTTTTGTATCTGGTGGGAGCTTGCAAATTACACGGTTTTTTTTTTCCTAAGCAGATCTTTCCTCTTATAGAAGCTATTATCCAAGGTTGCAGGAAAACTCGTAACTCAAACTTGATTCGTTCAATGTGGAGACTCGAGAGAGTCATGTTTTTTTTTTTAATAATTTAAGAAATATTTAAAAATAAATCCATTTCTCATAAAATATACCTATACATTTATTTACATGATTCCATTATAAAGAAATTCAAATTAATAAATTTTTATAAGCAAGAAAAGTATTATAATAAGCAAAATAAAAAAATATTACATAATTTCTTTGTCCAAATGTTGAATGTAAAAGATCAAATAAGAGTTTCAAATTACATTCCAGACATCATTTTTAAGTTTTTGACTTCAAACCTCGTGCATGACTAATACTTATAAAAAACTTTAATTGTTTAAAATTAGATCTATCTATGAAATGGTTTAGAATGTAAAAAACTTAATAAAATAATAACTCGGCCGAGTCTCCCCTGCATTTGACTTGGTCCTTCGGTAAAATGAGATGACGAGAGGAAGTCAAGAGTTCAACTCGGAGAGTTTTTCAACCATGTTGAATCATGTTGTTATATGTAGAGACTAATATTATTTTATGCTAGGCAATGCATCATAATAATATATAAAAAAAAAACGATCCGTTCCCATCCCCTCCAACCTTTATAGGGGTGTTCATAGGCTGAGCCAGATGGGGCTAAGGCATATCTAGGCCTGGCTCGTCTTTAGAAACACAAGCTGTAAAAATCAGGCCCGAGCCCGCCCATTTAATTAATCGGACCGGTTGAACTGTGCTTTTTATCACTTTTGTGGTTTGAGTAAATTTTTGGACAAATTCAATTAAATTGCATGCATTCCTTATACGAGTTCTGCCGAACCGGGCTTTCTATCACTTAATCCAAGCCTAGCCCAATTATTAAATAGGCCATAATTACATATTCAAGTCCAGCCCATGAACACCCCTACCAACCTTCCCTTTTGAAGGTTGGATCACCTCAAAATGATCAAGTGGGGGAGCCAAAGTTGGGATTATGCCGGTGAATTTGGCAATTTTCATCCATTAAAGAGAGAGAGAGAGAGAGAGAGAGAGAGAGAGAAGGTTCCACCTAGTGGAATTTGCCCTCATCACACTTCTCTCCACCTAGTGGAATTTCCCCTCATCACACAAACCCATCCTAGGTTTTTACCTTATAAGTTAGCCCAAGATTTTGGCTAACCCCAACCCATTCGGCCTTATTTATGACCCTGTTGATCATTGCAAGTACAAATTAGATTTAAGTTTAGATACGTGGTTATTCTTTGCATGAATGACTCAAATGTCACCACGTAGCACCATGTACACCATGCAACCCTCTTTTCTTACCCATAGGAACCCTTTCTTCTTCACGAAAACCCTCATACCGCTCCTCCGTGGGCCCATTTCTTAGAATATAAGCTCACAAAATAAGTGCTGCTTTTTATTGTATCTGCTTTGGCTGAAAATGACTTCATGTTGTAGCTGGGTTCCTGAGATTGATGACACTTAAAATTAGTAAATAAAATATTTATATATTTTGTATGTATTTAATTTAAAAGTAAATTTAACTCTTTCTAAAAATAATATTTATTTATTTTGAACAGTTTAGATTTCAATATTAAAATTTATATTGGTATTTAATGTTATACGATGCATTTTTAGTAAAATATAATAATACTCGCAACAATGTAAAATAACAGCAAAAGGGGTGGGGTCGGTTTTGTAATTCGTTGCAACCCATTTGAAAAAATCGGTCGGATTTTTACCCTGCAACTAGCCTGATTTTCACTCTAATAAATGTGATTCAGGTTGTTCGATTGACCACATTTTAAAAATATAATTATATTTTGGAAGAATAATTTATCCAACATATAGTATGACTCGAAATTTGGATCATCACTTGTAAAACGGGAAGCCAGCATGTGATATGAATGAGTTAAATCAACCAAATATGAGCCCTTTTATGTGGATAGTGATGAGAGCAATCCCAATGCCATTTCTAAGATAATGATAAATATAATAATAATGTTATATATATATATATATATATATATATCACCCATTAGTAGTTGGTGTGGGTGGTACAATTCCATAAATGGTGGAAGCATGACATAATTAAGACTCTTTAATGGCCTTGATCGGTTCCTTCATTACCAACTACCAACTTCCACATGGACGAGGGAATATAAACCATCTCAGTAGGGGGAAAGAGTCTAGTGCGATAGCGCAATGTGTGAAAAATGTTTAGATGCTGTGCCCGGATGTGTGCAAACCATGAAAATGGGATTTAAAAATTCTTGATAGAGGATTGATGCGTGCAAAATTTTAAGACTTTCCAAACGTGGTTAAAAGTATAGATATAGAGGTGAATATTTAAAAAAAAAAAAAAAAAACCATCAAATGATTTCTTCTTTATTAATAAAAAAAATCGAGCTTCAAAATTAATACCTATCCATCACCCTAATAATTCAAATTCGAAGAAAGTCAAGCTTTCATTCACTTCTCTTGTGACCCTTCACATTTCTAATAATTTACTGTTGAGTTCATTTGACTATAAATGCCTATGTATTCCATTTCATGCAAATAATTACCGAACTAAGATGGGACTATAGATTAACCATTAGGATCACCATCTTGTCACATACTATGATCGGACAAGATTGCTGTTGACTTATTAAAGTAGCCCCAAGAGTGAGTCGTTTAAGTTGTGCTATTTCTTAGAAGCTGCAGCTTCCAAATGCAGAGACAGGTGAATGCATGAACAAAAGGAGTCTCAACTCTCAATCAATGCATGAGCTTCCAAATGCACTGACAGGTGTAGTCTCAACTCTCAATCAATGCATAAGCAAAAGCAGTCTCAACTCTCAATGATACAGTTCCCCAATTCCATAGACGTGGGGACCAAGACCGACAAATCCTATATTTTTACCTGTGCGAGCCCCACTGATTGCATGAGCCACGACTTCTGAAAGATCTTAACCGTCTATTAAAGTTTTCCATCAAGGGATTAGTTTGAAAAATCTTCCATCAACAGCAGGGTCCACTAGGTGATCGATGATGTTGGGCTCTGAAAACTTCAAAATTTGCTGATCCAAGGGCTTGCAAGATTTCAGGAGATAAGAAAAAGCAAGAAAATGACGGTCTCCTTTTATATTCCTTTTTGGTGGGGGCACTGGCACTCTCATGTCTTTTTGATTTTGGAAGATAAGAAACCTAAAACATTAGCTTTACATCATGGATCCCATTTGCAAGTACATGGTGAGTAGCAAGACCTTTCATGCCACTAATATATGTAGTGGTCCACTCATTTGGAGGTGGGAGAACGAATCCTTCGGCGCCGCCATTGGCTGCCACAAAGTTTAGGCCACATTCGTTTGTTGTAGAATAGTGCTTAGGGCACATTCACTTCTTTCACTTAGGGTAAGTTTGTTTGCACTTCTTTCACTTACTCTAAAAATGGTAAATAAATAAGGGCATCGACACCAAACTTTTTGGGAGTTGCTACTGGTACACAAGTTTTTTCCTTCCCACACATATTTAAAAAAAAAAAAATCTTATAAAATTACCTTTTTGCCCAACCTCGCCCTTTCTCTCTCCTCACCTCCGGCTCCAGCCTAGACGGCGGTGGCCAACCACCCCCCCCCCCGCCACAAACTGTTTTCTCTCCCTCTCCCTCCCCCACAAACTGTTTTCTCTCCCTCTCCCTCCCTCCCCACTGTTTTCTCTCACTCTCTTCCTCCCTCCCCACTGATTCTCTCCCCCCTTCCCTTTCTCTCTCCCCACCTCACCCTTCACCAATGGCGACGGCCGACCCCTCCCCTCCACTCCCTCCCTCCCTCCCTCCCCAGTGTTTTCTCTCTCCTCATTCGTTTCTCTCCCCCTACCTTCCCCTTCACCTCCGGATCCGGTCGATCCCTCCCCCTCCCCTCCCCCTCCCATTGTTCTCTCTCTCTCTCTCTCTCTCTCTCTCTCTCTCTCCCTTCCCCTCCCCCACTGTTTTCTCTCCCTTCTCCCACTCTCTCCCTCCCCCTTCTCCCTGTCTATTCCTCCTCATCTCTCTCCCTTTCCTTCGTTCTCTCCCTTCTCCCCGTTTCTCCCTCTCCCTTCCTTTCCCTGGCTGGCGGCAGATCGGGCAGCTTGGCGATCATTGCGATCGCCCGGCTGTCCGATCTGCCGCCGATCGGAGGTGAAGGGGGAGGTGGGGAGAGCGAAAGGGAGAGGGTGGGTAAAAAGGTAATTTCATAGTTTTTTTTTTTTTTTTTTTAATGTGTGTGTGGGAAGGGAGAAAACTTTTGTGCCAAAAGCAGCTCCCAACATTCTCACATAAGAAAGTTTGAAAATGACTTTCACATGATCATATCTCTCTTGCAAAAGCCGGCAATGGTACACTTAATGATGACTGATTGCACTCCAACAGGGCCCATTAAGTACCTTTATTATTTTAATTTCTTGCAGGTTCATAATTATAATCCAAACCGTTTGATTTGTTTATCGGACTAATAAACCCCAAATTTCTTAAGCTAATTGTCTAAAATCTTCATAGATTTTGAGTAATATGTGAAAACATCCCAACTTCTACATCTAATTTTTTGCACTTCCATGGGGCCCCCATTCATTATCTAAATTGCTCATATTCTTGCATTAATGGTACATATCAAGATGTTTAGTTTCATATCTTAATTCTTCATGGATTTTGAGAGTTTTATGAAGAAGGACCAAAAATTTAAATAAATTTTAATCTGTCGGATGTTATCTTCTTCTTTTTTCTTTTTTTGGGCAAAAGGGTATAGTTTATATTAAAGAAATAGGATAAAACAACAACATTAACCAAGAGATTCTGATAGCCAAGATGGAAAGACTCATTCCAAATCACATTCTTATCACAACACTAACATGATACCTTGCTATGAGTAGATGATCTATTAAAAGTTCAACAAATAATGCTCAAATAAACAAGATGCGGCTATCTAAAACATGCGGTTTGATAGACCAGTCCTCCACACTGTTAATCGCTGCAAGGACCTCTCCATTGAATGTACTCATTTACTCATATGAAAATGGTGATTTTGAAAAACATGGCAATGCATTTCAAATTTGTAACGTTTATATATTAAAAAATCCTTTTTTCTATCACATGTATAAAAGACGAACAACTCCTTAAGTTCGTTTAGAGGAGAATAAGAAGAAAAAGAGCATTTCAAAAAATAGAGTGAGAAAACGAGTACCTTTATTTCTCAACTGCATGTCTCATAAAATAAAAAAGGGTTCGTGGGATCTTCATTCATTTGTTTCTAGTGGCCCTTGCATTTTCATTTTTTGCAACACTTGAAAAGATGATTTTTTTTTTCAAGTTGTTAGTTTTATGTTTAATGTAGTGCTTTTCCATACAAGAAGAAAGAAAAAAATTATTTTTCCTTCGAGCCAACACAAAATTATTTGGAGAACGGGAGGTTGCTCAGTTGGCTGGCAATCCCACATCGATCTCACCTGGTTGTCCAATGATTGATCTCTAGGTATGCTATCATTCTGAAGTTTGTGTTCTCTTAAGTCCTAGTAAAAATAAAGAAGAAAAAGAAAAAGAAATTAAATGAGAATCTAGCCCCCAATTTAACTAATATTGTGTTATTTTATGATACAGGCGATTCCTCATCTTCATTTTGAAGTCATAACCATGTGTGTGTATGGGAGAGAGGTTCTTATTTTCTACAATTCCAGTGATTACATGAAAGTAATTGAATGCTCGAGTACTGAGGCTGAATTGTGAGACAGTCTGAATTGGGTCAGTTGGGCCTGAATTTTGAACTATTGGTTTAAGTTTTCAAGAAATTTCAAGCACAAATATTTGTATTATAGCTTTCAAAACTGTTAAGGTCATTCTGGCACATGCAAAAACACAGGAGAAAGGTGAGATTGGAAGGTCTTGCTTCATAAGAAGTTAATGAAAAATGGCAAGATCAAATAAGCTTAAAAAAAAAAAAAAAAAAAAAAAAAAAAAAAACAACTTAAGCATGTATAGTTCTTTATCTTTAAGAAATGGGTAGAAAACAATATTATGACACCCATTTCCATCTGTATAAACTGATTTCTTTTACATAGGCTCAAGATAAATAATTCTTCAATAAAGCTATAGGCAGAAAATGGGTTGGACAGTGTCTAAACAGGTCAGATAGCTAGCTTCATTCTACATACAATGCGAATCAGAGTGACCCAAGCTCTTTCGGTTCTATTAAAAGGGGACTCTCCTTTGCCAACTAACTATTATGAAATCCTAAGAACTACTCCCCAACCATTTATGTTATTTCAATGCAAAATTAATGCTTGAAAAAGAGGGCTCGAGCTGGAGCTGCCCTAGCTCTAGCTCGAGCTCGGTTTGTGAGCCAATTAATCTCTGGTTGATTAGATTAGGACCTCAACCATACAACCTAGTACATGAATTTGAGTTCTCTTAATTTCTTACGTATAGAGTTGTCGAGTTGAAGGAGTGAAACTTACAATATAGTCAATTTAATGAAAATTCGAGTCACTCAAAATGAATACTTTCACTATGTATGAGATCTCCCCAACTGAATTTTCATTCAATAGAGCCTTACACTTCTCCTTTTTTTTTTTTTTTTTCCTTTTCTTTTCTTTTACACATACCCCCACACACTACATAGGCCCCTAACTAACTTAGTAACAGCCGGGTACCAGGCCTTAATTAGACTACTTACAAAATACAATAAGATGACAAATTTTGCATATAACTGGGCATAGTCTAGATTTGGGGTCACCATCATCACTTGAAGGCAATCTTGGGGGCTGAACTCACTGAAGCCTAAAACTAGAGATGTTCCCCAAAACTACTCCATGTGGGGACTAATTTGATAATACGATTGTCAGCAAAATGGCTTTCTGTGTAGCAGTAAAAACACCTCCTTTTTGAAGGCGAGGACGAGTTGTCATTTGTGTCTTCTTTATGACATCCTCATTACAACTAAGCTTGTTAGTTTGCACATAGCTTAATATATAGGAATTCATGATAAAGGGGGTTCAATCATTATTAAAGAAGCGAGGGGTAAATGATATAAAGTGGAGATAAAGATATGATCTTACTTTTCTAGAATTTGAATTACAAGGTGTGGTGGGTGATGGCTAGGTAATCATTTATCTTCTCTCTTTGAATTTTTTTTGTTTTTTGGTGGGGCTTCTCTCCTTGATTCATTATGTACTAAAGGAGGGACTATTTGATGGTCACTTTGATATATTCACCTTTGTATATTCATTTTTAATCATTTTTCAGAACTAAGTCCTAGATTTCATATGTATTCAATTATATTATCAAACAAACATGCCCTAAGATGTCAATGCAAAATATTTATAGCAAGAAGACATGAGTAAACATTCCTCCGAAGTAGGAAAAAATGAGGTGTTTAGAGAAAGAGAGAAAAAACTCATTAAGCTTGTTTGTTTGCATAGAATACATAGCAATTGAATATATATGAATTCAAGCCATAAGTTAAAAATAAGAATCCAAGGTGCATATACAAAAATAACTATTAGACAACTTTTTCTTAGTGGAAAGTGAATCGCGAAAAGATGAAAACTGGATAGCTAGAACCTTATCTGCTAGAAATGTTTGGGTCAAAGATACCATGTTACCTTTACCTCCTTCAACATTTATCTCGTATCATTCACTTCATTTTTTTAATAATATTTTAGCGGAGTTCATTTTATCATGAATTTCTATATATTTTGGGGCAAACAAATATACCTAAAATTGGGGGGTTCTTTTTTCTTTTTTAATAACTCCGCCAACGGGTGTTGGGACCCAAGAAATAGCCCGCACATGTACGGAAAAAAGACTGTCCGCACGAGCAAACAAAAAAAAAAAGGCCACGGGAGAGAAAAAGGAGCCCGTCCAAAAGAAAAGATAGTCAGTAGAAATGAAAAGAGGTGGCGTTTCAGGAATTTGGTCCCTGGCTGCCAGTGGGGACCTTCTGTTTTCATGAATTCCTGAAAGACTAAAGAGACAGCTTGAGGGGCCACCACAATCATAGAAAAGGATTTGAAACGTACGTCTAGTCGTCGATGGGAGGTGATGATTGTAACTGAAGCTGAAAGATTTTATCACTCAAAAAACCTTTTAAGCTCGATTCAATTAGTCTAGCTATTGACATGAATTAGGTGGCCCCCCACAATCCATATTTGATGACTAAATTCTCTAGGAGTTAATGATTTCCCTTTCTTGATTTCTTCTTCTGCCAAAACAGATAGGTGGACCTCAAACATGAATAAGGTTTTTGCCAATGCTTCATATCTCAATCAAGTTATTAATGAGAAATCCCATAAAGATAAGTACAACAAATCAATTGAACATACTTCAAATGGTTAAAATAATATTATTTTACGATATAGATAATTTAATAAAATTATGTGGAACATTACTCTATTTTAGTTGCCCGGGTAAAGGCTCGCCAGCTTAAGGTATGGTTTTGCTCCCCATGTCTAATTTTTGAATCCAACTCCAAATTTATTTGGTGCATGTGTGGTGTTGTTGTAATTGGTTGTATCTTTTATTTAAACTCTTATTTAACAATATTGTGTTTGGCAGACATGTTAACCACCACTAGAAGTTATTGTAATTGGGCCTATCCTATATAAATTAATTATAATGTAGAACCACCATTTGTATCTTTATTTAAATTTTATGATGTCATTTTTGTAAAAAAAAAAAACACTTGTTGATTTCGTATGTTAGCTTGTACGGTGAAGTATAAGGTGGAGCCTCAAATCAAAAGAGAATAAAATATGAAGGGGTCTAATCATAATGCGATGGCCTTTTTATCTTTAGTGGCTTGATGAGAAATATTGTTTTACTTTTTGTGTAAAAAATAGATGGTTTTTTGTCATTTAATGGCTTTAGAATGTTTTCTTTTGATTTTCTTTTTCTTTTTTTAAAAAAGAAACTTTCGAATCTTTGTACTTTGATATGACCCCCTCATAATTAAGGTTGTAAATGGGTCAGTTCCGGTCCGGGCCCATGGTGGACCTGGATCAGTTTATGAGACGATGGAACCGGACCCGAATTCAGAACCGTTAATGAGAATATGGAGCTGGACCCTATAATGAGATGGGTCTGGGTCCGATAGAGAATTATGTAGAAAAAAACTAGCTTAATGATTAAAAAAAAAAACTAATTTCTAAGAGAATTTTCCTGAAACTTGATGTAATATGTCGGGTTTTGGGTATGTAGGTTGGAACCAAGGTGGATCCGGATCTTGACCCATTTACTTATCTGAACCTAAATAAGGACCCAAACCCCGATTATTAATGAGTCGGAACCTTCGGGTAATCGGAGACCCATTTACATCCATACTCGTAATGTAGGATTCGCTTCACTTCTCTTTATTAGTGAAGTTACAAAGAAAAAGAATTAGCCCATCTTATTTTATATTTTGTAGGCAAATCCTCTATTATCAATTAAAAGTTTACCAAAAGCTCTAAGACTCAATGATCAAAAGATGAAGACCCAAAAAGGGCCATCATCCGATCTGGACTACACATTCATTGTAGACATTCTATAAAACTGGGTGTGATCCACCATACATTAGTGATGTAACCTGCAACCGATAACCCCCTGCACACAAGTGGCTCTGACCCACCAGAGATTTTTCATATTTCGAGATGGTGACTCCACTATTACACAGCAAAATTCTCCATGTCACTTTTAAGAGGGTTCACATTCTTGATTAACTAAAGATTAGGACAATGACGGGGAGAAAGAGAGAGAGAGAGAGAGAGAGAGAGAGAGAGAGTGCATGGTAGTGAAAAAATGTAGAGCCTTTTGCATATGTAGGTTAGTTTGGCACTTTACCAACACAGTAAAAGTCAAGTAAAGTCACCATTTTTCAGATAAGATGTCACATCAAATGCACATTAATTCAAAACTCCCGCTATCTTTATCCACTAAAATACAAAAGAGCTCTATTTTCCCATACAAAAAGTCAAAAAGATTCTATAACAAACAATTAAAATCAAAATACCATTATAACCTACTTATATTTTATTCTTTCTTCAAAATCAACTTTACTTCACTAGACTCCTCTTAGTAGAGTTGCCAAACTAGCCCTAAAGGTTCGTAGGATTTGTATATAGGCCCTGAGGTTTCAGTATTTGTAAATAGGGCCCAGCCTTTTCTTTTTAACACCTTTTATATCCCCAAAATCGATATTCTTAACAAGAATGGGTAGGCACCGTGACATTTGTGTTGGATTTTTATATAAATGACAGCTTTGCCCTTATATTTATTAAGCAAAAATGAGTATATTATTATTTACAAAAATACCATTATTTCATCTCAAGTTCCTCCAATGATTTATTTCCATAACTCTCTCATGCATATGACCAAGGGTGGACTTAGGTACAAGGGTCTGGGAACTGGAGGCCCTACCAATATATGAGAAAAGTTTAAAATACCTTTCAAAAAAAAAATCTAAAAACTATTTTTTAGATTTTCCCATTCCCCCAATATTTCTTTTACATAGAGCCAAACACTCCCCGCCGTAAATTCTAAAAATTAATTATTATTATTTTTCTTTTTACATTTGCTCGTTCCCCAATATTTTCTTTTAAACCCCCTATACATGAAGTATAATAAAGTATTTTGAGACTTTCATCAATCTAATGGTGGATCATGTATGGATTGGATAAATTATAACTGGTTATAAGTAGTGTCAATTGTCGTCATGATCAATTTGGATTTAATAAAATAAACCATGTATTGATAAGAAAAAATGAATAATTTATGTAGGGTTATTCTCTCTCACTAAGTACAATTGTTAATATTACATGTTTTATAAAAATAATTAAGTCCAAGTTTTAGAAATTATGCATATAAAGATAAAAGACATGGACAAAAGTGTCATTTTGTTCTAAAAACCTATGGCGATTGGAAGACTATTGATTTTGAAGACACAAAAGGTATTAAAATGACGATGCAAGGGCCTATTATCAAATACTAAAACCTTAGTGTCTATTTACAAACCCTACAAACCTTAGTGGCTTAGTGGGGTATATACAAAAAGCTAAAAAAAATGTAAGTAGGTATGGTTATCTTGATAAGACCTCCAATTGGTTATTGATTTATATACTGATAGATGTAGGTGGCTACTAATTCTGTACAAAATTTCAAGCCTCGTGGTTTGTTTATCTTTGTCTGACCTTCTAGACATTTGCTTACTCCACACCACACGCCATGCCTTCACATATCCCTTCCACTTCCACTCTGGAAAACTTGTGATAAGATGTTAATGGGTCTTCGGGTCTGAGTCTTCGGTGCACTCAGACCTGGACACATTAGATAGCAACCAGTCAGGTCTAGATCAGATCTACCCACACCAGAGCAAAACAACAAAATTCTCATAGGTATTATTAGGTCTGGGTTCAGGTCTATGTAGGGTCTATATCCTTAAACCCATAGCCAAATCCAATCAAGTCATAGAGGTGAGTCCTGAATCCTTATCAGGGTTCATGTCTCTTTCTGGCTTGGGTCTGGGTAGACTTGTAACCATTAACACAACCTATATATTTTCTTGTAGCAGCATTTGGGCTTAACCCACATGGTCCAATTTATAGGATTGGGTTCAGGTAACTATGGATCTGCCTAGATCAGGGTTTGACTCGAGCCCAACTCAAAGCTTGATTACATATTACATAATAATCTAATCTAATATGCTATTGAGAGTGTTAAATGAGCTTGATGTGGTGGTGTGGTCAAGGTCAAACCAAATATATACTTGCGAGGAGACCTTTGAAAGATGAGAATAGTTCAAGTTTATCAAAATTGTTCAAGTTGTAGCCCCACGGGGTTTACCTGCAGTAGTCCTGAAATCTTTCCCCAACAAAAACAGTGTCAATTGTTGAACTGAAGAAAAATATGATTAAAGCACTAATCTAATGTCTCATTAATAAATTCCTATTTTGGTCATCCAAATTGTCCATTAGATTTGTTGTTTATATGAATTTCTAATCCATCGACGGTCGATTTTATCCGATTGACTTGAGATTTAGGACGTGCAACTATGCATGGTGGGAGAATTGAATTGATAGTTTGGATCCAAGTTATGTGGTCCTTGTTATATAGACTTTAATCTTGTTTCAGAAATATAATTAATACATGATTACTTTGATTTTTTTGAAAAAAAAATAATTATCCGTACTAAACCGAGACTGTTGTAGTGAATCATGGAGAAATAGGTCTTTGGGGCTGCTCGTATATGTTTTGAATAGGTTGGATGTTCACAAAGTAGACTGTATTGTTATGGATTTGATTTGATCTTATACTCAACAACTGTCACGGCCTCAAACCTGATTAGTAAATAAATCAGATCTGGGATGTGAAAATTATGAGCTAATTAAAAAAAAATACCCTTTATGCCCAAGGATCAAAGTTCGCTGTGAGGATTATATATTTGCACCCGATAAACCAAATAACCTGCGAGACTTATCCGGTAACACATTCATTAAACCTATAGAAATATCAAAGCAAGTATGTATTTCGTCCCATTATATATTTAAGATTTCAAAAGATAAAGATATATAAAGTTTTTATACATATCAGGACAATTCCAAAAACTTAGGTCCTAGAACAAAAAATATACAGAATATAAGACAAGTCCAAAAAGATTGAAAACCCAAAAGATGTAATCTAAGTGGCAAAATGATAGATGTCCCCATGTATTGTGCACAGATGCTGTGAGTGATGATGCTAAGCTACGTCATCAGCACCCCACTCACGTAACTCGTCCTCCTTCTCCGGCTGAGTATCCTCTGGGATTGCTTCAAAGTCAGGGTCGACATAGTAGCTGGTGTCATCTGCACACCAAGAAATAAATAATCAACAATATGTTGACAAGAAGATAAGCAATATATATTATTCATAACATGTTTCAAAAGAAAATAGAGACAAGTTCATGATTGCAAGACATCAAGGTAACAAACTAGGCATAGACGCATGAGTAAATTTAAGGATCACGTAATAATGTAAATCCTAACAAGTTATCCAAGAATAACCATCCATGAAATATGCAATGCATAAGTAAGAGGAGACACCGAGGATGTACGAGCCATCTTCTGGGGGTATCAATTTCATCCGAGCAGACTACCAATACCCTCAAGTCCTACTCTAGTGGCATCCAAAGCTACTACTAGGAATAATAGCGTTGTTTGAGCCGACTGCCGTTATTTTGCGCCGTGGACGTCGTTCAAGTGGTCTGTCCACCCTAGTGTTCGAGTAGCCGGCCCACTTAAGAATCATCATAATGCAGCTAGTTATGAATGCAAGATGATAATGAAGGTTTAATATGACACAAGATCCAAGACAGGTATATGTGGATAAATTTCCAAGTACATTATAATAAGTTGAGGGCTACTCCAAGTCAAGACAAGATACAAGTCAAGTCTTCAAATTTCATAAGTAGTTTCCTTAACAAGTCTATCCACACGTGTCCATCAATACAAGATAACAAGGTACCTACAGGTGCACTCTAGGTTCGATCAAGCCCTAGTTCTACAAATTATGTTACAACTTATACGAGTATTCAAGAATAAAGTGTACAATGTATGTCAAGCTACGAATATATGATTTACGAGTCAAGAGTGAAGAAGAAGTCGATCCTAGGTCAAAGATTGTCCATTGTGTATCATACGTATTCCTAGCTGAGTGCTTATAGAGAAAGAGTCAATGATGTCCTTATGTGGTGAGCCCTTGGTGTACAGAAGTTATTGGGCATCAATTGACTAAGTTCAGTATGCATTCGGCCAAGTTACAACCATACACAAAAGCTCGGACAACCGACGAAACACACCAAGCCAATCGTGCTCCGTTTCTTTTTTCCCGAGTTAGATATGTAAGGGTGGTCAAGTGGTCCCACATATAAGGTCAAAACATAAGGTAGAAGGCCCCTTACAAAAAAATGGAACTGGGCATGCGCGGCTAGCCACGGATCGAGGGGGCCCGCGGTTAATCACGAGGTCACCGCAAGATCGCCGTAGGGGTCACCGCGAGTAGCAGCAACACTACTCGAAATAAATTCATTAGGTCAGTTAGTCGAGAGGTGATCGCTAGGTAACTGCGAGGTCGCGGTCAAAAAGACAGAACTTGACCCAATTCTGTCTGGTTTGGCGGTTTGCCGCGTTGCTAACCGCTGGGTGACCACGTGCACAAAAATGGTGATTTTTGAAGCTCTTTAATTCAAATTTCAATGCACACACTAATAACTTCAAAATTCACACTAGTAGCATCTTAAACATCCAATTTTATTGACCAAAACCACCCATCCCATCCATTTCAACTCTATTACATTAAATTCCTAAATTAACATGAGAATTTCAAATGGCCATAACCAAGCTTGGAATTTGGAGAAAATCTAAGCAATTGAAGTTAATAACATGTTAAGAAACAAGGGATTATACATGCATACTCATATATAAAGCTAATCTACTTGCCTTAACCGAAAGAAGAGAAATTAAGAAGATTGATGAAGAAGGAGCTCTCCACACCCACACACTAGTCAAACCAACTCTCCAAAACCTTCTCCTACACTCTAAGAGTACAAAGGAAAGGAAAGGAAGAAAATTCATCACCAAGCAACCCATTTACAGCAAGAAGAAGGAAAATTGAAAGGAGTAGAATTGGGGAAAAACTTACCAAAATGGCTCCAAGAGATGAGGAAGAGAAGCGGAAGAAGATAGTGTAGCTAAAAGTCCTTGAATCCCTTTCTAAATGGCACATGTTAGTATTTTTTATGTTGGCTAATTCATGGGTTGGACAATACTCTGGGCCCATTGGATTGTATTTTCTATTTTTTTTTAGAATGGACTATGGATGTGTCGCAGGAAGAACTAAAACGAAGAATGGAAGAAAAGAGAAGACCAGGCGAAATACCCCAGGCCCGATTGATCAGAGCCTCAGTCCGATCGATCGGATTGAATATGCGTCCAGTTATTCGGATGGTTTGATTGATTCGGATGCACTATCTGATCGATCGGACAAGCGCAGAATTTCGGAAAAGTCACCTAATCTGATCTGAATGAGTTTCCCTTTTAGGCTATGTTTCTCAATTTGAGTCTTACTTGTGCACTAAGTGTAAGGCACGGATTTGGGGTTATATATAGGGTACTACTCTCAACCCTAGTTACTACCACTCTCATTAATCTAAGTCAAAGATCATAGAGAAAGATTATTCTATAGAGCCATTGAGAGATCGTTCTAAAGGGCTGCTTTAGAAGGTCATCATTACTTCTATCTTTCTTGTAGAAGATAGTTCATCTTGACTGGCAAGGTGCGAGGAGATCAAGTAAGGAGAACGGGGCACGGTGGATGTCGTGTCAGTGGATTATTTGCAAGAACAATTACAGTCCTTAGGTCGAGGTACAGATTGAGGTAAATGAGCTTGTGAGTATATCTTATAACTGTTCGTGAACACTTGATTTTTGGTTTGTAATTTTTCTCCCTTGATAGGGTTTCCACGCTAAATTTTGTGTTTGCTTTCTTATGGTGATTGCTTGGTAGATAGCTAGTTCTATATTGTTTGATTGGTTTATTTTCGCTGCATTGATTGGTTAAATTAGAATTACTAATCCATTTTGGTAGCTCCCAAAAACTTTCAGCACATGCAAGAGAAAGGATGAGGAAGATCAAGGAGAGCTCCAACACTTAACCTTTGAAATGAAGAAGGGAATGGATGTTTTCTGGTGGAATGGAGTTTAAAAATGAGGGACGCAGAGGAAAGTAAAAAATGCTCTTCTTAACTAAATTTGGAGAAGATTGATTATTTAAGGGACTTCGAGGCGTCGAATCGTGACGAGCCAAGAACGGAAAACAATAAGCGTGACGAGATCTTTCCAAGGAACCCAAATTCGGAAAAAAAAATGAATTGTTTCGGAAAATACTCAATTTTCTTAATAATCACAACCTAACCCCCTATTAGGACTAATCGCACTCGGAATCAAACGAGACTTCGCGAACATCTTTTTAATAATAAAAGAAACTCGCTTAAACAATAAATCCTCCTAATTAGCTAGAATTACAATTAATTAAGTTAATCATCAAAATTAAGAAGTTAAACACCCTATTAAGGTCAGTATCTCACAACAACATTATGAAATGATTCAACTTTGTTTAAAGGATATTTCTCTACAGCTGCCCTTGAACCTTAGCATTTACCCCTTAGCGATCGAAGCTTAAATATTTTCCACAGAGCTATTCATGCGATATCCTAAGGCCGTGCAATTTGTACATATCACCCTATGTGATATCTTAGGGTCACGTGATATTGCACTTGCACAATTATTGGACAGGCAACTATTTCAAAAATATTTAAACTTCGACTAGTCTGAGGTAAATGTCAAGTCTAAGGGCAGTCGTACGGTCAAAATCCTTTTCTTTAATGTCACCCATTTATATTACTTTTTATCCAGTTTCACCATTCATCGTAGCTTTTAGGATTAGTCAAGCCTATTGAGCCAGCTTGGACTCATTTTAATCATTGAAGTTGCGGGTTTTAAAAATCTCCTGGTGACCTACCAGTGTGGCAGTGTGCAAAGATAGATACCTGTCTATCAAGAAAGATATTGTTTTGAAGGTTTCAGAATTGTCCAAATCCTAGCCATAAGATAAAATGGATTAACGTTGAGATTTGCATCAGCAAATGGAGGGCCTAAATAATCAGCAATGATGGGTCAGACCCAAATGACTCAGTCTACAACGACGGGTCAGGCCCAAACCATGATGACGGGTCAAGTCCAAGAGATTCAGTTCACGATGTTGGGTCAAGTCTGAATGACCCGAGTCCGTGTCGAGCCCAAGTCCAGATCCACTCGTCATGGGTAGGTCCGGGTCCGAATCCACGAAGTACGAAGTCAGAGCGTCGTTACCTCTAACCTGCTTTTACCAAGTCTTGCGGAGGATATCTTATCTGCCTTGTCACTTGAGGGCGGTTCGGAGACTCCGCCAAAAGGTAGCGTCCGCTGCTGAAGAGTCTCCCCATCTGTTAGGGGACGACTATAAAACACAGAACCCCTCTAGCACTGAGGGGCAAGCATTTTGGCAACCAACCTTTATCATCATCTTCCTGTATTCTCTGCAATCGCTACACATTTGAGAAATAAAATCTTCACCTTAAAGTGGACGTAGGTCACACTGACCGAACCACTATAAACCCTCTCTCTCTTTTTTTCTCTCTCTATATTAATATTAATTATTCTATACTTGACCGGTGGTGCCCGAAATCCATTTTTGGCATCATCAAGCTAAATGTCAGATTTGGGTCAACTCTAGTTCTTGGGAAGCAATGGATGTGAAGGGAATAGATTGATATGAAGTTGCAAGAACGGAAATACCTGGCATTCATGAAACTCTGTTATCAATAATCATGCCATTATACATCTTGAATATCTTCATTCCCATACATGGGCAATGGGTATGGACTATGGATCCAACTGCACATGGACCTGATTATTGATGGCTAAAGTGTGTATTCAGATGTAGACCTAATGCGAAATTCTCTCCACCGAGAGTCCCACACAAGGATGATATGGGATTTTCGATCCCCATAGTCCACCAAAAAGGGCAACCCTATATCAAAAGGCTCTGACCAAAAATTCCCCATGGTTGGTATGTAGGACTCCCTAGGAGAAAATTTTCCTATAAGGGACGTTTGGCACCCGCCGTGGAAGAGGAAACGGTGCTTTTCCTCTTCCACGGCCCTAGATAGGTGGGATTTCCGGATCCCCTCCAACGCTACATTTGAAGAGAGTTTCTTGAAATCCCTTCTAAAATTATCATTGCACCCAAACAGTCGTGGGAAGACTTAATTATCATCCTCATATGTGCACCTGATCCAAAAAGGATCCAAACCTGAATTTACTAGCGTTGTCCACAGACCAAGACAGCCACATTCAGTACACATTTTGGATTTGAGCTATAATTTAGACCTATATGCTCAGGCAGCTCAGCTAGGAGTATTTCATGGCTTGATGTTTAAAATGGCTGTGCTTGGGCTTTATTTTAAAGTTTGGATATAAATCTAGAGGCACAACATAATTCACATGAAGGGACTTAATATTTTGCAAATGTACTCATGGAGTAACTTTCATGCCCAGTTGCCCACAAGATGGATCCTTCTTGAAAAAAAAACAAAAAAACTAGCTAGCCCTAATAACAAAATGGACCGAGCATGCACAAGCATTGAAAACAAGGACCAAGAATAGGATCAGACCCATTATATATACCAAATAGATTTAATTAAGAAGAACGGCTCCTTGCTCGAGTGGTAAGAAGCATCAGTTCTTACCTGACTGCCTGGGGTTTGAACTCCGGGTACGTCACATTTTTCCGCCTCATTCCCACTTGAATAAGCTACCTTTTCATGTGTATACGAGCTCTCTCTTGGGTTCCAGCCCCCTTAGCTGGGTACTAAAATCTAGATCTGACTTAGGATGCAAGGCCTGAAGTGTACATACCCAACCCAGACCATTTACAACATTGCATATTAACTATAAGTCTTTTAGTTGAAAATTAGTAATAAGAGTTTAATAAAAGAAATTAACATTCAATGTATAACTAAAACTTAACTGGCCGAAGAAAATGTTAAATGTTTTAGTTAAAAATAAGTAATAATATTTTAATAAAAAAAACTAACATTTAATGTATACCTAAAGCTTAACAGGCCGAAGAAACGCGGTCTTCGGCTAAGCCAAATTACTAATCAGATTAATGCTATAGGCCCATATCCAAGTAGACAAAGCTCATTGGGTTGGTCCAGTTCTTTGCTAGCTAGGCCTCATATTAGATCAATCATCTAAATCACAGAAAAAGGAACCTTGTGCAGATATCTTGAACCTCACTTAACCCACATAAGCTGAAGTTTAGGTTTTGAAAATCGGGTTCTTGGGTCTAGTTCATATTTGTTCCACCATGTGTGGTCAGGTGGAAGGGTTAGGTATTAGCATGTAGGGAAGAAAGGGTTTCCCATAGTTAGATTTGGCAATGGGTCGGATTTGGTATAGGCCAGGCTACATTGGAACCCTGCCCTGCTCCATAGTGGACCCTTGATAGATTTATAATTTGCTCTGAAGCTCATTGGAGGATATCTAACCAGAAACAGCACAGGCATGATAGACAAAATCCATAATTCCATACCTACATGGAAAAATTTACTACTAAACTCTTGTAACAGGAGTGAGTCGGGCTGAGTCACCTGCTTAACCCAACCTCTTGCCATGGCTACTGCTGTTTGAGACATTATCTATATCCAACCCATTTAAATAAAAGATAGCTACGGATCAGGTTTAATAGTAGTTTGAGCCCAGTAAAAGCTCATTTAAAAGATAGTACCATGGATCAATTTGATGGTTTTGAGGCAAGGGATTTCTTTTTTTTCTTTTTCATTTTTTCGGTAATCCAGCCAAGGGGGCTGGGACCCGAGAGAGAGCCCGTGCGGACGGGAAGAAGGTACACACAAGTGGAAAGGGGTGGCATACTCAGGGTTCGAAGCAGCCGCTTACCAGTGAGACAAAGGCTTGATACTAGTTTTGTAAGGTTTCAGTCTAATAAAAGCTCACACATTGAACCAAGGGGAAACTTCAAAATAGGGAAGGTTTGCCCAGATTTCATTATAGGACAAACACATCTTAAGTTTTCATTTGAGGGATTAAGTCTCCAATGGCATTTCAATTATTATTATTATTATTATTATTATTATATATAAAAGCAGCAACCTTTTCTGAAGAGAGTGTGACATGTGGCACATCCTCAATTTTTTTTATTTTTTTAAGACGCCACATGGGCATCCAAAAAAATGACACGGCATCACAAATAAAAGTCCTAAATCTTCTCCCATTCCCCTAAAAACTCTCTGTATGCCTCTCTAATCAATTTCATTTACTTCCCCTGAAATCTCTCTTTCTACACACGATTTCTCTTTAAAAAATCCCTAAAAATTCTCCCTCTACCCCTAAAATCTCTACCTTTATCATATGATTTCTCTCCTTATACACACGTTACATTCAATGGGTCCCACAGATTACTAAACAAACAAAAAGAGAAAAAAGAAGAAGAAAGGTTATTTGGCTTTGATAGTGGGCCCTACACATTGATGAGAAATATAGAGATTAAGTTGGTAATGACTTTTATGATAGGTGGATATGTATATATTAAATTTTAATGTAGATCAATTTGGGGGACCCTCATACTAAATCCAAATTATAAAGATCTAAGGCCCACTAATAAATCAAAGTCGACTTCATCTTTATTGTTTTTTTATTAATCTATGGTGCCCACTGTCAAACCATTTTTTTTTTTTTTTTTTTTTTTTATAAGTTTGAATAATATATGGGTCTCATTGTGAAAGCTAGATTTTCTTCCTTTCCAAACTAACAATCAATGGGGCCACTTTCATAAGTTGTAATTACTACATTTTTCTTTTATTTTCGTTTCAATTTCGGTCTGATTAATACATGGGCCCATTATTTACTTGATATTCTCCTAAGATCTCACGAGTTTCCATCTATATCAAAAAAAGTTTTGTTATCATAATTATATTTACTAAATTAACTAAATAAATCTAAGGGCCCTATTGAGAAAGCCGATTTTTCGCTTTCTAAACACACAATTAAAGGGGACACTTTCATATTCTATATTTACTACTTTTTTTTTTCTCCTTCTTCTCCTTTCAATATTCGGTATGAGTAATTTGTGGGGCCCATTACAGAAGCCGATTGGTTTCAAAATTCACGTTTAGGTCATTTTAAATACTTATAAAATTTTTTAATTAATTAAAACTTTAATTATTTTTTTTTATCCCTGCTGCACTAGTATATATTAAAGTAAATGGGGAGGAAACAACCTAACTCAAAAAAAGAAACCATTAACAAATGAAAACAAAAAGGAACAGATTTTATACACTTAGGAGGAGATGAGGAAGTAAATAGCCATTCCTGTAAGCATGCCCTTTGAATGAAACGGCTAGTCCTTGAAGTGGCATATAAATTATTCAATTGATATGGGCAATTGCAATTGATACAGTTGTGTCTCTTCATTGATATGTCTCTCTTCATTGATCATGTCCATCAGCTTCATCAGTCACATGGGCAATCTTAACCGCCATCAGTTTTTCATTGTTTCGGTTTACATACCCTTTTTTATTTGTTTAGTTGAATTGGGTATTTAGTCATTAGCTTGATAATTAGATATGTTTATGTATTAACCTGCGGTCGATAGGTTATTTGCACTTGATTTGACCTTAAAATTGATACTTTAGACTCAATATCACCAATCGGCATAATCTGATGACCTTCATCAGCTGTACTGGTCGTTGATTTAGAGGTCACTTGTTATATGTCTGGATCAGTTAATCTTTCTTACATTTGCCAAAAAGAAGGGAGAGAAGAAGACGAATGAGGGGAGGATGAAGAGGTAAGAGGGAATGAAGAATGGAGAGGGTGGAATGATTATAATTTCCAATGGTCGGCTTGTGATCACTGGTGGTCGCCATTTAAGGAGGAGAGGAGGAAAAAGGGAGGGGGAGTGGGGTTGTTTGGGATCACTTTCAAAAGTTATCTTGGGCATTATCCAGAAAAAAGAGGAGAGAGGATACTTGCAGCATGGGATTTTAGCAAAAAATCACTCAAGTTGGCTGGATGTCCTCAGTTGAAATCCCAATGGAAAACTTAAGCCCTTATAAATGAAAACTTCAGATTTATTTGTCATGTTTTGAAAATGTTCCCTTGAATAAATTATACATAAAGAAGATTAAATTTTATCTCATTTGACTATTATTATAAATTATAGACGTAGACATTGATTTCGAAATTGAAGTCTGATTTGCTAATCGATTGCAAAATTGGACTCTAATATCAAATCAATATGAGAAATTGGATCTCAAATCAATTTCAAGAGATAAGCTCTCTCAATCAATTCAGAGTCTACTTTTGTTAAACTTCTTTATGTGAATTAAAATTTTAATATATATTTATGATGGATTAGTATTAAAGAGTTCAGATGAAAAAAACCCACCTTGCTCAATAACTCTATCCAACCAAATTAAAATGAGTCTTCTTTAGGTGGATAAGTTAAAATGAGTCTTCCTTAGGTGGATTCTGAAATTTAATATATCTAATATGGTTAGCAAATCACTAATGTTTGTGATTTTTAAAAGTGGATCCTTGATGGCGATTTATACATATGGGCTTCACATAAAATAATTTTTTTTTTTAAAGTGGGCCTCATATTCTAATTCCTAAATATGGGTCACGTGTGATTTTGCAAATATTAATTTACATAAGACTTGAAGTTTCATACTCATTTATATAAAAAGTAATATTTACTTTGTATAAATATCGGGCTGGCCATGCTTCGAACCGTAATAAATGATATATTTGTTTGGACATGTTTTTAAGTCCGATTTACTAATCGATTGAAAAATTGGACTCTAATCTCAAATCAATTTGAAAAATTGAACCTCAAATCAATTTCAAGTTCAAATTTTTTTTTTTCTAGAGGAGATAAGCTCTATCAATTCAACTGACGTATCTAACCCAAATCCAAACTCTCAAGTCTATTCAACTCAAATCCAAACTCTCAAGTCCTACAATTCTCCACTCAAACTCAAACTCACAAGTTATATAAGTTTTCAACTACTTAATTAATTGCATTGCCAAAGTAAAACCAAGGTTGGAAAGAGTCTTCAAATATTATTTAAAAATTTAATTATTTTTAATATTATAAATTATATAAAATGAGTCTTCTTTAGGTGAATTTAGAATTTTAATATATCTATTATGGTTACAAAACCCTTAATGTTTGTGATTTTTAAAAGTGGATTATTGTTAGTGATTTATACATATAGGCTCCACATAAAATAAACTTTTTTAAGGTGAGCCTCATATTCTAATTCCTAAAGACTGGGCCACATGCAATTTTGCAATTGATTGTTTGATTTTAATATTGACTTTATTTTGTCTTTTTAAAACATAGTCTTTATTTAATCTTTATTTGATCTTCTTTTTATTGTAATATTGACGTTATTATAATTTTAAAAAATTGTAACATACATACAATTTCACAGTAAGTTATATTACAACTTTGCTTGGCACCCAAGTTTCCTGTTTGGAAAGAAATAAATGTGAAGATTATATTGCAACTTTGCATCGCACCCAAGTTTCCTGTTTGGAAAGAAATAAATGTGAAGATGATGACTTTTTTTCTATGTTTTTTTATTCATCTTTGATGTGTACACGTGAAATCCAAACTGCTCAAATACAAAAGGGATCTTTCTTCATTCTTCCCTCTCCTCTTTCTTCACAGGGGTTTTGTAGGAGAGGATTTTCGTTTACAATAAATCACTGAGGGTGTTTTTGTCTCAAAAAGTAACCTCCGCCTCTTCTTTTGTAGAGGCAAATCCTCTTATTCATGTGCCAAACACTCTTATTTTCCTAACCTCTATATGCTTTAGACATTAAGATAGGTAAAGGCTAAAAATAGAAAAATAGAGTTGCCAAACAGCAACTTAGTCATTCAAAGTCAAGTCAGCCTTTCCCAATATCGGTCTAGCTCTAGCTCCATTTAATTGGAAAAACTAACTCTAAATTTACAGACACGAAATAAAGAGCAAACTTTATGAAAACTTTGCTCACAAAGGAAGGTAAATACCCCTATTTATAATTAAATTAGTATTATGCCAAATGTCATACATCCAACTGATGAGAACTATCCATAACCTACTTTAGGAACTTTCACATTAATCCACCCTTTTTAGACTCATCCCTACATTTCTAGAATAATCCACAAATCTCTATACATTTTCATAATTTACAAGAATATCTTAAACACTTTTATATAAGTCCAAACTAATCTTTCTGGAATTTTTTTAGACCCTTCAAGATATATGTCAATCGATCTAAACAAATGTGTCATAATGCCAATAAAATTCTATTGACTTGCCATTGCGTCTCATCGCCTTGGGTTTATCACAGGCCCTATTTTAAAATGTTCCCTTAAATCAATTAAACATAAAGAAGATAAATTTTGTATCATTTGACTATATGTACATATAGGGCTTGTTTATATCTTAATTTTTCTTAATCTTTTTTGATTTTTTAATGAATTATAATATATTGAGCTGAAGGGTTTGAAGATAATTTTGACTAAAAATTTTAATTTTGACTAGGAATTATAACTCCCCACTTTCAATATGTAACCACTTATCTCCACTTTCAAGATATAACCACTCTTTTCATCTACTTCATGTAACCACATCTTCTTCCCATTTCTCACTTTTATGCAAAAACTTCATTTCTATCCCTATTATAATCACCAAATTATTATCATGAGTATTTAAGGATTGGTTTTGCGTAATCTAAATTTTTCTTAATAAATCAGTAAATATATTTTTCAGTTATTGTTGAACATGCCCGTGCTAAGTACGAGTTGTCGTGCTAGTATTTTTTTTAATTTCAAAAGATTTCTTACTGTATAAAATTAATTATTTGGATTTTATGATATGATTCGAGATTCAATTGAGAACGAGGAATTGCACTACATTTCCGATTCTCAGAAAAATGATTGAATTGACCATGGTTAACGATTTGGTAAAGTTTAAACATTAAAGACAAAATTAAAATTTTATTTTTGAACTCCTAGTGTTCTTTTTAACCATCTATATAATATCTTCCATTTGAACGACGATGATTATCTAATTAATCTCAAGGATAAAATTTGATCTATAGTAAGATCCATCATGTCTGTGTGGATTTGAGAAAGTGGGTCCCTCTCTCACCCTACTACGAGGGACGAGGGAGCTACATAATAAAAATGTCCCGCAGTGTACAGGACTTCTCACCTAATTAATTATAGAAATCTTATCCAAATCCCCCACGCCTTCGAGTCGATCAAAACAAACCCAAAAGAAAGTCGCAAGTGGGCCCATATATGACACGTATGCATTCCCACGTGCCCATGCCACGTCAACCACCCCCTACTCTCCTATAAAATCCACCTTCCACCGTCTCTTCTTTCCTTCTTTCTGCAAATCCGGTTTTCCAAAACCGCTTTTCCCCTTTCTCTTCTAGTGGCAGACCCCGTAAATTAATCAAACAATGGGGGCAAAATTCTCAACCCCTTCTCCTCCAAAACCCTAGCACCGTCTGTGGCGTTTCAAGAACCCTCATCTCTGTTTTCTTCTGCTTCTTCTTCTTCTTCTGTTCATGTAATCTTTAGATCTGAGAGAAAAAAGTGAACTTTTTTTTTTTTGGGGGGTTTTCTGATGGGAAATGTGAATGGGAGAGAAGAGGGAGAGAATGTGATTGAAAATCCGAGAAGATCCGATGTAGACTCGGGTTTTTCGGAGAATTCCGATCGCCGGACACGGGTTCCGTCGCTGGATTCGATGGGGAATACCCCACCGGAGAGCCCCGGGAGGTCTCGATCTCCTCTTCTGTTTGCACCTCAGGTAATCTCGAATCGATTTCGCCAATTGGGTTTCTTGTTTTTGGTGTTTATGATTCTGGGTTTCGTTTGAATTTTTGTTTTGGATTGAGTCTTGGTTGTAAAGCTGGTTTTTTTCTGTTTGAATATTTACTTGGAATCGAGAGATTTGATAATATCAATTGTTATCGCCAATTGGTTGACTTGTTTATGGTGTTTGTGATTGTGGGTTTCATTTGAAATGTTGTTTTGTATTGAGTTTTGGTTGTAGAGTTGCTTTTTTTTTTGTGGGGTGTCTTATGTTTGGATTGTTGTTTTATAATTGATTGTTTGCTTATCATCGAGCAACAGGTGATTGGCATCTGGAAATGCTTCTATGGCTCTATTGAGTTCTTGGATCAGTCAGTACTTGAAAACTTTCAATTGATTTATTTTACTTTGTGGTGATTGGGCTCGCTTGCTTGGTGGCATTATTGAGATGTGGGAGTGTTTGGAATTTGGATATTCATGGGGTGATGTAAAGATTCACAATGTTGGTGACCTTGTCTTGTGTGTTACGATTCAAATCTTATGGCTCATTGAAAATGTAGAGGAATAACGTGACTCACAACTTAATTTGGCTCTTGTTTGATGAAAGAGATGTACGTGATTCAGATTTTTTTTCTTTTTGAAGAGAATGGAATTAGAGTTTTTTAGTGTTGAAATCTTAAAAATAAGTATGATGTTGTGACCTTGTTTGTGTGCTGCTGATTGTTTTATAAGAAACCAAGTTACTATTGAAAAAAACCATTCTTTTACCTTCAAGCTTTACAGTGGTTTGTAATAAAAGCCAGAATCTGCGTTTTTCTTAAATCTTAAGCCACATCAACAGTGTGCACTATCTCTGCAATAAGAGGACAACCGTTTATGAATACAATAGATCTAATAATAGCTCCTCTATAATAACAGCCATCAAATCTGTAACAGCTCTTTTAAAGCTTTTTTAAATCATCCGTAACTGAATTCTAACATTACTAAGAAATCAAAGAGTTGAATCATCCATAACTGAATTTCTAACATTATTAATAATTTAAAGCAAATATTATTATGCTATTTGAAATATAATACAAAAGCACTTTGACTGACTGATTCTCTCTCTCTCTCTCTCTCTCTCTCTCTCTCTCTCTCTCTCTTCACACACACATTGCTGTAAGCAATAATTTCTCATTCTCCTCAACTCTCTATCTCAACAAACAGCTCTAAAACCATTTGTACTGTTGTCTGCTTGAGGTACGTTATGCATCTTTTCTCATTGTATTGTATACCTTTCCTCCTTGTCTCAATATTTATTTATTTTATTTTTGCATTGCCATGCATGTTTTCTCATAACCCATATCAGGTTATTTCAACAATTGAAAGATGTGTTTGGGTGAATGGCTATGATGTCTGTTCGATGAAGCATTCAGACAGTTTTTCCATGTCTTTACTCCCATAGGCTTACCTTTTTCTCATATGTCTCACTTCTACTCCTGCTCCTTGGATACAAGATACAACATCTTATCTGAATCAACCTTGAAACCTTCACTGAAATTATAGGGTTAGTCTTCATCAACCTTCCCAATCACCCCAACACTATAGCTCTTTGGCAACCATTTGGATCTAGAAGTCTGTACGGGGAGAGGCTGACTCCTTTTCATCCAGGTGGACTCCACTATGGATGCCTATATATGCGAAAAAATTTCTCTTATACTTTTGAAAGAATAAACATATATTTATTCTTTTTGCTAATTAGGAAAAGAACACCAAAAAGAGGTTTTGTGGATAAAGGTAGATGTTAGCAGTATTAATGTGCTTATCTTCCTGGCATTCTTATCCATAGCATTTATTAAAAGTATCCTCTACTCAAAATCATTTATTGCATTCTTAGCTAGATGTTGACAGACCTTGAATTAGTTGCTCGCTCCATAGTTTCCATAAAAAATAAATGCGGACCATTTTGTTTCATAGCTCATGATCTACCTTATGGAAAGTCATGCTTCCCTTAGTTATTCATATAGTTGTGCACAAATATTTCCACGTGTGTTGCTTTGGTCTGTGGTATTTGGTCATGCCAAACGAAACCATCTAAAACAGAACCTTTTTTAGCCCCACCCAACCACGTGGGCTATCTTGACCACTTAATATTCACTATTAACCCAATGGACATTTATAATATTGAAGTAGTACCCTCAAAACGCGAGATTACTCAATTTCAAAATAAAGCTTTTCACCTTTTCTCATGATGCCACGACATTATGGGGACCCTACAAATAGGTATGGGCTCAAAACTCGCTAGCCACATTTTTTGTACGTCTTAATGCCTCATAGTTTATCCCATGTTCTTGATTTTTTTTTCCACCCTTGTGCCTGCAATTAATAATCCAAACCATTTAACATTTTCATAGGACTAATAATCCAAAAGCTGTTCTCATGGATTTTGAAAAATTCATGAAAAACACTAAACAATCTAATCCTTTTTTCCCCCACTCATGTGGCCCCCAACTCATGATCCAGACTTATTAATGTTCTCATTAAAATGATAAACCCCCAAGACATGAAGTTTCATGTCTTGGATCTTCATGGATTTTGAGATACATGTGAAAAACACACACACACACACACACACACAAAAAAAAAAAGGCTTCATCCCACTTTTTCATTTTTCTGCACTCGTGAGCCCCAAGTTCTTCATATAAACCGCTCAACATTCTCACAAAATAGACAAACCCCAAGGTGTGAAATTTCATTTCGTAAATCCTCAATGATTATGAAAGATATGTCAAAATAGCATAAATAACCTAATCCCGCTTTCTGTTTTCTCTGCAGTCTTGTGTGCCCCAATTCATGATTCGAAGCAAAAATTATATTCACTCACTTCATCTTCTTTCCTACAAGTAAAAATGTGGAAAAGGCTAAATATATTAGAATTATATAGTCATTTTCTTAGGAATGGAGAAAAATATTAGTATTAGAAGTGCAATTTATTTGAGGATTTGGCTTAGGATAGATCAGAATTGATTAATAGAATTCATGCGGCCAACCCCAATATAGTTGGGACAAGGATTTGATGATGATGATGAGTCATTTTCTTAGGCATTTTAGTTGCGAGCAAAACCTCTTTATCAAGTGATGGTGAAGAACAGTTTGGGGCATGTCTTTCTAACTTGATGTTGCAGAAATAGTATCAGCAAGAATGCCTATACTAAGCTTTGGCCCCAAACTAAACTAATAAATTTATAAATTTTACAAATATTTTATTATGAATTAAAATAGTTCCAACTTCCAATATTAAATTTGTTTTTCTGTGAGATATTATTGCGAAGAAAATAAATCCAAAATAAGCAAAATATAACATTAGAATCATTCTTAAAATACTAAATATCAAAATTTATTCAAAAGGGGAAAAAGTGTAGCAAACTTACAGATGAACTACAATTGGAAAGTAAAGTTATAAATTTCCATGTATTTTGATTTTTCATAAGTTTTGCATAAAAAAGCTAGAAAAGAACTTTATGTTAATTGATATCTTATCTCCAAATTAAGACGTTACTACTAATTCAAAATTATATAAATCCTTAGATTCTTCGAAAATTTTACAAAATCTCAGGTTCTTTTGCCTATTATAAGAAAAAAGATAGATCTTTCATTTTGCTATGCATGTAATTTTCTAAATACCAGTCAAAGCGGTAAAGAATCAGGATTGTGTGTACAACACAAAGTCGATATAATATTTGTTCTGCAGTCTAATACAATTATTTTTACTTAACTACTCATTTTCTATATTCTCACTCATTCTTTAAACAACCTTTGTTACAAATGGAATCCAATTATGGAATTATAGATAGAGGTCGGTGATAATTATACTTCTTGCATGGAAGCAACCCAAAGTGGATTTTTCAAGGCAAACTTTAGCGTCTTGGGTTTTGAAATATCCTTAGACAATTAAGGAAGTAAGGTCAACTCTATATTTTATAACTACAATGGATAATTTTTACAAGTGAGTAATTTTACCATGTGCCAACGAGTAAGTATTGTTCTTTACAAGGCAATAATTCAACAATGGGCCCATTCAAGAATCGGGATTGTGTATGCAATATAGAGCTGATCATTGAAATCTTTGAATGTTTATTCATTAATACTCTTCTTAAAATTAGTTTTCATACATTTATTTTAATTTTTGAAATATTTTTATGCAATTTAATAGAGTTATTGTATGTAATACAAGAAAGAATCCTCATTTTGATTGGTTTGAATTTTAGAATGAGGTCCACTAACACTAATGGATTTCTTACACTGACACTGGATAACTTTTATAGTGAAACAATCTAATAATAGTGGCACCCTTTACCATTCTTATCATTTACACATATATTTTCCGGCAAAAATCTAAATTATTTTTAAACGAATTTCATTCCTTCTCTAGCTCGATGAAAATGCTTGCGTTTTTAAATTGGTCGCTTGGATTTTTTTGCATATTTATTTTTTAATTTTAATTATGGTAGACCCTGATCGATACATTAGATACCAATTCACTATTATTTATTATGACACCCACCAAACCCTTTCAAGGAAAAAACTAAATATGTATTTGAAAATGTTACGGGCCCATTAAATGATTCTCACGGTTTCAAAAAATATATATTAAGTAAAATTTACAAATGATTTTAAACAACTTTCATTCTTTTCCTGAACTGACTAAACATATTTGCATTTTGAAATCAACTACTTGTATAATTTTTTATTAAAGCTTGGGCTTAGCATGGGCTTGTTCTGCTGATTTTCTTTTATGATGATACATTTGAGATTCTCTCTCCAATTTTGAGTAGCAGCCAATAATACCTCCTCTATAAAAGCCTTCAATTTTATAATGGCTCCTTAGGGATCATTTGTTTGCACTCATTTACATATGTAAATGATGAACATGCACAATGGTTATGCATCAGTCATGTTTTTATGCACTCATGTATGCATGTTATGCGTAAATGAGGTGTATAATGAAACCATTTACCTACCAAAATTTTCACACCTGTTCAGGTGTGAAAATGATTCACACTCACAAACCCAAGAAAGCCGTGCAGTTCACTGTTAGCAATTCACGTGATTGTGAGTGTAGGCCCCATCAACTACCTTTATTTTTGTGGGCCTCGTACTTATAGTCCAAACCGTTAAATTTGTTTATTGAAGTGATAGACCCCAAGATCTTGAATATGATTATCTTAAATCTTCATAGATTATGAGTAATTGGAGAAAAAGTCCCGATCTATAAAAATCTATTTCTCTGCACTTTTGTGGGCCCCTAATTCATAATCAGGATATTAACTTTCATATATAAGAATTCTTCATGGATTTTGAGAAATTTGTGAAAAAACATAAAAAAGAATCCAAATACATCTAGAACAGTTGGAGATACTCCTTTTCTCATGTGAAAATGGTGATTTTCACAAACATGGCAAGCCGTTTCACCTATGTAAATGTGTTACATTAACATATGTAAAACCTATTTTCATATCACATGTTTACAAAGGCAAATGACTCCTTAAATCTTTGAATTCAAATGACCCGTAACTGATTTTCAACATTATTAAGAAATAAAAGTATTGAATCCTCCATAAATTAATTTCTAACATTGTAAAAAATTTAAAGCAAACATTATTTTGTTATCTGAAAAATAATACAAAAGCTCTCTCTGTGTGTGCGTGTGTTCTCTTTCATGCTCCCACTTTGCCAATCGAAACCATTTAAATTACAGCCTTCTTGGTCTCCGCACACTTGGGCTATATTGACCATTCAACATTCACTATTAAACCTAATAGACAGTTATGCTACAGTGATCTCTCTCTCTAAACAATATATATAAAAGCACAGATTCTCTCCTATCATAGCAATCGAAACCTTCTAGATCATATCCTTTTGGGCCCCGCCCACATGGGGTATCTTCGCAAGTCAATATTCACTATTAAACATTTGATTTTGTAGTTTGAGATGAAAGAATCACAAATTAATATCACATATTCTTAAAGTGCTATATCATCATCATCATTATAAAAGCCTTGTCCCAACTATGTTGGGTCTTAATGGGCTATATATTCTTTTTAATTAATCATGTATAATATGAATTTATCTTCAAATGATTATACAAACATTTTTTTTTATTAACTCATGCTTAATTTTGGTTGTTATTTTAATTTAGGGAAAACTATTGAAAAAATCCCCATAGAACCCTATAGGACCGACGAGGACCCAATAGCATGTTGAAGACGGGAGGGATCTTTTGACCTTTTTTGTAGGTTGGTCGATATCGACCATTCTGTAGTGTTCATTCCGGCCGGTCCCTTCTCCTTCCTTCTCCTTCTCCTTCCCTACACTCACCTGCACTGCACTTCCTATCCCCGCACTATGCTTGCACCATTGCACTGCACTCCCAGCCAGCTCCTTCATCCTTCTTCCTTTTCTTTTCTTTCCTTTCTTTCTCCTATCCTTTCCTTCTCCCTCTCCATCTTGTCTTCCTTCCTCCCTTCTCCCCTCGCACCACTTTCACTCCACTGCCGCACCTACTCTCATTTCCTCCATTCTCCTTCATAACACCAACACTGCCACCTTCACTGCACTGCCCACCACGCTCGTAACCCCACGACGCCCACCTGCACTCACAGCCCACTCAAATATCCTCCCTGCACTCACACCCCACTTGCGCATACTACATAGCCCCATACACTCACTACCGTCTCTGGCGCAACTTTGGACCTTCGATGCGCCACTCTCGCTCTTGGTACTCTTTCAGTCATTTTGTTGAACATCTGATCTGCGTTCTTCTCACTCGCTTGCGGAAGAGAGAAGAGCGCTTTTTCTTCTTCTTACCTCTGATGGTCGATATCGACAATCAATATTTAGCTTTTGTCGGTCAAATTTTTTCCAACCTATAACCGTCTTATTCGTTGAACACGACAAAATGGTCGATATCAACCATTTCCACTTCCTCCTAATGGTCGATATCGACCAATCTGTCGATCAGATTTTTTCCTACATGTAACCGTCTTATTTGCTGAACACTACAAAATGGTCGATATTGACCATATCGCAAAGTGATAAAAAAAAAAAAAAAAAGACTGAAAAGGAACTTGAGGACCCCTCCTGTCTTCAACATGCTATTGGGTCATCGTCGGTCCTATGGGGATTTTTCTGGTAGTTTTTCCTTTAATTTATTATTCAATTTACATGAGAGTGTGAGACAACCCATGCATTGCCCGTGCTTGATACTAATACAGCTGATGGGATTTGAAATGGATTTTAAATTTATAGGGATACCATTACCTGATTTTTGTTGTCCAAAATCTGTTTAGAAATGTATGATATGGTTAATTGTCCTATATTCTTTTACTTTTTTTTTTTTACATTGAGTTGTATAGTTAACTACATCCTCTTAAATTAGAAGAGAATTTCGAACAGAGAATTCCCACAAAAACTACAATGCCAACACGCTTATTTGTTGGATTGGTGTTGCAACCATAGTTATCAAATTCGTTTCGGTTCGTTTCAAAGGGAAAACCGAACATCCCTTCTAAAGATGTTCGGTGGGGATTTCGTTCGATTTCGCCCAAATGTTAGGGTTTCGGTCTAAAACACCAATTTCAAACGAGCAATGTCTGAAACCTCAATTCGGACGAACTGAGAGTTCGAACGTTAAAAGAAGAAAAATAGAAATTAACGTGTCTTGGGATTCAAACGTTAAAAGAAGAAAAATAGAAATTAATGTCTTGGTATTTTGAAGAGAAATAAATTATTGCAATGGGTGTGACACTTGTTTCACATACCCTTCCTCATGGAGGAATGAGTTTTGGCAGAAACCCCTCATTTTTGCTTTCTTGGCAGCTTGCAACCCTTAAACTGTCAATCGATCTACAAATTCAACTCCAAAAAGCAATTATCAGCCACGAAATCTTTGCTTGGCCCATTTCCCTTTATTTTGAGAATCAAGCACAAAACTCGAATCCTTGTCCTCGCCGAGACCTTTTTGATGAAGTTCCTCCCTCACCGAACTTCCTTGCTTCTGCGAAAGCTAGATTCCCTTTCCAAATCTCGTGTCAGAGCTCCAAGTACGCTCAAATCTCTCCATGAATGCAGCGCCATCGTCTGTTTCTTCTTCTTTCTCGTTTTATCTTTTATATATGGGTAAGGATCGTGACGAGCTTTTTTTTTATACAGGAGTAGTGTGAGTTGTGACATGTTCTCTTTGTTTTTTTGTTGCTCTAAAGTGGCAAGTCCTTTAAATGAAGGGTTCATGATGATCTCTGGAAGTGAGGCCCACTTATTGAGTCTTTGATGAGTTACGGATTTGAGTACTACCAAAATTTCTTAATTATGAAGGTCCACTTAATAAAAATCAAAGCAGCAGTGACGTGAATCATTTCCTACATAATTTGTTAATTATCAAGGCCCACCCTTTAATGATCTGTGGGGTAGTACTGACTTTCTATTTTATGCTGTGCTATATGAGGGGAATGTATTTGTTAAAAGTTAAAAAAAAAATATCTTTCTGGAAATTATATTTGTGATCTTAGTACATGATATTTATATATATATATTACAATTATTTTATATATTCCGAAACGAAAATCCGAATTGGAAAGACGAAATGCCGAATTACCCGAAATGTTTCAGTTTGAAGTCAAACCGAAATGGTGTCCGAAACGAACTTGACAACTATGGTTGCAACACCACCCCCCAAATTGTTCCAACAGGACTCCAGCAATTAGCACAAGCCTAGTGTTAATAATGGTGTGTTTGGTTGTTCCCTTTTAAAAGTGCTTTTGGCTTTTGAAAGGTCCTTAAACATTTGATTAAATTAACTTTTTAAAGCACTTTTCTAATAGTAAAAATTTAAAATTCACTTTTTGAGGAAGCCAGTCCCCACCCACTTCGCTAGAAATGAATGCTTTTGTGGGAAGCACCTAAGAAGCGAAAAGAATGATCTTTTTTTTTTTAATTTTAATTTCTCTTCCCTGTCTCCTCTAGCCCCTCCATCAATTCAAACCCTCTCTCTCTCTCTCTCTCTTTGAGTTTGCCCACCGTTCTGTTCGTCCTTTCATCTCCCTCTTCTCTCTCCTTTCTCGCTTGTCTCTCTCACAGAAATCTCCTCATGGATAACAAGTATCAGACCCTATTTTTTTTTTTTTTTTGGTCAAGATTTGCATTTTTTGCCATTCGTTAGATGTATCAGTTTTCATTTGTCTAAGATGCCCTATTAAGAGTAAGAATGATGAATGGAGCCGAGCAGGGCTCTCAAGCTTGTTAGTAGTTTAGGAATCGAAATGGATGCTTAGGAAATCACACCAAGCTCATGGGGAGTGATTGGGAAGATATTGCCTGTGAGGTATTTAATTGGAATTGCAGGACGAAGTATCAGAAAGATCCCTCAAATAACTGAGAAAGCTCAAATTGGTGATGCAGAGACATATGGAGGACAGCAACCAAGATGATTGCTCCTATACACACACACAAGAAAATAAATAAAATAAATAAAATAAAATAAACAATTCTGCATATGAATGCATAATTAGTCCATGTGCAGTACTATCTCCTTTGATTAATGAACCCTTGTGATTTGGGCTGCTGAAACATGAGCAAGTGGAAAAGCAAGTTTTAAGGTAGACAAGATGGCGTACAAAAGTGTAGGGCTCATTTGTTTGCAAGGAATAAAATGTTTTCCAACAAAGGATGATTCAAGAGGTGAGTGAATGATATAAGGTGGAGATTTAGATGGGACGTGACTTTCATGGGATTTGATTTATGAGGGCAATGGCTGGGTATTCATTCTCCATATCCCATTCATTCATTTTACATTAAAGGAGAGATGATTTGATGGACATATATGGGTCTTTACTTTTATTTCATCAATTTTAGCCACTTCTAGGAATTCCTTTCTTGGAATTCCTTGGAATTCAATTCCATGCAAACAAACAGGTCATTAGCTAAAACACAGGTCAGCAGCCCAAATCACAAGGGTCCATTGGACCAATGGTGTGCTTGGATAGATGCTAAAATTGCATTTGGTTTGAATAGTATGCCAAATCATAAAATGTCCTTGCTTTGCCTAAAATTGCATTTGGTTTGAATAGTATGCCAAATCATAAAATGTCCTTGCTTTGCCTCTTTATATATTAAAAGAGCCTTTTTGTGTCTTAACCAAACCACGGGTGCTTTAACTATTAAAAAGTAGGTATAAAAATTGCGCTAACTAAATAAACTTTTCTTCTAAAAAGCTGCTTTGAAGAAGTAACTTCTTAGATGCCACTATTGGGAACATAGTTTGACTTTTAGAAGCCCAACCAAACACACCTTAAGCCTAAGGAACTGCACCTCCTACAATTTACATAAAAATCCATGCTTTATTCGTACCTAATTTATATGTGCCCACATATTCTATATAGAAAACATGTCCCTGCTACAGCTCCATGTGAAAACAAAATAGACAATCGGTAGAGCTCCGTATGCCTTAAACATGGTAACCTAGGCCAATGACAATGGACAACCATCAACCAACAATGACAAGGATGCACCTTATTCTCATCATTTTTAATGCTCAATGAGTGTACCTGTCATAGCCATCCTAAAGGGATCCAAAGGACTGGTCAGGGTAGATCTGTCTAATTTGTTCTGGTTGATCTCATAGCCTTTCATCTGTCAAGTCAATTAGATAATAGGCACCTTACTGATATAAAAATACCACCTAGAGCAATCATATTTTAAACCTCCGTACTACCTATTCCAGTTCCCACTTTCCAAAACATATCTGGGAGTCTGGTGCTGATCTGGATCTGTGCAATTTTTCTCTTGAAGACCCAGGTTAAGCATCGCTGTCCCTGAGATAATGCATTCCACTCTCTGCTTATTCTGGTTAACTTGGAAGCTGTTTGTTATTTTCACCAGATCTTCATTTAGAAATGTTAAAGATAATTCCTCAAGTCTTTACATGATACTAATTCACAACTAATTGACCCACGATGGTAAGAGTTATTCTTATTGAAAGTTCAATGAAGTTTTGAATAAAAATGTTGTTCCTTATGAATACTGCATTTGAACCAGTAAAAAAAAAAAAGGATACTGCATTTGATTCAAGTTCATCACATTTTACTAGCTTCAATTTTATATTGTGTTTTCTTTTATACTTGGCCAACCTTTTAAATCAATAGCAAAACACGCAGCATTTCTCATGTTGAGGTTACTGTCTTCTGGTTCTATCTTTCCAATTGCACTAAGTGTGTTATTTCTCACTTTCAGATTGTATGCCGCAGGCTTAGGATTCATCAAAGCTTGCAGCTTCTTTATTTTATCAATTACCTTCCTTAAATTGCTGGGTAATGTGATTTACTAATAGTCGAACCTGATCAAATGTTCAGGTTCCTGATGCTCCCTTGCAGAGGGCTTCTGATGTTCCTCCAGTTTTCAATCAGGTGTGGATGAATGAATCTCATGATTCTTTGGATCTTCCCCCTGAGAAAGGAATTCCTACCATGATCACATGGAACTATGGAGGAAAGGATGTTGCAGTAGAAGGCTCCTGGGACAATTGGAAATCGAGGTATATATATGTCTCTCACAAAATATATATACATATTTTTATTTATTTATTTTTCATCGTTAGAAATAAAAACGTGGGGAGTATCTGAATGAAGCTTAAAGTTTTTTTTTATCAGTAGAATATGCAAGGGAAAACACCAAATGGAGAGATTGACTGCAGCTTAGATACTAAGGAGTTTGAAAGTTTTGGTAGAAAAGTTGATTTTTTTCTTTCTGCTATCTATCTGGTGTTTCACAGAAAGAAAAACCATGTCAGTTGCATTTCTACCTTTCTGTACCATATTACCATCAGCTTCAGTCACCAATACTGGCTTGGGATGAAGAACAAGGAAGGCAGTATCTTTTGTGTGGTTTTGATTTCTAAGACCCCAGCTCACAACAGAAAGGATAACCATCGACTCTGCCAAAATTCTCAAATCAGATCTGATTTGCTGTATTTTATGGCAATAAGAATTATCTGAATGCAAAACATAAATTTTTAAAAGGTGCTTGACAATTACATTTTTTGAACTTTCAGAAAGAGTTTGCAGAGATCTGGCAAGGACCATTCCATCCTCCTGGTCCTCCCTTCAGGTGTCTACCAGTACAAATTCATAGTGGATGGTGAATTGAGATATATTCCTGATCTTCCTTGTGTAGCTGATGAGATGGGCTGCCACGCTAATCTTCTTGATGTGCATGTATGTATTCATCCCATGTCCTGAATCCTGATTCATGTTATCATTCATAAAGGCACATCTTGAATTCCTAGACCCTTGTGTCTAAGTAGAATAGTAAACACAATTTTAACTTGTGTGTGTGTATTTCACAAAATCCAGATGACCTAAGCTGTCCATTAGGTGGCCTTATAGAGTTATACTGGCCTAAAGGTCCTTTAGTCAATGGTTGGCCCACCTGTTGAGTTGACCATCATGATTTATGGGCCAGGACAGGGCAAATACATGCTTGTTGGCCCATCTGGCAGATTGCTTAGGTCTCATACAGACATGCTGCCACCTTGGTGCGGTGGCAGTTTTAGGCACAGTTGGATTCTCTCTAGGTAAAACATGACTTCTCTTCATTTAATAAAACATTGTGGATTGCTGATCGGGAAAATGCCATTTTTTACTTGGTAGCATGACTTGAACCCACAACCTCGAGATTGAAATAGTAACCAAGCACCTTTCAGTGGCCGGCTCTCGTCATTTGCTTTTGTAATCTTATTCTTATTGAGGGATTGCAGACAATGTTTTTGTGTGTAACTTGTGTTCTTAGTCCATGGCTTTTTTTGCGCTTAATAGAAATTTATTGATGTACTTATTAAGAAAGGTCAATTGCAAGTTTTGTAGCTTGATCTGAGACACCTTGAAATTCAAACTTACAGAAGTTTAGCTGTAAATTGTGGAACAATTCAGAGTAAATATAACTTTGTGATTTGAGAACTGGAGCAGATGAGTGTTTCTGCCTTTGGTGGCTATGATCCACCTGAAATAATTGACGTGAATATGCCAGAATCCTAAGGGCCTGTTTGGCACTTTACTAAATTTGTAAAAATCAAGTAAAGCCTCCATTTTTCAGACTAGGGGTCACATCAATAGCACTTTAATTCAAAATACCCTCCATCTTTTAAAAAAAAAAGTCAAAAAGCAACACCCTTTTTCCACTAAAAGACCAAAAAAGCTCCACTTTTCTATACAAAAAGTCAAAAAGACTCCATATCAAATAACTAAAAATAAAATACCATCATAACCCCATTATATTTTATTCTCTCTTGATTTGGCCGAGAAGACAACTTCCCAGTAAAGAACACACCCAAGCATATACAAATACAAGTTTTGTTATTATACATTTGTGTTGTATTATAATGTCCAAAACTTCTATGTGGCCTCATCCTAATTGTCTAATGTGGGGAACACTCAGTCACTGCCGTCTGTGCACCCGACCCTACACTTTTGGACTACGGGATCGGGAGCTTGTACTACGCTTCCTCATTCCCCTGTATCTGAACCATTCCCTCAAGCTTCTCCTTCACCTTGCTGCTATAGGCAATGATCTTGTTTTCCGGGCGTTCCTCCTCTTTCTTATTCCTCTTCCTCGAGATTGCCCCCGGGCCTCTGTTCGTCGGCTTCGATTTAATGGATCAGTAGGAAAGATGAGGGTATTAATTATATATGTAATTAATACCTCCATCTTCCATACTCAAGTATGTCCGTGAGCCTGCGTGCCCGTGCACGTATATGGTTCGCGTGCCTGTGTGCCCATGCGCGAATATAGTTAGTGCTTGTACGTGCCTTTTGGTATTCTTCTGGGTCACTAGCTTCTTCTCTTTCGTTAGTTGATGTTAGATTGAAGGCCAGGAGATTGACTACAAGAGCTAGCTTCTACTGATGGTTCCACTTCACCGGCAGCTGCTATTAGTAATGCTTATGCTTCTCCTGCTGCTGGATAGAGACTAATGACACTTTTTCCACATCCACAGCTGTTGAATATACTTAGTAACTGCTTTAGAAGCTATTTTGTAAGCTACTGGGTCATAAACAATTTGCCATACAGATAGTCACTTTCCCCTAGTATGTACCACTTTCCTAATCAAAAGATAAGAGAGCACCCCTTCTCCCAAAGTTACGGGGTCATTTTGCCGAGTTCCTTCGACATGGTTCTCTCAAGCGCCCTAGGGGTGAGCTGGTTTTGATGTGTCGCAGAATCCGTTAAGCAGCTTCTAAGTGATGATCTCAGCTTGTCCATTAATCAGTGGGAGTGATCAGCCGATTTATGGACAAGCCGAGATCATCTCACTTAGAAGCTGCTTGTCAGATTCTGCGATACATCAAAATCTCACCGGGAAGAGCACCTTTGCTATCATCTCCTTAAGATATAGCGCCTGCTATGAGACTTCTTGGCCTTCTCCTTTTCCATTTTTTTTTTTTTTTTATATATTTTGCTGGGAAATGGCAGTATTTGAATTAAAACAAAGATGATTCAATATGGAAAAACCCGAAAGATAGGAAGGTCTTAGCTCCAAGATGGAAATATCTTATTTTCTTTAATTTATAAAAGGAAGTTTTTAGTTCCTGGATTGATTTTTTTTTATCAATGCCTTTGTCATTCCTTGATTTGTTCAGACCTTGGGATACTCATGAATACATTGAATTCTCAAGCTTCAGTTGTGGCATCCACCTGTCAATCTAATTGTGGTGCAGGAGATCCAAGTAAGAAATCCTGTGGACCCAAGGCCCCTCTTTATTCATGCACACTGAATAGCCAAGAGGCTTGAATGGCCATCCAGACAGCAATAACCATGCAGGAATATGGAAGGGGGTATGCCGAAGATCCTAAATGATTTTTCTTTTTCTATCATGATGGGACCTTTGTTATTTTTCGTTATTTGCTTAGCCTAGGAAGTCCAGGATTTCTGTAGAAATGTGATGGATGGGATTAGAAATAGGTTTTTGTTGGATTGGAAAACACATTAAAGTATTGTAGCACTCTTGTAAAGATGGTTTTTTTTTATTTTTCTTTTTCTCTTTTTTAAACCAAAAAAAAAGGGTGTGAATGTGCTTTGGAAGTTAGTATTCTTCATTGCTTTCTTTATGAAAGCTAGGTGTGAGGCCTGTTCAATCATTCTCTCTTTGTTTCATATCAAGGAGCAGGTTGGAGGCTTAATTACATGTGGAGAGATATTTTGGCTGTTACCGTGAAAGAACTACAGGTATTCTGGCTGGTGCCTTTTGGGTCTAGCAGCAGCCACAGGATTTAATGGCTTTTAAGGGTGGATTGTTCCAATCTTCAGTTAAGATGAGTTGCCAAAGTTGTCCTTCGATTGTTGGAATTTCATCATTATCACATGCAATAGAGAGGCGGTTGGGTTCTTAATGCATCAATTTGTCTCACTATGTGTATATACAACATCATTCGCCCCACCAATAGATTCATGGAATGGACTACTAAAAAGTAAAAATGAAGGCAACAAAAAAACAGATGCTTGAAAGACGGAAGACAAAAAATAAATAAAATGATTACCTTGCTTGTGTGCTTATACATGGAAACGTTGCCATCAAGATGGAAAGTACCTTTTTTTTTTTTTTTTGTGTGTGTGTTTCTTTTCAACCCTTGTTGCGAAAGTTCTCCTGCTGGTGTATTGGAGGTAATGATTGAACCTTAAGTGGTGAGATAAGGTGCCAAGTGATTAATGGGCATGATGAGATGTAATGGGTTCTGCTTTGTGGAGTGGGGGTTGGTGACATGATGGTGGGAGTGTGAGCTCGAATGGGGCTTCTTGGGATGAAATGCAATTAAACAATACCTGATATGGATGATGGGGTGATGGTGCTAGGTGAAACGCAGTCCACTAAAATAGGTGATGAGATAAATACTTAAATAGGCCCACTAGGTTTGATAGAGTGGCTGATGATGAGGCGCGGCCCTCTAGGGTTGACGTGTAAAAGTGATAGCTTGAGATATAAGAAGTGCCTGCTGGTAGCAGAGTGGAAGATGATGAGATGAGATAGCAGGTGTTGAGCTAACATGGAGACCGACTTAATGGGGTTATTCGAAAATGTGATAGTGATAAGAAATTATGGTGCCTGCTAGAGACAGTAGAGCAGCAGAGGATGATATGAAGCTAGGCCGAGTTGGATGACATGGAAATGGGATAGAGGTGATAAGATGGACTCAAGAGCCAGATGATACGGAGTGGGACATACTGGGGCTATGTGAAAATCTGATAGTGATGAGAAATTATTGTAACTGCCAGAGGTGGTAAGAGCAGCTGAGGATGAGGTTAGGCGAAGCCTGGTTGATGTGGAAATGTGATAGAGGTGATAAGATGGACGCAAGAGCCAATGCAATGGACAATGAAGCAATGAGGTGACCCCAAACATTATTCATTGGCTGGGTGTCATGGATCTCATTTGATTTGAGCATAACTTTTAAATAGTTATTATCTATTTATGTTTTTTTTCTAAATGTCCTGAAATTTAGTTAGTCTACTACTTGACTTCCTAAGTAGAAGCTGTAGTGCGCCTCACAGAGGCTGCCCTTATCTTAATATTATCATGATCATGATCATTATTATGTCGTTCTGTTTCAACTCCAAACTTCTTCCTTTGATCACCAGAAGGGCAGTTTTTTATTGGTCATTGGCCAAGAAGAGGGGCTGGTTAGTGATCGCCTGATCGGCGTGTTTGACAGCAGCAGAAAAATGAAACCAGGCCCCCTCCCCCACCCCATCTCTTCCCAAAACCACTCACACGCAAGAACAACATGAACTTTTGCCAATTCTGAAAAAAGGAAAACCAAAAAACAGAGAGAAATTTGCTAGAGGACCAATCGATTCTGACCTCCAAAAAAATTCATGCATTTTTTTATTGAATGTTGAATGGTAGTTTAGTTCTTTTTATCCATGTACTTGTAAGCTGTCAATTTTAAGGTTAGTATTTATCTCCCTCTGGGACTTGTTTTGAGCATGGTCTATCTATTGGTACCAATGCCACCTATTGTATGGTCTGGAATAGTGGAAGTGCATAGGTGCCCAATATTTGCAAACTTGCCATTCTAGTAATGGTGGATTTCAAATTGTATTGGGTAACTTCCAATCGTCTTTTGCAGGACTATGTGCCAGAAAATCTAGAAAGCATTGCCGAGTTTGAGCCCCCGCCCTCACCAGACTCAAGTTATGGCCGGCCATTTCCAGTGGACGAGGACTTTGCAAAGGAGCCCTTGGCCGTACCTCCACAGCTGCATCTCACAATCCTAGGGATGCAGAACTCAGCCTCAGAACCTTCTTCAATGCCCCAACATGTTGTTCTCAACCACTTATTTATAGAAAAAGGGTGGGCTTCTCAGTCTCTGGTTGCACTCGGATTGACCCAGAGATTCCAGTCCAAGTATGTTACTGTGGTCCTCTACAAGCCTCTGAGAAGGTAATAAGGAGTCCCATCTCTGTGTACAGAAGAGGTTCAATTATTGTTGGGCAGTGGCATTTCCATTAACAAATCTACATTTCAGCTTAATTGTTGTCTGTGTTGTCCATGATATTTCAGCTGATGGATTGAGTGAGCTTTTCTCTATTCAAATTTTGCTTCCTTTTGTTGTGATTGTTGGTTGAAACTGATAGAAGGAAAACATCATGATTGGAAATGCTATTTTCCAACCAAAAAAGAAATGCTATTGGCAGCGTCTTTGTTTTCAGATTGTTTGTCGCAGGGTCTGTGGTTTGATGATCATCAGAACCAGATGACAAATCCATTTGGCTCGTTCATGGTGATGATCAATAACCCCACCATCATCATCGTGATCACCACCACCATTTAGCATCATCATCGTCTGTCATAACCATAAGCATTATTATCACATCACCAGGACCACCACCAAGATCATTATCGTCGTTGTCACCATTGTCACCATCACCGTTGTGGTCATCATCCAAGCATTCACACTCCTTTTAGTAAGGGCAAGAGGTGAGGGATTTTTGTAAGGCCTTTTGAAAGATTTTTATGTTGTAGAAAGCTCTCTACGGGATAGTTCTATTAAATAAATATTAGGCTTTTTGAGAGAAAAAATTTTTTCTTTCAACTTTTTTTGAGTTACGAAACCTACTAGTATTTTTCACTTTACGAAATGGAAGATTATATTCTCTAATATATTATTTTTCATACTTTTTTTTGCACCCAAATAGGCCCTAAAGGTTGTGTTTGGCAATCCTTTAGTGGGTCCCAAGGTGACATTACCCTGGCCCAAAAATGGGCCCATCATCTTATCAGGAGGGCTAAATGTAAAATTTACAATTGGACTATCAAAATAGGATACCAATTGTTCACACAAGTGATGTTTTGCTCTGTAGGAAAATGGATACCAAATATTTTTCGTTTTTAAGGTGCTTGAAAATTCAAAAGATCTCATCGTTATTTTAATCATCATTGTTATTTGGAGATCTATAAATATCTTGCTCTCTTCTGCAAAACCTATCTCTCTTTTGGAGGAAGAGAGAGAGAGAGAGATCTTTTGAATTTTACAATTTCACAAATGTTTCTGGGCTGCTTGATTTTGATTGTGACTGTGACTATACAAAATCGACGTCTTTAAACCGGAGTCTACGTGTAGTGGGTGGGTGAGACATTCACATCACTATAAGATATTTGACATCCTCTCTCCATCTCTTTTTTTTGTTTTAACCCTTTAATCCATTCCATATACAACAGAATGTTTTCCTAGTCAGTAGTCACCCACCCTTCCGAGTTTATTTTCCCTCTTTTAGTCTTTTATTTTCCCGTCACCCACAATTTAGGAGGGTTATATGTTTGGTCTATTTGGATTGACTAAAGATGGCCCCATAAACATGAGCTTATGAAATTTTATCCTAAGCTTGAGCTTAAGGGAGTCTTTCTTTTTCTACATGCTCTTATCTTACCATAAGAGATAAGGTAGACAAGAATCTTAACGGTGAGGAGTTGCAAACATCTTGAGAGTGAGGAGTTGTAATATTTACAGAAGATGTGAGGAGGTGAGGAGTTGCAATGTTTGCATAATATATCGTGGAGTTGAGAAACGCATGAGAGGCACGAAGATGTGACGGATGTGACTGATGCGAAGATTGCATTTAATGTCTACACAATTTGGCCTGTCAATGTTTATCTGCTTGATCTGGCATGTCAATGTTTATCTACATCATGTATTGATTGAGTTGTCACGTAGCCTATCCCACTCTTGTGCAATACTCTAAACTAATTTTTCCCTGGAAAATAACTCTATTCATTCCGAAGTGCTCTTCTCTCTCTATATGCTCTTTTAACTTATTATGAGAGATAAAGTGGGGTTTTCACATCTATATCCAATGTCAATAATTTAAATGTAAGGTCCCTCACTCCTATCTCTTATATAATATAGAAGATATTTCTCATAGAAGCATTTTCTATATATATATATAAACTTCTTTATATGGAGAGATTTATTTCTCATTTTATTTTCTCCAATTGAACATTATAGAAAACCAAAAACCAAGCAAGCACAGCATCTTTTCTCTGCGTGCATGAGAGAGACTGGCATGGAAGTCAGAGAGTGCGGGCTCTGTTTTCTGTCAATTTCAAAGGCCCCCCCTTGTTGAACTGGTTTTATCAGAGATACCCCTTTTATATATTTGCGGCTGCTCTTAGGACTGTTCTACATCATCCAAGGTCTCTCCCCTCACCCGAGACTGTCCCACCTCATCTGAGTTCTACTCCCCGCACTATAGGGCTAGGAGACCCAGCCCCCCTAAAAGAAATATTATTCACGGGAAACTGTTGGATATTTTTTTACTTTGACATTTTTCTGGAGATATCATTGGGAAGTTATGGAAAATAAAATGACCACCCAGTAATTTAAATCTTAAGGAATGTCATGGACCAATCGACATCTCTACCTTATATTATTCACTTTTCATCTCTTTAATAATCATAATTTGAATTCATAGATCATGAATTCCGATGTCTATTCAATTCCACGGAAACAAAACGAGACAATCTTAATTTTAAACCCAAGTAACAATGGACTTGGGTCTGGCCCCAATCCACCCAAGTCCATATCCAATATCAACAGTTTTGGATAGTCCATGGCCCCTTCAGGCCACATCTGGCCCAAGCCTTAATATTTGTATCCCTTAATGGGCTGGCTCGAGTGTCAAACTCTAATGGGCTCGATCCAACCAACATGATTACAATCTCAACATCTTAATCTTATCTATGATTATGATTTATTTTTTTCTCACAACGACGATCAATCATGTTGGCTGGATTGAGCCCATTAGAGCTTATCGGATTTCCCGTAACCCTTATATTGTGAGATTGAATCCAAGTTTCAGGTCTATGTTAGAGCTGGACTCTGATTCTGGCCCCGCAACACTTAGCAAGCCGAGAAGACCCAAGTCAATATGGGCCTGGCCTGAAACCAGCCTGTTGACAGCCTTCTAACCATGGTTTCATAAAACCTACCTATATATATATATATATATATATATATATATTTATTGGAGGCGGTCCTGTAGGGACCGTCCTTACGGTCCGCACTATTCGGAATGCCCTCTGGGGCCCACCTTATGACTCATCCAAAGTGACCACTCATTCATTATAAGCACGGATTCTCAAGAAATCGCATGGATTCGGATGAACTCGATTGTTGGATTGAGAGTCAATTTTTATGATATAAATATATATATATATATATATATATAGATGAATTCAACTCTCAAGAAAGAGTTTTTATGATAGAAAGCTAAAACTCCATGTTCCTCTTTTACCTAATTATCTATATGAGACTCCTTAGATCTAAAATCCATCCACCCATCCATATGAGTACCTACTCCATGAAAGATTCAACAGATTACTACTCAACTCCTTTCTATGTGGATATTGCCAAATCTTGACTTTATTTTCATTAAATCCATATCCACTTCATCCTAAGTAACTTATTCTATGCAAGACCCACTTGGTTAAAGATCCAATCATCCGACCCATTCATACATACATATAGTGGACTCTGATAATGCTAAATGGAATGGGCTATATACTCTAAAACTGATCTTATCTTGTAAAACATTTTGTAATGTATTTAACAAGTGGATCCGTGGCGCAATGGTAGCGCGTCTGACTCCAGATCAGAAGGTTGCGTGTTCGATTCACGTCGGGTTCAATCCCTGATATATACGGATTTCAATTTTTTTTGTTTTTTTTAAAAGCAAATAAATTCAACCTATAAAGCTTCAATACATTTCCCTTTTTTGTTACACATTTATAATTTTATATTTTCACATAAAAACTAAAAAAAAAAATCCTTTTCTTTTTTCCTAAAATAAGACTTCATGTAAGAAAACCATTCTTTTTTATTTAAAAAAAAAATCAATCAAATGATTCCTTAAAATAAAAAAAAAATTTATCAAGATATTTTATTTTTTTAAAAAATAAATTTTATTTCCCCTTTATCTTAAAAGGACTTTCATGTAAGAATGAGCAATGAAAATGATTTTAATAAAAAAAAAAACACTTGGTGAAACTAGCCTGGCCCTTGGTGAGCCCATCCATCCACTCATCAGATGAACCACATCTCTCTCTATGCGTGCAAAGAAATTGGACCTTAACAGCTCTTTGTGAATGGCTGTGTGTGTTAGATAATAATTATACGACTGTTTGTTTAATTAGGCCTAATATCTAGGGCACCCAATTTTGATGATGATTCAAGAACTTCTCATGCTTTTGTGAGCCATCTAATGAATAAAATGAGATCAACTTTTGAGCCATGCAGTGGGCCTTCACCTTTTTTCATGTACATCTGACCACATAGTTTCATCCCAATTTTAACTACCCTGCTCTCCAATTATATCTCCTAATTGAAAGATTACTTGTAGTTCTAAATTGAAAGTATATCTCATAATAATAATTCCATATAGAAGCCTTTCCTGATCAGATTACTCAATCTCCAATTGTGAGATATTACTGGTATTTTTAACTTGAAAGAATATATCATAATAATGATTCACATATAGAGAGAGACCTTTCAAAATTGATCAGATTACCCACTCTTCAATTATATCTCCCAAGTGAGATATAACTGGTTTTTTAATTAAAAATAAACAGGGAATAGAACAGATATGGATTGTTCATTGATAATAATTCCTCAGTTTTTTCTTTGGATTCTGTATAAAATATGCTTTTTGTTTATAGATGCTGAATTAGTCGAGAAGATTTGTGAAATTATATTAATAGAGAAAATTTGTTTTGGGAGTTCTCTATGAATTGTTCACTTATAATAATTCATCATTTTTGTGGACAAAACCCCACTTAAAATTGAGAACTATGACAAAGGGCCCAAACACTTTATAATGACGGTAGACGGCTCTATTATATATTAGCATGGATAACCTGACATTCCTTAATATCATGGAATAACCTACATGCGAATTTCATGAAAAAAGGGACATTCCGTGATAACATAGAATCGGAGCATTTCTATATCAGATTATTTTATGATATCATGTAATAGAGATCATTTACAATAATAATGAAGCTTTTGGGTCATTTGTCATATTTCTCAACTTTAAAAGGTTCTTTATCATAATAATTCCTTTTCAAATACTTATAGTTTCATAAGTACGAATCACAAATTAAGCTCTAAACTACTTATTAAGCTAATAGACTAGAAGCCTAAATAAATAAAGGTTGGATTCCCTCCTGCATCTATTACACACAAGGGAACTCTATCGTTGGGCCCACATAGAAAGAAGGTGAATCACATCCCTTCCAGTGACATAACCTCATATTTCACTTTAATAGAACTGAGTCCCACTATAAGATTGAACTCATAATTGAAAGCGTGGTTGGTTGTTGATGTAGCATCACTACTAATATAGGGTTGATCACGTTCCTGTTGTGTGGTCAATCGGACAGTGGAATCCACTCCCATTGAACTGAAATTTGATGATATACTCCTAAAGGGGATGACAGTCACCTTAAACAATCCAAATTATCTCTATGTGTCTCATGATGGAGACCCCAACTTGTGTCACACAGTCCCATGTAATAGCCGCGTCAATGAATCTTAACTTTAAGTAAATATTGGACATGGGTATTAAAGACCCAAATGCCAAGGATTAAATGAATATTGAACCCCTGACATATTATTTGAATTAGTGGTGCAATCATGGACATTTGGTTCTAGATTAAAAGGCATAATAAAATTACGTTGGCTACAATCCTTTTTTTTTTTTTAATTTTCTGAATCTTTTCTTAAAAACATATTTCTAGAAACTATTTTCAAAAAAAAAAAAGTAGTTTTTTTTTTCTTAAGGTTCAATGTGACATGATTCAAAAAATTATATAGCAAATAAAAGAAACATTTATTACGTTGTTGCGGTGAGCGTGGATCGAACACGCGACCTTCAGATCTTCAGTCTGACGCTCTCCCAACTGAGCTATCCCCGCTTGCTGTTCAATTTTAAAGATTATATCTACTTATAACATTGATCATGGCCAAATTCTGTAGTGCTTTCACTTGCTTTTATTAAAACTTGATTTGATTGCCCTTGTCATATGGTCTTGTGATTGATAGCATACTTAACTCTTGAGTTTTCCACCGTCTACACCTGGAACCATGCTCAAGCCCCATCAATCCATATAGGTGGACCTTATGATGGACCATCATCACATAGCAACACAAATTTGTTGAATGCTAGTTAATTATGGTCATCCAAAATTCTTGCGCGTCTCACATTGAATATGGACGGACATAATTGTTTCCATGGAACTGAATTGCTAGGAATTCTAAGAAGTATGTATTCCTAAAAGTAGTTCACATAGAGGAAACAAAAGTGAGGATCCATTATGGATTGAAGATCCGAAAATGAATGTTAGAAAATGCCCTCTTGAATGGAAAATAAAACTAAGGAAAAATGAAAAATGAATATCCAGCATCACTCATATGGCATTCGAGAAGAATTATATATGATAAAAGAGGAAGGGAATTCTGTTAGTAACTTGATCTTCTCACGTGCCTCTCTCGAATATGAAGAGGAAGATGCCAAGAAAGGCTTCAACAACCATCACTACATAGGGAAGACTTTTGTCCTCCCTCAAGCACTTGGACAGGGCAAAGCCCACACTGAATCTACTCAATAAAAGACCTCTGCAAAAGCGGGGACAAGACAGGCATCCCTTTTTCTCAAGTTTTAACTCAATCTGCTAAAAGAGTAGCAAAATAGGGACCAATTATGTGTTTCCAGCTGCTGGGGGATACAAATATCTCTTCGAGCCTCCCCATCCTTTTCCTTTGTTTTCCTTCCTTTCTTCAAAGCCATCGCTCTTTCCCTCTCTATCTTGTAAGAGAGGACTGAGAAGATGAAAATGACCAAACCTCATAGTGCTTAGTTGTATTTTTTTTTATTTTTTTTTAAATCACTATTTACCAATATTGATAAATGTGTCCATCGATATCGACAATTGCATCCAATAATATCGACGAGTCCTTAGAATTATTTCGCTAACATGCTTATATACTGATATCGAAAAGGGTAACCAAAAGTACACAAATAAGATCTTTTTAATTTAGTTTCCACAGTGGATTGCTTTAAGTGCCCAGAGCGGCGGAGCGGGAGCGCCGAAATACTAAATTTTAAAATAATTATATATTCTGAATGCCTCCAGAGCGCCTATATAACATAGTGTTTATGAGTTTATAAATAATTAACTAATGTGCACAAATATATTTTATCCGTATATTCAAGTATTAAAATAGAAGAAAAAAATTAACTTTGCAATTTAACCATATAAAATAGACAATAATTAATAAGTTAGAAGAAATTTCTTCATTTAAAAGATACATGTCAAGCTTATAGAAAAAGACAATGCACATAAACTAAAAACTATGCACAGTTTGCTTCATATTTGGTTGATCCGTACTCCGAAGATGGTCAAAGGGGGAGGGGAGGGAGGTTCTGGTTACTAAGGGATTGCTTTTATGTTGTTTCACTTTATGGTCCTTGGTTGACTTCCTTATATATATATATATATATATATATGGTAATATTCAAGTGAGGGATTCCCTCACCCTACACTTTCCTTTTTGGAAAGTTTCAAGTATAAAAGAGAATCTTCTCAAAAAGTACAAAAGTACTTTTGTACTTGAAACTTTCCAAAAAGGGGAGTGTTCCTCACCCTATGGTGAGAGAATCCCTCACTTGAATATCCCCTATATAGGAAAATATTCATTTGCATTCATCTCTCACCAAGTTATGGTGAGGGACAACATAGTAAGGTTGATTTTATAACACATTCGAACCATTCACACACAAGAAAATCCCTTAAGTACACTAGACCTATTGAGTTTTCAGCTATCCAAATGGATTGGACCGTTGGATCGATGATCAAAATTTTTCCTTTGTGGGCTACGGATGAAGGGGTTAAATGCATGAGATTGACTCCAAATTTGATATATGGTCTCATCCAAGATGTCTCTTCCCATCCCCTACAAGTCCTATGATCAGTGAGTCTATAAGTGGGCCCCTTTAAATTTGTCCCTCACCATATGATTAGGGAAGGATGCACACGAATATCCCTCATATATATATATATATATATGGAGATTCTCTTGTGAAAGGCACTCTCACCTTACTATGAGAGAGAAAGGTAGGGCCCTCTCATTTAAGTTGTTGACATTGAATATGGATGTGAGGGCCCACACCTTATCTCTCAGAGTAAGGTGAGAGTGTCTCTCACAAGAGTACCTCCCATATATATATATATATATATATATATATCAAGGAATATGGTCACCCACATGGACAAATGCATATATATATATATATATCAAGGAATATGGTCACCCACATGGGCAAATGCACTCATTGATTGAATCCTTACAATTCGTTGCATATGCAAACTAAAATTGAAAATGTCAAAAAAAAAAAAAAAAAAACCCACAAAAACAGATTTATTTGACTTCAACAGTGGATTGTGTTTATGTTGTTCATCTTGTGGTGCATAGTCGTCCCATTTTCTTTTCACTTTTCATTGTGTCGATGAATGCATTCATCAATATCGACAAATGCACATGTTGACAATGAATTGAAGAAGTAGAGGGTGTCAACGAGGCAGTCGGAGAAATTGTGGAGGTTAAAGGAGAAGATGAGGAGGCTGAGGGATAAGTAAAGGGAGAGGAAGAGGAAGGTCTGGGTGAGAGTGGAGTTAGGGTTGTGGTGTGGTTTTGGATGGTGGGTAGGAATCAGGGGAGGCCGGATGGCATGGTGGAGATGGTGGGAGAGATTTGGGGAAAAGGCCTTCAAATGAGGAGCTCTTAGAGGATTGGGAGATGGGTGGATGTTTTCGTCATCTTCCATGTGGTTTTGGAGTTGGTGGGTGCTGGGGGAGTATTTGAATGGGAGCTCGGAGCAACGGTTGTATGTCCATACCATCGAGACACAATCAAGAAAGAATCAATCAATAGTCTATTGAAGAATATGATAATGATGAACTGGATCAAAGAAGAGATCATGGAAATGTAAGACGTTAGTGGTCCCATGACCACATCTCTAATAATCATAGGGCCCTACTTTGAGTCAAATGATATGCTTTTCCCTTTTAGTTTTGATTTGAGTAAATCTATTTTAGATTCAGTTTTGGAAAGCCTGGTCAATCAGGATTCTTATTTGACCAATCCTTGAGTGAATTAAGGAAACTTAATTGTTAATTGTTTTCTTTGATAGGAAGTAATCTCTTTTGGATTATTTATAAAAGGGGTTTTTCGGTCCTCTCTTTGGACTAAAAGTTTTTGCAAAGCACCCATTAACTCTCACGCATTTTGGAGTGAGCGACAAAGGGAGATAGAGGAAAACCCAAAGGCTGTTAATCTCTTGGCGGGAAAAGCTTTAGATCAATTCATACATCAAAATCCATAGGTTTGATTTATGCTGCAAACCATTTTAAATCTTACAAGAAAAAGAAAAATGAATAAGAGGAAAAGAAGAGAAAAAAAGAACTCGACACACTACTATCAATGAATGTCCGCAAATTCACTAAATCATTAAACAAGGGCAGAAAAGTCAAAACATAAAAATAAAAAATGGGTGGGAGATCCTCGTTAAGAGTTTGGGTCTATGGTCGTCATATCAAATTTTAAGGGATTTTTTGTGTGAAATGCCCAAAAAAATATTTTCCATTTTTGTTATAGACTTGAAAACTTTGCTTTCCTTTTATCTATTCCCTTTTTTACTATGTCCATTTGATTGTAAGGAAATAGTAAAAATAGAGAGTTTTTATTGACAACTTATTAAGCAAAAATATTGTACAGTAAAATATATTTTCTTTTGTTTGGATGTACAGGAGAATAACTTTCCTCCTCTCTACTAAATTCTGCAAGAAAAAAAGAAAATATTTTTTTCCTGAAAAAGGTGAAGAAAAATACAAATTTTCACTAGTGAAATTAAGTTTTCCTTTACTAAAACTAAAACTTAAGAAATTAAGTTTTTTTTTTTAAGTAAAACTAGCACTTACTTATTTAATAATTATTTAACTTATAAAATAATCTTATGCCACGTTTGTTTCACCATTCATGTCAATACACTCACTACTAGAGAAATATGGTGATTCTCTAGCCTATTTTTCTTAAATTCTCTTCATCGAGTGAAGATTCTCTTCTAGTCATTTTTTCTACATTCACATGAACCATTAAAAAAAGTTTGAAATAAAAAAAAAAAAAAAAACTTTTCCCTTTTCCAAAAGAAGGTTAATAATGGAAATTGTTTTCTAACGAACTAGAAAAATCTCTCTCAACTTAATATAATATTGACCTTCTAGGGATTGAATTAGTAGAGTGATGGTTATGTTTTCATCTCCCATCTTTCCTAGATTCATTTTTCATCAAAGGAAAGGTTATTTCAAGGTCATTTTTTGCATATTCACATTGAGTCTTTATTTTTAATTAATTATGACATAAATTCATATATATATTCTATACAAACAAACTGTCTCCAAATAGTAATAGAGTGAAATGCATAATTCATTTGCTCATCGAACGGATTGGGTCAACGAAGATTGCCGAGCACAATCGATTTTATGTAAGCATGCATGTGCATATGTTGGCTAAATTCAACCTTTATTAAGCATGGAAAGTAGGGGTGTAAAACCATTAAATTTTCCTTAAGAAAATTAGTGAAAAATGATTTTGTAGGAAAAGATATTAGTGAAAACTGATTTTATAAGAAAAGATTTTTAATTTATTTTAAATATCTAAAATAAAATTAATATTTTAGAATTAAATGTATTTTCAACATATGACCTCTAGAGTCTCAGTGAAGGGCGGAATCATGAAATCTCCTTTGAGGGTCTTTGAGTTAAAAAAATTGGGGGAGGTGATGGGGATGGGAGGTATGTAGAGATGTAGAAAAACCATAAAATTCTCAATAATATTGAGTCTTTTCCCCTTTTATTAATTTTTTATAAACCTTGTTTTAAGATTCTATTTAAACCAATAACCGATTAAGTGCTCACTCAATTACTTTGCATTAAATTCCTAAGAACTTGAGTAAAATGGTTCCGATGAAGGGTTATTAAAGTGGCAAGGCATATCCCTCACCTTAGACGCAACCGGAGATCGATCCCTAAAAGCTTTGTTTGTTTTGTTTTTTGTTTTTCTTTATTGTAAATCTATTATGGCTTTGTTGGTGAGGGATAAGTGCATATTTATCGAGAAAGAAATGGACTATTATAGAGATAGACAATATGAGGTGAATATGAAGATAGAACTCTAACATTGTTAGAATTAAATTTACCATAGTGATGATTGGGTGAATTTTGGCTCTAAATTTTGGTAATGTTGATTTGAATCGATCAATGGACAAATTTTCTAGGGGCATTAGTGGACAAGTCCCTAAACATTTCACTTTCTGGCCATAAATCCACAACCTTTTCTCAGTGTGATTGGTTCTTGTTCCAAATTTGAAGACCTAAAATGTCCAAGTTACCCTTTTTTTAAAAGTTCTTATTTATTTAAAAATAAATCATATCCCATGATTAGTGGGATATACCATCAATAATTGTAAACTACCATTTAATTTACCACAATTAATGAAACTCCCATTAATGATATTTACAAATAAATTAAAAAGAAAACAAATAAATTTAAAAAAACGCAAAATCAAATAAATTTCAAAAGATGCAAATAAATTTCAAAAGAACGTAGATAAATTTAAAAAGACGTAAATAAATTTCAAAAAATATAAATAAATTTCAAAAGACGAAAATAAATTTCAAAAGATGTAAATAAAATTAACAAGCGCAAATAAATTTCAAAAAATGGAAATACATTTGCCAAAAATAAGATCAACCAATATCCAAATTTCAGAATTTTTTTCCTAAAACTCAAGTATTTTTGCCAAAACTCAGTTAAATTTATTTAAAAAATACAAATAAATTTGAAAAGACGCAAATAAATTCTAAAAACTCAGATAAATTTGACAAAAACTCATATAAATCTCATAAAAACTCAGATAAATCCTTGGGCCGGATTCCTTTGTCTTATTTGGGAGTGGTGAAGGCAAGTAATGCTGGGAATCGGTGATGGAGGTTCCTCCTATTCTTCCTTTGAACAGAGTTTGGATCCTCTAGGCCTCTTCTTTGTTTCCCTCGATGGATTCAGTTTCAGGACTAAGAATCTCTTCTTTTCGAGGATAAACTTCTCTGGATTGATCATCAATTGAATTGAGAAGAATTCCACAGAAGAAATCCTCTGAGAAATCATAATTATTTTCGACTACACTGTCTTTCTCGAGAAGAAATTGCTCGACATCACCAAACCACGAGGAACCGCAATTCGGAGACAGATTTGAAGCTACAACAATGGCAGATTCTTGGATTGGACAACAATGCTTTGTTTGGTGGAGATCGAAATCGTCTGTGAAGGGAAGAATTGGATCTGGAATGGATTTAAGGAAGCTTTCCCAGTCTATGTCTTTAAAACTGTTATGTTCTTGCTGCTCTAAAAGCAAAGTGGAGTTTTACGTTGTCTTAAAAATGAGAAAAAAATGAAAATTTTGAAAATTTAAAATTTAAAATTTGATACCTAAACAGTTGAAATGGCAAATTATTTATAAAAATATCCAAAATTTGTCCAATTAATTGTAGGTCTTGAGAAAAAAGTTATCATACTGAATGTCTTACAAGAGCGTGCTGACGACTTTTGGCTCTACATCCTTCAAAAGTGATTACGATATTTTGAAAAGATAGCCTCAGGCAATTTGAGAATGGCCGCCTTTATGTATTATACAATATAACTCCTTCGATGGGACGCGTTTGTCAACGTCGACAACACTCCGTGTACAAAGCGCGTAAACTCAGATAAAATCAAATCATGGAAATTGATTTGGTAGATTCGCCCCTACCTAAGCCTCTCATGCACCTACTTTTCCACCATTCACCAAGTGGATGATCATGACCGTTTATCATTGGGCTAGCTCCGGTGGGCCTCACCATGGGGAGGCCTGAAAATGGGTGGATGTATTTTAACAAGGAACTAAAGATTAGCATGATGATCATTTGTCTAATGAGACTGGTCCCACCATCATATAAAAAGTGGATATGGTGGAATTCTTCATGGCATATTAAATTCATCAGACAATTAGTTAATGTTATAAATCCGTTTTTATGTCCACTTTAGATTAGATGACCAACAATGATTAGGTTTCTTTTATATATATATATATATATATATATATATATATATATTTTAAGTCAAGACAAACAAAGAAGGTCCAAACACTCCATAAACAATGGTAGATGGCTTTCAAGCAGTTTTTTTTTTTTTTTTTTTTTTTTTTTTTTTTTTTTTTTTTTTTTGTGACAAATTTACCCCCATTTCATAATAGGGGTGTACAAAAAATCCGTCCATCCGTAAAACCAATTCGATCCGATCCGTGGATTTTTAACCGAATTGAAAGTAAACGAATTGGTGACGGATTAAAAATCTTGTATTCCGTTAGAAACGGATCAATGACGGATTTTTTCGTCAATCCGTGGATTCAATCCGATCCTATTCGTTGACATTAAATATAAATAAAAAAAATTTAAGGGGTCTAAATATATAAGTTAAAATGTCTAAATATAAAAGAAGAAAAAACTTCAGGGGTCAAAATGTAATTCACTTTCATAAATAAGTATAACAAATGAAACCCTACACCAAATTTCGCTCTAGCCGTAAGAGCATTTTTAAATTTTCTTTGACATTAGATTTAAAGGATTGAACGGAAATGGTTTTTAACAGCCACGGATTGGTGACGGATTCCAAATCCATCAATCCTAGATAGCAGATTTGGCCTAATTCACACCAGTCCGGTCCGTGTATACCCCTATTACATGATATCACATAATGTATCATCGTGTGTTAGATTATTTCGTGATATCACAAAATATTCTTGTTTTCATACAATTTGCATTTGAGTTATTTATCGATATCATAGAGTGGATGCCATCTGCCGTGATTATGAAGTGTATGGGCCCTCCATCAATATTTTTAAAGTTAAAATTTATTTGATAGCTTCTAGGCTTTTTTTCATTGAAGGGCTAGTTGATTTCTTCAATGGCCCACAATTCACAGGGATATGATGATGGTGGAGTTGTCATCTTAGTAGCATTTGGAGATGAGTGTGTGAACAAACAATGGATCAGATCATTTCATTGTTGCATTCTTGAAATAGTGGGCCACCCTTGGTATGGATTATATCAAATAAAGTGGATGGTTGTAACTTGTAATGATCATTTTCATAGGAGTGGATTTTAGGCTACGTGTCATGATGCAATCGTAATACCCATGTAAAGCCGCGTACGGATAATTGCAAGAGTGCCTTAAATATTACACTCCAAGAGTACCATATAACTGAAAAAGGAAAGGCCGAGAAAGGGAATCTCTAGATAAATATTTAAAAAGTTACGTAATATTATTTACCCTTACCTTATTCTCTTTCCCTGTTTTTTAAATATCTAACTTCTCATTTACAAAAATACCCCTTTATGTTTTAGTTTTTTCCTTTTTACTTTGAAAAGGGTTAGTGCATTTTTATTTGGACGCGAGGTAGAGCGAAATAAAAATTAACATGACAAATAACGACTCTTAAAAAAGATAAAGGGATTGAGAGGAAGATAAAAAAAAATGACAAATAACGAATCTTAAAAAGCACTAATCTAATGATAAAATGTGTTATTAAAAGGCACTAAATGATAAAATAGAGATAAACAACTTTCTATTATTTTATGCTTTTGCTCTTATACCCCTGATTTTTTTTTCCTTGACTTGATTTCTAACTTTATTCAATTCAACCCTTTATGCAAACAAACAAAACGTTATAAAATATAGAGAATGGGGATAAGCTCTCCATCAGTTGGTCTCCCTAAGCCAGAGAACTAATCAAATGGGAACTAACCCAAAGGCCTATTCTCCACATAATAATAGAATTATTGACAAGCAATTAATAATAATAATTTCAAGAGAGAAACTAAATCACCTAGGGTTTTATTTTGCTTATGATTTGGTATTTTATAGAACAGGAAATTGGATTTCTTTAAGATAAAAAATATTGAAAATATTTTAAAAATATCGAAACATAGTGATATTCTTTGAATTATATTTTATGATAGTGTTATAACTTGTTCAAAGTTTTAACTTTTTTCTTTTTTGTAAGTCTCTTGAAAACTGTTACAAAGAGGATGTAGATGAAAATATAAAGATAGATTTGAAAAACATGAAATTTATCCCAGAATTTAGCCCACTGTAGAATAATGACAAAAACTAATTTAATGCAATTGACTTCAACATATTTTGGACAAGGCTTTGATAACGATAATGCAGAAATCATTACAATGTCAATAAAATAGGAAAAATTTAAGTTTTTTTTTATAAAATTTTTAAAGTACTATTTATATTTATTTATCATTGCAATTATGTTAAAAATACTTTCCATGACATCTTCCATATAACATCCCTAAAAACATATTTAAATTTGAGATATCCCAACATTTATTGAGATGATAATTTGTCAAGATTCACAATTATGCAAGTCCTTAGAAATGACCTGATTAATGTGGACAATAATGTAAAATTGTAGTTGAGCTCAAAATGAATTTTCCTATTACATTTCGAATGAATCAGTCATTCATGCCATTGCGTGAATATAGGGTTTGAAATATAAGATTTATCAAACGTAATTATCTATAGAGTATAGTATATTATATAATCTTTTATATTTTAGTTACATCCAAAACATGTTAAAAGCCATTAAGAATTAATAATTTAACACTTTTCATTTCTTTGATATATTGAAATAATTCTCAAAATAAAAAGAAGTCAAAATTAACCAATATGTATCGTTTGGTTGTTGTATCGCCTATTATGCAACATCTTTTGCCCTCCCTATCTTCTTTTTTAAATCTACATTAGGAATTAAAACTCATGTACTTCCCAGACACCCTATCCCTAACTAACCAAGATTCTACTTTCATATTGTCCTAGCCTAAATGGACTAATCCCTATGGGGCTTAGGAGAAGCCGGGTAAATCTCCTTGGCCCCATTGTGGTTGCGTGATTTCAAATCCTTAACTTCTAAAAGCAAGCCGTGGTTCTAAGTCAACTGAATCAGACATCATCAAAGATGTAGATTTAGCTTTTATCTAATGTTAAATGCATTCGTAATATTATTTGGACTATATCCTTTTCTCCTTAAGAAAAACACGCATAAAACACTTTCGGGCGCACACAAACTTTCATTTTAATGGATTTTACCTTTTACATCTTTCATACTTTCACTACAAAAAACTGCATTGCTTTAGATAATCTTATTCTTCACGAAAAAATCATTCATACCAAATAATGAACAAATTTTCTAAAAAAAAAAAACTTTCCACTTTTCTCTTTTATTCTCACCATCATAATTCTCCATAATTATTATTTAATCTAACGATGGCCCCACTCCCTACTGGTGAGAAAATGCCCCCACCGTTAAAAAAAAAAAAATAAGTTACTTTCATCGGCTTGGATTTCCCCATAATAAACTGAATCACCGTACATGCAAAGGCTAAAGGGCATTTACGTAATCTCAGCTCAAATGTGATTTCTTTATTAAAAAAGAAAAGCTCCCTATTTTTAGAAAGAAAGAAGTTAATACGGTTTTCTCACACATCGCAGAGAACTCCCTGCCCTGGAAGCTATAAAACCCTAGTTCTGCGGAGCTAACAAGCGAAAGAGGAGAAAGAAGAGCGTTTTCTTTTCTTTGGATCTTCTATTCGTCTGCAGATAGAGAGAGAGAGAATGGCGGATCAGCTCACGGACGATCAGATCTCTGAGTTCAAAGAGGCCTTTAGCTTGTTCGACAAGGATGGAGACGGTCAGATTCGTTCGATCCATGTCTTCTTGTTTGATTTTGTTGTTTTCTAGCTTCAATCACTTGATTTTGAGATCTTCTGCTTGATTTGAGTTCGTTTGATGAGAAATTGTCGATCTACGTTTTTTTCCGGCCGAAATCTGTTGATTTTTCAGGCTTTTGATGGTCGTTCTTTTTCTATCTCTCTTAAATTTGTTTGAATTCGTGTGAGGATGGAAACGATCGATTGTTTTCATATGATGATGGATTTTCCTGATATGTGTTTTGATTTGTGATGTTTTCTTCTTCTTCTTCTCTTTCGTTTGTTGGTTTTTGAGTTTGAGTTCATGTTCATGGAAACGCTGGATCTTCTTTTTAGGCAAGAATCTGACTATCTGTACTTTTGAAAGTCACCATTATATCATTTCTCCACTTATAGGATGAGGAAATGAAGATTCATAGTCTTTGTGATATTTGTAATTTGCTTTTGTTTGCTTTCTTTTCAACAAATCTGATGCTGTATTGCTTCGATTTGTATAAATATGTGGAATCGATGATGATTTCTTTCCTATTCTCGAACAAGAAAATTAGCGTAGTTTCTTTGATTTGTTAAAAGAGGATTCTTTTTGCTTGATTTTGATCTAAAAGGTTGAATATTAGACTTCTTGTTTCTTAGCTTCTGCTGGAATATGGATTTTACATCTGGATTATAAAATTTTAGTTTTGGGAAGATTCTCTTTGGATTGTAGATGCAGCCTTGAAGGAAATCCTGCGCTATCTTTCTGGTGATGCGGTTTTTCATCGTAGAGCTTGTTATTGGGTTGTTGTTTTGTTTGATTCTTGGTAGATTGAAACTCAGATTATTTTTGGTATTTTTGAAACTTGTCAAATCTAACTATTCAGTGCATGTAGCGCTCTGAATTCTGTTTGGAGTATGTGAATGCATTCTATCGTGGGTAGGTTTCATTTGTGTAATTTCGGATTATGATGTTGAATATTTATGAATTACGTTGTTGGTAATTTTTATCATTTTGTCTTTAGTGAAATTCTTCTTTACTTTTTAAATTAAGGTGAATAATAGAAAAGTAGATTATTTTTTGATTATTCATTTAATGCTTTGCTTAGTTTGCTATTTATTTATGAGTTATGACATTATGATGCATGAGTAGGCTTAATTTTTAAAACTTGAGGGGTTGTTTGTTTGCAACATTTTATTTAGGTGGCTGATACTTATTTGATAGACCTACATGTACATTTTTTTAATGGAATTTACCTATGTAAATTAATCACATATGTAAAAAATCATGTGTAAAAGGGCTCATTTACTTTCAATAATTTTCATGCCTCCCTCCCTGTGATAGTCATTCACATATGTAAATGACATGAATGGTGTAGGTGGCATGTTCCATCCCAGGGGTCTGGGGTTCAAATTCCACCAGCCTCATTTTTTATGCCTCTTAACAGGGCATATATCCTTATGGGTTCCTAATTTGTAATTCAAATTGTTTAACATTTTCTCCAAACTAATAAAACCCCAAAGTGTAAAGTTTCATATCTTTCATCCTCATAAATTTTGAGAAATATGTGAAAACATGAACACAATCTAATCCTATTTTTCTTGTTTTTCTGCGATCATGGCTCTCTAGTTCATGATCCAAACTATTCAATATTCTCATAGAAATTGTAAATCCTAAGGCGTGAAGTTTCAATTCTTAGATCCTCACAAATTTTTAGAAGCACTTGAAAAGCACATCATCTAGGTCTCTTTCTAATTATCTGCACTTTCGTGGCCCTCCAATTCATGATCTGAATTGTTCAAGATTCTCACAGAAATGCTTAACCCTAGTGCATGGAGTTTCACATCTTAGATCCTCAAGGATTTTGAGAAATATGCAAAAAACTCAAAAAATAATTTAATTACCTTATTCATGATAAGAATGGTTCATTGTGTTTGAGAGCCACTATTTCCTCTAGAAATTTTGACGCCCTAGAGCCCACTAAATTGTAACAAAACCATAAAAATAAAGAAAACACTTTCTGGCCAATTCTGGGCAAAATGGGTCGTTCCAAACTTCCGATTGTAATTGACCCAGTTGATTGATTTTTTATTTTAATTCCTTCATCAGTACCCTTTTTAGGAATCCTCATACATGTTACCATATTCTCAACGTGCACCGTCATCTATCCCTCCAATTGAATACAAAACACAACTCCTGGAAAAAGGTTAACACCCTTCTTCCGGATGATTTAGCTGCAAGAATTAGAGATGAAACCCTATCTTGTCATATAATAGAGCGATTAATGCATCAAGCATGCTACCTCAGCTGGGCCACTCGTTTTCCAAAAATGTTCTTACCAGCGGAAGAGTTCGATATTTCTTATATTGAACAAGGCCTAGTTCATCGATTTATTCTCAACAGATATAATCTTGCAGATTATCAAATATGCTCTCAGTTGCCTCAGCATCACCAAAAGAAATATTCTCATCACAATCTCTTCTGCACTTGGAGAAAGAGATGAATTCAGATTTTACCAGCCATATCAATAATGGACCATTATGAAGATGAATATTTGTTCTGTAAAAAATACTGCATTCCCATCAATGACTATGAACATCTTCCAGACAGAAATTAGAATCAAACAGAAAGATTTGAATCTTCAGATGTTGCATCCCTCAGATGCAGCTTGGAGCGTCTACAATTCTACAATATTCAAGCAGATCAAAATCAAAGGTTCATCAATTTAAAAAAGACATCTAGAATTTGCCTGCACTTTCAAGGGAATCTGGAGCGAAGATCTTGCCGACGACTCTTTCGTATATTATGATCCTTCTAGATCTGGCCATACAATTCTTGATGAAATCCTCGAGAAATTCAAAGATGCATCGTCTCTGGACATTACTGAAAGGACACAGAGACAGCTCATACAACTACTTCAAAGAGAAATTGATTATGGCATATGGACCCTTAGTCCTCAGGAGCCAGATCAATACCTCATCGATGATTAAATCTAGTCCATCTAGCGTTGTCAAATGCATCTCCTACAACTTTCAATGTAGCTTGCGCAAATTCCCATGCAGTGTTATTGCACATATACAGGTGTCTCAAATGCAGTTCTCCATGCAGCCCTGCTGTCAGCAAGGTTTTTCCCATGGAGATATATGTCCCGCTATAAATCCATCCAGTTGCAGCCATCATTGAAGAATTGCCATGCCATGAATAAAGAATTGCTCACATCAACATCAAATAATGGCTTAAAACCAAACAAATGCATATCCATGTCAAAGAATGGCATTTACGGTAATCCATCTCATTCGCATGAGAAAACAAAAATGAATGAATTAACTTCAAAAGTGACTCCAAAGTCAACAAAAGTGGGCTATAGTGCTCTCCACCATAATGGTGATACACAAGCCTATTCAAATCATGTCAAATAAAGTTTAATGCCTCCGGTATGCCATCCAGACATAAGTCAATACATCATATCACACCTGCAACAATTACAGTAATACACATTATGCAGATGTCAGAAGTCATTCCGCATGCAGTAGCTATAATATATACAAATTATTTCATTAAATGATACCATACGAATGACGTGTATATCTTATCTACTTCACTACAGTGGAGTCTGTAAATGTCTATAAAAAGAGATTGTGAGCACTTGATCTCATACAATAATAACAACAATAACAACAACTCAACCACACAACATTGTAAATCTTTCGCTTTCTTCTCTTCCTTTTAGTTTAATCTAGCAAGAGTCCATTGGTTCGATCCCGGTCGTGTCATTTGGTATCAGAGCCATATCATTCTTCTCTCCTTATAAGATTATTTTATGAAGTTATGCTTTTAATGCATTTGCAAAATTGCATGCATCATGTCATGTTCTTTCGTTTATTTATTTGTTGATTGCACTGTTGAATCGAACTGATGTTAGTGAGTTGCATTTTAGATTTTTGATCTAAACTGACTCGATAGAGTTAATTAATTGTTGTTCCTAAAAGGAGTGGTTTGGGTCCGAGGCCTCTTGTCGCGTGCTTTTGTCTTCTGTTAGCCAGGAGAGCGTTTAGGGCTTTTGTAGTGTAAACCGTTGACAGGCCACCAATCACCCTGATTAGTGATAATTATTTATTAACTATGTCTAGCTGTTTTAGATCATTAGGAAGAAATACATCTTCGAACACAGTTTCAACTTCTTCTTCTTCATCATCATCCAACAATAAATAAAATTTCAATTAGAAATTTAGAAGAAATAAGTTTTGATGATATAGAATAATCAATCCAAGATTGGATAATTCCTAAAGTTTCTTTAAGAGAAATCTATAAAGAAGGGACTTTCAAAATAAAATCAGATTATGTAATAAAGACGGTTGAAGAAACTCTCTCAATACAGCAAAATGAAGAAAATTTATATTTAATTCCTTTGGAAAGAATTGACATGCATTCACATCTTCCCAAGCTATGGATTTGAGTGTTGTGATTTTATTTTTGAAATTTGTAAGGATTTGGGTGTTGTCACTTTATTTTTGAAATTTGTAAGGAATAAAGTGGTTACTCCTTTAATTTGTGCTGAATAGGCAATTTCAGTGACAATTTAATAATTACTTTATAATAAATTCGATAGACAATTGCAACATTTTGTGATTGAGGCTTCATATTGAATCCTTTTGTGTGGATGCCTAGAGTGATGGCTTCACAGGCACTTGGATCATGAAGTGATACTGTGAAATTAGGAAAACAATTAAAAAAGGCAGGGCCATCATGAATACTGGCTTCTACCATCCCTAGAGGGAATCTTTGAATGATTCATGTCCTTTATCTCGAACATAAGTGAGTGAGACAAGATGTATTCAAACCAACTATGGCTAATGGCTTTATTGCAACTTGAATAAGTCCTATCTGCATGTATTTATATTTTGATTTATGCATGTCAATTCTTTTCAAAGGAATTAAATGTAGATTTTCTTCATCTTCTTGTATTGCGAGGGTTTCTTCAACCGTCTTTATTACATAATCTGATTTTATTTTGAAAGTTCCTTTATAGATTTCTCTTAAAGAAACTTTAGGAATTGTCCAATCTTGGATTGATTTTTCTATATCATCAAAACTTATTTCTTCTAAATTTCTAATTGAAAATTTATTTATTGTTGGCATGATAGATGATGATGCAGTTGAAAATTGGAAGATATATTTCTTCCTAATGATCTAAAAATTCTAGACATAGTTAATTAATAATTATCACTAATTAGAATGATTGGTGGCCTGTCAATGGTTTACACTACGAAAGCCCTAAACGCTTTCCTGGCTAATGGGCAACAAAGACTACGCGACAAGGGGCCTCGGACTCAAACCACGCCTTTTAGTAACAACAATTAATTAAACCTATCGAGTCAATTTAGTTCAAAAATCTGAAATGCAACTAACTAAATAGGTTCTATTCAACTAAGCAGTCAACAAACAAATAAAAAATGAAAGAAAATGACATGATGCATGCAATTTTGCAAATGCATTGAAAGCATAACTTCATTGATGAATAAAATAATCTTACAAGAAGAGAAGACTGGTATGGCTCTAATACCAAATGACTCGACCGGGATCGAACCGGTGGACTCTTGCTGGACTAAATTAAAAGGAAGAGAAGAAAGCGGAAGATTTACAATATTGTGTGGTTAAGCTGTTCCTAAATTTTGGGTTTATGTGAGACAAAGGGCTCACAATCCCTATTTATAGACATCTACAGACTTAATTACATTTGAAATACATTTGAAATCTGCCATCGGATTTCACTGCATTAAAGTTGGTACAATATCTCGATAAGATGTACACGTCATTTGTACTGTATCATGTGGTATAATTGCATTATTGTAGCTGCTGCATGCGGTATGGCTTTAGCTGTGTATTATTTGTATCACTGTAGCCGCAATAGTTGACTTTTCCATTGATTGCATTGGAGGAATGGACTTCATTTGGAATGGTCATGTGGATCACCAAAAGAGGAGGACCACCATAGCCTGCCTTTGTTAACTTTGGAGTCATTTTTGCATTTCTTTTTGATTTACAATCCATATATACGGATGAAGGTGCTTATTTTATCAAGGCATTTGAGGCACATTTAAGGCTAGTTTGGCATGGAATAAGTGTTCATGGAGTGGCTCATATGATTGATGTTGATGTGGTCATTTCTTTATTCATATGGCAATTCTTCGTTGATGGCCGCAACTGGATGGATTTATTGAGGGGTCACATGTCTTGAGGGGAAAAACCTTGCCGACAGCAAGGCTGCATGGAGAACTGCATTTGAGACACCTGTATGGGCGCAATAACGCTGCACGGGAATTTGCGCGAGTTGCATTGAAAATTGCAGGAGATGTATTATTCTGCATGGGTGACATCTGTATAGATGAAATAACTCTGCATTGAAATTTGCGTGGGATTCATTTGCCATTGCTGCATGTCGGCAACTTTGATGATAATTGCTGCATGTGCTGGATTCATGGAAGCTTCAAGATCTTCTGATCTTGATGATCAGCATTCTGAATTGTCAGAATTCGTCTGGTTCGCCAGAGGGAGGCATAGTTGTATCATAATCGTCTTTATTGTTGACGGAACCATTAGAGGAAGAGGCTTCTTGCATAAATCCGCCATATTTCTTTATGATAGGATCTCTGAGAAATTCAATTTCATTTTTCATTCGCTGTATTTCTTGAAGAAGATCCATATGTTGCTGAGTATTGATCGGGGCAGCTGGAGATGATGATACGCCATGGACGATTGCTTTAAAACTTTTTGGCAAAACTGTATTAAAGGCTTCTTGCTTTTGGATTGAGGATGTGCGGTAGGGGGTTGAATAATGAGAGAAGCTTGAGGGGAGGAATGATGAGATTTATTGAGAAAATTTGTGTCAAATTTATCCCACCATTTTATATCAGAAATACGAACAAGGCATGCTGGCTTCATTGTATGAGATTTACCATATTCCCATCGAAGAATCCATGGTTTAATTGATTAATCTACTTTTCTATCTTGATTAATCTACTTTTTTGTCAACTATATTCTTATCCATGGGAACATGTTGAGTCAATTTTCTCTAATTGTTGCATCCTCACATATGCCTATCTTGGTCTTCAGTACTTGATATAGGAAAACCAATTATGTAGTTCTCTCTACTTGATTTAGGAGACCCTACTGTCAGTGATCAAGAATTTTTCTGATTGATAATACCGATGTTGGGATTAATTTGTTCATTGATGTTTCTTGAGAATAGTGAAGTTCCACTACAAAGAGTAAAGATTAAGAAAAAAGTGGAATATAGTATATTAGTCCACATTGGTATTGTCAATGAACAAGTTAAGTATAGCCATTGACAGATGCAGTGTACGCTGATACTTTCAAGCTTAACAGTGAGGCGAACTACCCATTTTGATACCGTTGGCTGGTTTCAATATATAAATGGGTGAATTTGTCTCATTGCTTTGGTGTAGTGTGAACCCCTTTGTTGCTCTGAGCAACTATCTCTGCTGTAGCCCTAAGAAAGTTCAGTCTCGTACGACTATTCTTAGGTGTTAGAATCAGCAAGTAATTGACGTCATTCTTGGGTTAACATTCCCAATCATTTCCAGGGAGGTAGTTCAGAGGGACACAGCACGGGCAAGGGAATCGGCAGAATTTTCCGTGTGAGAACTGAAAACTGAATCTCTGTAGCATCTGGCAGAGTTTCAGTTATTTTCTTCTCTCTGAAAGGTCAAAACTTGTAAAATTTAATTTTAATGGTCTTGAGAATCCACATGTGGTTGCTGTGGTGCAAAGCAGTGTGACAAATCTTGTGATATTTTTGCAATATACTCAAATTTGCCAATATTTTGAAGACATTGCAATATTATTGGGAAAATAATCAAATATTGGTCCGTAATTATTGTGGCAATTATTGTGTTATTTTCAGACTATCAGCAAAATTTGTGACATGGGTAAAAAGGTGTCTATATATCAACAGTCCAGGTTTTCCTTACATTGAATCCTGTATGGAGTACATCATCCCTACCTTGGTAGGTTGTACACATCTCTTGGGGGAATCTTTTAAGGAGATCATGAGATTTTTTTGGTGGCAAGCGTAAAAAGTGTGGAGAAATATGTAAAAGAGAGAAGCAGAAAAGAAAGTACTGCTATGATACTGTTTCAGGAGGTGTGTGCTTAGGGGAGCTTAGAGCATCGAATACTAGGAGCCTGGAGAGGTTTGAGATTTTGGGAAGATTTTAACTGTGGTGCTTGATGATTAGCATGATATTTTTCCAGTAATTATTTTCTTTTGCACTAATCAAAATCTGTGGCTGATTGGAGCTTTGGATGCTGTCATTTTATTTCTTTGGTGGGTTGGGAGTGGTTACACTAAAGTAAACATGCTCTATCACGATCCCTAGACCCTCTCCCTTGACAGTAGTATGGAATGTATTAGTTCAGCTTCTGTCATTGAATTTACCAAATGGATCTTGTAAAATCAATTCACAAAACATTGGGTGATTGCTTATTATTCCAGACATGCTATCACTGTTCCCACCTCAAAATTTAGGATTTTTTTTTTTTTGGTATTTTTGCATAATGAATCTTGATACTCCATTCTGTTTGTTGCAGTACTAAGTTAACAAATAGATGGTTGATGCTTCTTTTTCCAACTCTACGGCACACAAAAATAGCTAGTGTCCCCTCTTCCTAGAAAAATGTGAACAACAGTATGGTTGTCCCGTGTAATTTTGTGTTTGTGCAAACTATAGTAGAGCATGGTATACTAGTTATATATTGGTGGTCCGCAAACCAAAATATCCATCTTATAGTTGATTCTTGTTAATTTCTCTGAATATTGAAGGATATGATTTCCGATATAGCATGTGTGCGGTATTCTGATTGACAGATGTGACGTTTTTTTTTTCCCCTCCATTTATCATGCAGGCTGCATCACAACCAAGGAGCTGGGCACTGTTATGCGCTCACTTGGCCAGAACCCAACAGAGGCAGAGCTCCAGGACATGATCAATGAGGTGGATGCAGATGGAAATGGAACCATCGACTTTCCTGAATTCCTCAACCTGATGGCTCGGAAGATGAAGGACACTGACTCAGAGGAGGAGCTCAAAGAGGCATTCCGTGTCTTCGATAAGGACCAGAATGGTTTCATCTCTGCAGCTGAGTTGCGCCATGTGATGACAAACTTAGGAGAGAAGCTTACTGACGAGGAAGTCGATGAGATGATCCGGGAGGCTGATGTTGATGGCGATGGACAGATCAATTATGAGGAGTTTGTCAAGGTCATGATGGCCAAATAAAGATTTGGAGAAGCCACAATGCTAAAAAAAAAAAGGAGGAAGAAAGAATTGGGCCTGGATAAGTACGATGAACGACATTCTCCTGTTCATGTAGGACTTTATTATTTAATTGGTAGATAAGGACACTGAAAAGGGGTTTGTAATGACTGCTGTTGGCTGTCACTGGTTGTGTGCTGTGTATTTGTGCTTCCTGTTATTGTTGCTGGTTTGCATGTTATTTTATTTAAATTGAAAAACTTGGAACAACTGCAAGCTGTTCCTAAGTTTACTCCGGCTTGATGCAAGTCCTGTATCTTTTTCATCTTTGGATTATGTTTTAACCGTTCAGTGATTTTCTTACCTTCAGTTATTGTTGGGTTTCATGAAATTTGGATGTCCTGAATTACTCATTAGTTGTAACTATTTTTTTTTTTCCGCCATAACCATTTAGAGGTAAGCATGATTTAGTGAAAATGGCTATGATAAGAAGGGCAAAATAATAAGTAATTCGATTAAGAGATGGGGCGAAAGTAACTTCAGCCCCTTGATAACTTGTAAAATTTTTGGAAGAAGTGAAGAAGAACCAAGCACAATGCCAATTTTGATGCTGATTAGCCAAAGGAGGATTTAAGCATCCAAATTTGGTTTTATGTTTTTTTTTTTATTTTTTATTCATCTGCAAATATGCCTATTGGTGTTGCTTTGCTTTTGTTTTCTATTTTGGCCTCTTGCCTGGCACTTCTGGCTTACTATATCTTTCTTATACTGTACACCTATTGAATCATTAGGACATGTTTGTATAACACTTTTCTGCAGTGAAGTGGTCGGTTTTCAACCGAAAATCCAATTTTCATGCGTTTGAAGCAAAGCAATTTCACTGAAACACTTTCTTGCCTAGCCTAGTCAGCATTTTCCTTGCAAATGTTAGAAATGAATTTCTCATGGGGGCTATGGGAATTTCTTTTCCTTAGGGAACTCATCACTACTATTTAATCTCATTTCCACGCTCTTTTTCTCCACCTCAACCGAAAAACCTACTTCGTTGACCATAGGAGGTAGCAGTTCCATCTTCGTCATCCACACCAGGGCCCAGGCCCATCTTTGTCGTCGATCATCCGTAGATTTGCTCCTCTCTCTCCCCTTATCTCTCTCTCACCTCCCTTGTTGCGAGGTCCCCACCTCACCCTGCCCAAAACCTACTTATGATAGAATTGTTGTTGCTAATTCGTCAAATCTGCATTTTCTCCGACCTTCATCATCTACGATTGTTGATTTTCTATACCAAAATGAATCAGAACTCTATGTTATTGTTTTTTATACACAAATATATGAGTGTGGGTCACGGATATGGAAGAGCAAGGGAGAGGCTCAATAAGGTTTATGAGGGGAAACGATAGGAGAAAGAAGGCATCAATGATGTTTTGAATCTAGGGTCCTTTTGAGTATGTATTTCCCTCATTGATGCCTTCTTTCTCCCATCATTTTCCCTTATAAAACCCCATTTACCAGAACTCTACTCCATATTTCTTCAAATCGGCAACAAATTCATAGACCTTGTGAGGGTCTGGAAGGACCTTGGAGACACTCTTATTCTCTATGCATCTCTTCACCAAAGCAATTAGCCTAGGGCACTCATTCTCTATACTGAAATTGCTATCAGTCTCATACGTGTAGAACCAGCATGCGAATGGAACAAGAACCACATCCACACACCCCAAGCTCTTGGCATCGTAAAAATGGCTTGTCTTCGAGCTCTCCTTCCAACAGTTTCAAGCAATCGATGAACTCTTTCTTAGATGCCTCTTGAGCCTCTCTCTTGCTCTTCCATATTCATGACCCACACTCATGTATATGTGTATAAAAAACAGTAGGATAGAGTTCTGGTTTATTTTGGTACAGAAAACCAACAATCGCAGATGATGAAGGTCGGAGAAAATGCAGATTTGACGAATTAGCGACGATGTCATCGCTTATTGATAAAGGCAAAATTAATGAATATTCTGGTGGGAATATCGGTTTTGTTGCATAAAAACTATGGGTACATCTTTTGGTTAGTGGCCATCTAGAGTCCTTTTTTTGGTAATTTTCTCTTATGTTAATAAGCAAAGTAGATATTAAAGAAAAATAATAGTTCTAGGGGAATCCATTATAAAAAGAGGGTATTGTAGTAACTCATTTGACCAAAACTCAAGGGGTTTATTGAGTATACCAAAAACTTTAATAATATATATATATATATATATATATTTGGTGAAATAGCACGATATATAAAAGCTTATATGTAACTGTAAAAAAATATGAGGGGCTTTACATAAAATTTATTTTTAGCAACCGTTCCCTACCCAGCCTCCCATAGGCGAAAGATGAAAAGACTCTCAAATTCTCAAGTTGTCTAACCTTTATGTTAGCATGACATTATAACATAATAAGGTGTTAATGGAACTTACAAATGAAAAGACTCTCAAACTCTCAAGTTATGCATGATATTTAGGGTCTCTGCAAAAATTATGAGGTTGTGGACCAGGAAGTATAACCATTGTTTTCGATCAAAGAAAGAGGTAGAATACTTTTTACAGATGTGAACAATAAGAAGATACATGCCTAAATCTAAGACAATCGATCCTACTACTAACATATCTGTAAGTTTGAGAACTATTTAGTTGGAAGTCTTGTAATAATCAGTACTTTGTGAGCCTTTTCTATTTAGTCTTTTGTTGTTTTTAGCCTTCTAGCTGCTTTGAGTCTCCTAACCAGATGGTTCTATCTTAATGCAACATTGTCCTGTGAGGTTTAATTTTTAAAAACCATCCAACAAAGCTCAGTTGGGTTCTAAGCAACTGATCCTCTGAAGGGTCATGGACACGGTATGTCGACAATGAGGAGTTGCCAGAGTCTATCAAGAGAGTGTGGGTTGCTGCCATGGAAGACATTTGTAGCAACACCTTGAGTAACTTCATTCTGCCCACGTATTTTTGTATTATGAATTCTAGGTCCTTTCAAGAGATATCTACTAATCTAAATCCCTTGTTTCAAGCTCTTTCAATAGCTATTAATATAAAGACTCCCCTTGGTTGTACACTCAATTCCAAGGATCCTACCAACAGGGGTCTAAATGTCTATTGATCACCTAGTGTGATGTTTCTCTTTTCTAATTTCTAATAAAAAGTGTTTTTTATATCCAGGAATTCTGAAAAACATCTTGGGCACTAGATGTTGCTTATTGGATGAATTTGTTTTATCCACATCTGATCCATACATAGATTCAGCTTTTTGAATCCTGTTGGATCCGGCCCAAATGTGACCCATTTGGCTCCACAACCCTAAACAATCCATGTTATATGAGACTATGAGTACTAAGAGATTTGTTCTGATCCAAGTCAATTGGCAGCCCTAGAGTAGAGCTGAAGCATAGTTTAAAAGCTTGGTCTACCTTGTCCAGACTGGGTCGAGTTGTCAGTAGGTCATTGATTTGAGGAAGTAGAACCTAACATTGAACTCAGCCAGACTTGTCCCACTTGGATGGGTCAATGACCTTTCCAGCTGGTTGTGTTTCCAGATTTTCTGAACAATGGGTTGTCTAGAGCAGAATTTATGATCATCTTTTCCTTGCTAGGCGTCTGTGACAATCTCAACAACCACATGTGGAGTTGTTAGGGTTGCTGCTTGCTAAGGCTGCATTGTGCTGAAGCTTAGGCTCGTGGGCTGGAATTGATCATATTTTGGTGCACATAACGATATTGGCCTTTAGCCTAACTCCAATATTCAGCACAAGCCTTCTAATTAGAAAAGAGTGGTTTGAAGTGTGTGGTTTTAGGGCTAACAAAAAGCTCATAAGTGACGTTTGACAAGTCTAAAAATAAGGTTGGTTTGACTTAAAAATAATTTACATAGATGTTTGATTGTTTTAAACTATTATTTGATCTCTAGGTTAGCTTGATGGTCAAAATCATGAGGCAATGAGTTTGAGATTTGGCACAAGCTGAGAGTGCTTTAGACTATTCAGGAGAAGTATCTATGAATCTTTTATTCAAGTGGCATTAAGATCTTTTACCTCTTTTTCAAAAAGTAATAAAAGATAGCCTTTTGAAATAGCCATCAATTACTAAAGCAATTAGAGGCCTTTTGATTTTGTTTTTATTTTTTGCTAAGTTTTTCATATAACTTTTACCCTATTGCGAGTTTGCTTATACTAATTTTAGTACATGATAAGTTCATCCATAATATACAATTTTATCATATGAGAACTTTACTTGTACTACTTCTATTATATGATGAGTTTGCGATATAGGTAGGGTTTTAAACGGATCAGTTCCGGTCCAGGTCCATGGTGGAACCGGAACTGTTAAGGAGAAGGTGGAACCGGATCCGGACCCGGAATCGTTTTCGAACCGGTTTCTTGGCTCTGGAACCGGAACCAGAACCATATATGGGACGAGTTTGGATCCGGATCTGGATCGGGGTCTGGGTTTAGGCAGAGAATGATATTAAAAACATATGATTTTTGGGGGAGACTTTTGAAAATTGAGGTAATATGTCAGGCTTCGGGTCCACGGGTCCGAACTAAAGTGGAACTAGACCTAGACCCATTTATTTATCAGGGCCTAAATAAAGACCCAGACCCAATTTTTAACAGGTCGGAACCTTTGGGTAATCGGAGAATCGGGTACCCATTTACATCCCCAGACATAGGACTTTTAGAGATTTTAACAATACAAGTGACCATAAACTTGAGTTTCGCCCTATAGGTGTTGATGTTTAAATAATTCATGCACAATAGTTCACACGACAAATGATGATGTAAAGATGATAATTTTACCCTTACATTATGCCGTTGCAAAAGAAGGAAGTTGCTTGAGTTAGGGAAAAAGGTAAATACGTGTGATACCCTACTGATGACTATTATGTGATATCCTATCAACGTAGGATACTACACATTAGAAGGATAAAATTATCATTTTTCGCACTGTCTTTTATTACTCAAACCATTTTGCAGATAATTTCAAAATATCAAAGACTTACGAGATAAAGGTCAGGTTTTAGGGCACTTGTACGGTCAAAACCCCTAAATTATGTGATATCATCAACGTAGAATATTGTACACTATAAGAGAAAAATTATGATTTTTGCATCGTATTTTATTGCACAAACCATTCTCCACAAAACTCTAAATTATTAACACTTACGAGTAAAAGTCAAATTTTAGGACACTTGTACAGACAAAACCCCTAAATTTTATCGGCAAATTCACATTTTCAACTACATCAAATATACCAAACCATTTAATCATAACAACTCTATTTCAAATGTATTTAAAAACTAAATTAGTTTTATTTCAAATAAATCAGAGTTTTCAAACAGTAGGATTGAGATACATATGAGGATTATATACTTAAACCCACCTTTTGGGGTGAGGTGAGTACAAGTGTACGACACTAGAGGGTCTATTTCTGCCAAACTTTGATTGACCAATTGCCATCCCTAATTGCTAGGGTAGAAGGGGGTCATTAATAGCCCCTAGAAAATCATTAGACCAAGAGTGGACCCCTAAAATGGATTTTCATGTGAGAAAAAGTAGAAAAGAAGGTCAATGGGGGTGGTGGAAGTCCAACCGACCACGCTAAAAGCAGGCGACCTACAGACAGTGTCACTGAGATGCTGTCAGGGTCTTAAGACTCTTTATATGTGATTACGATTGTACTCTGAATTTGCACTGAAATGCCCAAAGAGGTTCGATTTGGAATTGGATTACCACTGATGGGGGAAATGTCTCTTATGATTGAGTCCGAGTTTGACCCGGTAGTCGTGTCCCATTTGTAGTCCTGGCCCACTGTCTCAGTTAGAGAGAGATATTTTGGGGTTTTTTTTTTTTTTTTTGGGGGGGGGGGGGGGGGGGGGGGCGGAGTTTGACCCGGTAGTCGTGTCCCATTGTAGTCCTGGCCCACTGTCTCAGTTAGAGAGAGATATTTTCAAATTGGGTCTATGTTTTTTCGGTAGGTTTTCAATTAAGGACATATTTCTATTTAAAGGTAATTTTCAAGTGACTTTTTTTATATTATAATACCCAAAGTATCATTCATTGAAATAAAAGTCTCATTTGCCTCCTCCAGCTTCTCCTTTCATTCATTGGCGTTCTCACGATGATCAACGGCAATCAATGCACACATGACAGTTGACGATATATTGTGACTTTTAGAAGTATGCCATGGCTTTAAAAGAAGGGTAATTTGGGTATTTAAAAAAATTGAGAAATTTTTTTTTGTCGAAAATACCTTTAAATAGCCGGATAGCTTTAATTGAAAGTTAACCGAAAAACTTAGATCCTAATTTAAAAAGTTTATAAACTTAAGGTTTTATTTGAAACAAGGAAAAAACTAAAGGCCTTATTTGAAATTATTATTATTATTATTTTTTTTTACGCAGGAGTATTTGTGTGGAATTTTCGCTCCCCACCATTCAAAGATAACATTCTATATTTGAAAGAAAAAGATTGAAAAATCTAGTGGGATGCTTATGTGAGATTCCCTCAAAAGGGAAAAGTAAAAAACAAACTTAGATCTAGTGAATAGCTGAAATTATTGGACAGTAGCAATTGATGATCAATCTAATTGTGCAAATCACAATTATGGAATTACTTTAGAAGAGTTTTATCCAATAAAAGGGTGTTGGACCATGTCAAGGTAGTCGAAATCTAGTGATAGCATGCCACGTCAATGCTAGGTGAGGCCCCAAGATGCATTTGAGCCAGGCAAATCAAAGATGGGGCCCACTAAACCAGTGCAACATTGACTTAAGTTCCAGCATTTTAAGCCATCTCCACCTCGGACTTAGTCCACATCCACTCACCAAACAGATCATGAGTAAGGAAAGCAGGTGATTGAGGTGATTGAGCACATGGCGTGTGCTGTCACGAGACCTTTTAAGCCACATATACTTCCAAAAGATAGTTTTTCTACTTTCTATAAGATCCAAATATCCCCTCTAAGTTTGAAAGAGTTCAAGTCCTTTTTACATGAAAATTATGTTTTCACCGACATAAAGAAAAGATCAACTGCCCAGTCCCACACAGCCTCTACTTGTCCTCCGTATCTCATCTTTCGTCATGCATGGAATGTAATTGTAGTTGTTAAAAGGGAATGTGGTATGTTACATTGATGAACAATGTTATTACATGTGGTTCAAAACTTTACTTAATTTTGTTTTGGTCTAATATATTATTTTACGTAGTACTAATTCAAGCAGGGTGAGAGGCGGAGTTGCTAACTTGGTCCAAGGTTTCATCTTGCGTATGTTGCACTCTTTGTCTCACATGTGTGGGTGACCTCTTTCCATATGTGTCGGCTCTTTTCTCACGTGTGTGTGGGCTCTCATAGGTCCCAACTCCTTTATTGGGTAAAAAAAAAAATGAGAAAAAATATTCAAAGCGGCCACCCACATGGTTATATGAGTATAAAGCATTGCAAACGGGACGGTTTAGGATCGGAACCATGGTGGACCCGGACCTGGACGCGTTTCTAAATAATGATTCCAGTTTCAGATCCGGTTTTGACTTGGAACCTGTTTTATTGGTTCCAGACCAGGTTCCGATAGGGAAATCCGGATCCGGTTCCGGAACCGGGCCACCTAAAGGACTGAAATCTAGTTTCAAAATTGATTCTAATTTCTCTTTATTCTTCATTTTTCTTAAAGTAAGCATATCATTCAACTTATAACAGTGCTTTAAGTCTACCACTTCTAGTACTTTTATACATAAAAATGTCAAAAAAAAAAAAAAAAAAAAAAAAAGAGTTGATTTTCAAATACAATTTTCAACATCTTAAGCTCATAGGTTGGGTCCATGTGTCGGAACCTATATGGACCCAGACCCGTTAATCAATCGGAACCTAAATTGGGTTCTGGACCCAGACCCGTTTATGAATCGGAACCTAAAATAGGTTCCAGATCTCCTTTTTTTTGCGGGCTGGAACTTCCGGGTAATCGGAGAATCGGACACCCGCTTGCAACCCTAGTATAACAATCTCCTTGTAGATTCAATTTTTTTGAAACTAATCAATCAATGAGTTACAAAGTTAAAAAGTGAATGAGATAACGAATCATCATAAATTTAAAAAATATCAGACATTCTGATGTAAATAAAGAAAGAGATAAGTAGCGAAAGCTCCCTAAAGTCGAATCTATCCATCCTCCAGTCTAGGCAAATTCTGTTTAAGGGCTCTGGTTCACTCAGCTAAACTATTTGTAGCTAGAGGTCCCTACATCCACACGATCACATATTTCATGACTAATTTGCCCTTTCAACCGTTTCAGGCATAAAATTTTGAAAACTAAAATTTCAAATCTTATATTCTCCCTCCTTGGGCTTGGACAATCCTTGCGCGTGGTTCTTCATTACAAAAAAGAGAGATCGTTTTCGATCTCTGTTGGGCCACACTGATCAAAGATTTCCCGTTCTAGGGAGATCTTGAAAAAGAGTTGCAGAGAAGATCCAAACTTAGGTCTCGATTTTTCTGTTGCAGAAATTGTTGAGTTCAGTTTCGGAATTGCAAACCAGAACGTGGAGAGGATCCGGATTGTTTCGATTACTGGTCGGAAAGGTTTGAGGAGAAGAGGCAAGGAATCTGCGCTGCCCAATTATTGGTTATAGAGGACTGGGCTTGCGTCGAGGAAGGTGACCGAGAGAAGAGAAACTAGAGGATCCGGTGGTGATCTGGGCGTTGCCGGAGAAGAATCCAAAACGCTGCTCGTCGCCTTGCCATCGCCTGAGAGGAAGAATAACAGGGACGGTTCTTGAGTTTGTCGCACTTCCCGCTGCCGGAGAAGGAGCGGACCGCCTTGACGATCATCGCCGGAGACTCCGCTGTCCAATGCCGCAGTTGTTGCGCTGTGATCGGAGAAGGAGTAGAGACGCACGTTCTGGTTTTGTTTCCAGAACCAGAATGTGGAGAGGAGAGGAAGACAACCCAGGTTTGTTGGGTTCAGTTTTGGGTTTGGGTCAGTTTCCCCTGACCAGTGAAGCAGAAATCCTAGTCAGTAACACACGTTTGTTTTTGTGATGTCTTGACAATCCGGAGTCCGATATGAGATCTGAACGTAGTCCACGGTGCTTGCGCCATCGCCAGAGAAGGAAGGTAGCATGGCTATTATATCGTTTTTGACAAATCTATATGAGTTTCTATGAAATTTATCTGAGTTTTTGTGAAATTTATCTAAGTTTTTGTCAAATGTATCTGAGTTTTTAACAAATTTATATGAGTTTCTGTTAAAATTATCTGAGTTTTTCCAATTTTTGTCAAATTTATTTGAGTTTTGCGCAAATTTATTTGAGTTTTGAAACAGATTTATCTGAGTTATGGACAAATTTATCTGAGTTTTTGGCTAATTTATCTGATTTCTGAAATAAATTTATCTGATTTCTAGAACAAATTTATCTGAGTTCTGAAATTTGAAAAATTGGTTTATCTTAGTTTTGGCAAATGTATTTGTGTTTTTTTAAATTTATTTACATTTTTTAATTTTATTTACGTCTTTTGAAATTTATTTGCGTCTTTTGAAATTTATTTACATTTTTTGAAATTTATTTGTGTCTTTTGAAGTTTATTTTCATTTTTTGAAATAAATTTAACCGAGTTTTGAAAAAAAATACTTGAGTTTTTGGAAAAATTTTCAGAAATTTAGAAAATTGATTTATTTTAGTTTTGGCAAATGTGTTTGCGTTTTTGAATTTTATTTGGCTTTTGAAATTAATTTGCGACTTTTTAAATTTATTTACATTTTTTGAATTTTCTTTGGATCTTTTGAAATTTATTTGAGTCTTTTGAAATTTATTTACATTTTCTGAAATTTATTTGGATCGTCTGAAAGTAATTGGTGTTCTTTTTAAATTTATATGCGTTTTTTTTAAAATTTATTGCTTTTTTTTAAATTTATTATGTTTTTTGAATTTATTGCGTATTTTGAAATTTATTTGCGTTATTTTGAAATTTATTTGTATATTTTTAGAATTTATTTGAAAATCTTATTAATGAGATTTCATTAATCGTGGGCAATTAAATGGTAGTTGGTCATTATTAATGTGATATCCCACCAATTATGAGATATGATCTAAAGAAAGGGCAAATTGGATATTTCAGGTATGAAAATGTGTGTGCCTTTGGCTGCATGACTTTTTTTTTTTTTTTTTTATATTATTTGCATTAAAGTCACACTTTGAGGGACCTTCGGCCAAAGCCCCCATAAAAAGAAAAAAGAGCAATCTTCATGTAACAATCTCCCTCAAAGTAATGGAGTTTTTAATAACCTTCATGTAAAATTCCTTGATGTCGGTGAGAAATACAAGCAGTGAGGAAAAAAGAATCCAGATCATCACTGTCGATGGAGAAAAAGTATGGATTGTGTTCACATTCTTTGGACTTTGAATTGCCAAGCTTAGAGAGGGGCATCTCATCTACATCAAGGACGTTCTCTCTTTTCTTTCTCCGACTTGAAGCTTTTAATGCACCCTTTTATCATAGGTCCCATTACCTTTTTGATTTGAAGAGCTCCATAAAACATGTAACATGATCGCATTCAATTTCCGTGTGCTATTATGGGGTAGTAGTTGTATGTTGTAGTGTCACTTTTGAATGTTAAGCTGACTGAATCAAAAGATCAATGCAAGTAGCTAGAGACATAATAATAGAAATGCAAAAACACCATGTTCAAGTTGGTCCAACCCAACTTATGGGGCGTTTCCTTGCTGAAGTTCTGAGCTTGGAAGAGTTTATAATTCTCCAAATACCTTTTCTTCTAAATGTCCATATTTTCTCTTAGAATGTAGCATGATCAGGAAATATGATAATTTTGAAAGAAGGCCAAAAATGATATCTCATGGGAAGATTTTTTTTTCCTCATACAAGGAATTCTAAAGCTTCATAAATGGGAATTGATATTGCTATAAAAGAGCCCAACATAGAGAATTCTTGTTAGAAAAACTCAACCAAATTAGAATGAGGCCTTTGATTTCTCATAATGAGATTCACAACTAATTTTTTTTTTTTTAATAACGTGGGGTGTCCTAGCCCTTTGCAACTAACTTAAGAGGGCATGATTGGTTGCTGAAATTCAAGAAATTTTGTTCCATAGAGAATTTTGAATTTGCCAAATGACGTTCCCCTCAACTTATTTTTCTAATCTTCCAACACATTTTACTATTGAGAATGCTAGAATAATAAAGAATATGGATATTATCTTTTCAAAAGATTAATTTTTGAAATTTTATTGCTTAAAAAATAAATTCCACATGCTCTTAAGACAATAACTAATGTTATTATAAAAAATACCTTAAACATAAAACTCTCCACAAAAGTTCCTTCTAATGCACTCCCTAAATGGCTATAAGATAAAATCATTTTCAGTATTAGCTATATTAAAATGATAATTCAAAGTTAAAGAACTATTTATAGAACTAGTGGTTACTTAGTTGGTTGAATACTCAATTCTTCACCTAAGTATCTAGGAATCAATCTAGATTTCTTTCCGTGTGAGCAGGTGTTCTTCCTCCACCAGCAGGGGTCCCAACTCCCCTTGGCTGGTTGAGGAAAAAGGTAAGAAACATAAAAAGACACTCCATGTGAGATTAGTGATTTCAGAGAGTTTGGGCAAGTGTTTGACAGATTCAACCAAACTTGTCTGACTTCTAATTTCTAGAGAGAGCCAGATGGGCTGGTTGAAAGGAAATTGAATGCTACCTGGCTGTGCCCTGAAGCTAAAAAGTTGCTTTTTGGCAGCTTCCTTGTCTGTCTCCCTCATTACATAAGCTGTGATCTCATCTGACCATCAGGGCCTTTTGCGCTCACACCCACCCTTTGTAAGGCCACATGGGACTCACATCAAAATTCCAACGCGCAAGATTCGTGGACCACAAATTACAAAACACCCCTTGTTTCTAATCTATTTTATTGATGACTATTATTACTAGTAGATTTGGGATGCCTTAAATGGGGGGAAATACTCTCTCGCACACTAAGCGCCAACACAAAACGTATCTACACTGTCCCAGACGCAAGATCCACCTCTAAATATGCACATCTGTTTTGTAAACTTGATTAAGAAAATGTAAACTCGCTCTGAATGCTCTCAGATCTACTGGATGATCAATAAAATTTAGGATGAATTTGGTTTTTGCTCGTTAACACTTGGTCGTAGAAGAACATTTTTCCCTAAATGGGTTGGCTCAAATGTAGGGCTGGCATCCAATTCTGCCGTCGGTCAAAGTTTAGGCCTAATGCTAAGACCTCAATTGGTTGCGACAATGATGGACCACACAAGCTGCACTATAAACTTGAATTTAAGTGATTGAAATCTAAGCATGAATTGTATAAATGGACCCGATGTCGGCTCAAAAATCAAGACCAAGTGACCTTAGTTTTTTTTTCCGGTTGGTGGTTATCCAAGTTGAGCATGTAACAACACCTATCATGACCCATGACCGATCAATGAGGAGATTTATCCTGCAAGATTAAGGTGCTAAAAAAGCAATGTATGATTTTAATGGTTGGAGGAGTTACTATCAATCTATTTATAAATGGACTAAAAAATATATATATTTCAAATACTTAATAGTATTTATTTGATTCTATATAGCATATGAGGATAGAGTCAGCAAAAAATGGAGCTATATAGTGTCAACCGCAGGCTATATATGCTTGACTCCAATATTGGGTGAGGATAAATTTGTTCAACATGGGTGCATTAGGTGAATAAAGGAGCCACCCTGAAAGTAAAGTGTCTATGAGACTGAAACTATAATTAAAATTTCATTTGAAAAATCACTATGTTCAGTTTCCATTCAACCTCAAACCTAAAGTGGTATAAAAGAACCAGCCTTTTTTTTTTTTTTTTTTTGGCATATTAAAGAATAAGCATTTAGAGTGCAGTAATGATAAATAATTTATAGAGTTTTTAAACTGCGATTTAATTCATATGTAGTCTACTTCTATTTTTTCCCAATCATCCAAAATCCGTTTAAGCATCTAAATTGGACTCCAAGATGTGGGTGTCTTACAACTTTATCCATCTTTTTTCGAAGATATTTTTCTAGAAAATTCATTTTTTACACAATTATATTTAGGAGGATTTGGTGTCACCCCCCCCACCCCCTCTTTTGAAGATTCTTCATTATAAAACGGTTGAATTTACTATTAAATTTTACTAATGTGTCCCAATTATAAATGATCAATCTGGTGATGTGGCCTTAATACCATTAAAGTGGGTTATAAAAAGGCCCATACAAGAGAGGGGCATTTACTTTGGCCGATTTACAGCCTTGCATAGGAACTTCATAGGAACTTCAGGAGTTCGTAGTTTTTATCTTCTATTAAAAAAAAAAAAAAGGAAAGAAAGAAATTGTAGTTTTTCTCATTGCATGCTACAAAGTACAATCACACTAGTTTGGATCTGTTTTATAGAAACAGGGAGATACTGTTTTATCCAATCCACATTTGCCATCTATTTAAAATATGCTAATGCACTCTCTAAATTGCTTCCTTTGAATGCAAAATCATGATAATATTTTATATAGGTGGCGAATGTGGATCAGATAAAACAGTATTTTCCTATTTCTACGAAACAAGGGATCTGAACTCACAATGACACTTGTGCAGCCTACAAGCTTTATCTTTTTTCTTAATTAAGAGTTAAATGTAGCTTGGCACTAATAAACATATCACAAAAACTAGGGGGCTCCTTCAGTAATATGAGAGATGATGAAATTTAAGGAGGGAGGCAAAAAATCATAGCATAGCACCCACTCAACTATAAATACCCCAAACATATGCAAAACTAGAGCAAAACCCAAAGCCTCCAAATCTCAGTTGCTGTAATCTCTCTCTCCATTCTTTTGTGAAACCTCCATCCTCCTCTTCTCCTTCAAATTTCCTCTCATTTCCCTCAGATTCCTCTCTCTCCAATTCAAGAACACCCCTTCTTCTCCTCCCCATTATTATTCTTCCACACTTCTACACTTGAAGATTTCCTCTTCTTCTTCTTCCTCTGGTTCTCTCCCTTTCATCTGATTTTCAGAAGGAAAAAAACCCCATCTTTCTTTGGCAACTTCCTGTTTCCTGCCATGGAAACCGGCATCCCGTATGCCTTCTCCGGCGACGTTGACACCAGCTCCTCCCTGTCAGAGATCCTGACGTGGGGAGGAACGGACGGCTTAGACTCGATCTTCTCTCAGTACCCCACCTCGAATCCCACCTTCGAATCTGTCCTTGGGCAGTTGGGCTCTTCCGTCTATCTCCAACAGAGAGATCTTCTTCTTCAGAGATCGAAATGCAAAGCAGGGCTAACAGCCATGTCCATTATACGCCGTTAGATACATATACAAATACAAATATGAACGCGAATACACATGTGTACATATGGGCAAGAAGAGAAAGAAGAATCTGTACAGAGGAGTAAGGCAGAGGCATTGGGGCAAATGGGTGGCTGAGATTAGGCTACCCCATAACAGAATGAGGGTCTGGTTGGGCACCTACGATTCGCCGGAGGCAGCTGCCTATGCCTATGATCGGGCTGCGTATAAACTACGCGGCGATTACGCCCGGTTGAACTTCCCCAATCAAAGAGAAGGAATTCAATTCTGTGACAGACCAACTCTAATCGCATTGCAATCAGCAGTGGATGCAAAACTTCAAGCCATCTGCGACCGAATTAAGAGAGAAAATGCGAAGAAGGAATTGAAGAAACATGATGGAAAGGAAGAGAAAGAGACCCCATCACCACCATCATCATCTTCAATGTCATCATCTGTTGTTGTAGGCAATGAGTGGAGTAGTGAAACTCTGCAACAATCCTCACCATATGGTTCTAATGAGGGGTGGTGCAATGGAGGGGAATCTACACCATCCATATTAAGTGAGGAAGATCAGATGAATGTGGTCCAATTGGAATTTGATGGTGGGTGTTGTTCGCTGGCGAGCTTACCGTCTTTCGACGCAGAGCTGATATGGGAAGTTCTTGCTTCTTAGTGGCCCTGTAAATTTCTCTTCCATTGATTGCCCATGATTAATTTAGATGGGGTTTTGATTATTTGATTTATAATCCCTTTGTGTTAGCTGGGTTCATATCTTTTTGAACTGTTTTAGTGTATGATTTGGAAGATGAGAAGTGGTCAAGTGGGTTTTGTTGGTATTTTGGTATTAGTTAATGGCTAATGTCTGTTATCATTTTTTGTTTTTTTTTTCAAATGTGTACCATCTGAGTAATCAGATTTCATTGTTGTCCAAGGAGGTAAAATATTAAGAATGAATAGACATTGTGATGAATTTGTATAATCTCAAGATTAGAGGAAATTAAAGCTACTTATTTATTCTTTGTGCTGGTCTACACTTTACAATCTGTGACTTTTGATGGGAGCTGTGAATTTTCATGTACTTATCCAAAACTCTGTTAGAAGTTTATATTTTCCGCCCTTAACATCATATTCTAAGGTATCTGAAAACAAATAAGAATCAGCATTTTCATTTTTCTTAGTATATAAACAAATTATCTGTATTTTTGTCAAAGAAAAAACAAGGGGCAGCATTATATATATATATATATATGTGTGTGTGTGTGTGTGTGTGTAGATGTAATGGTTTGGATGATTATCACAGCCACTGTGCATCTGAATTTTGAGTTTTGGAATCATGGATGAGAACATCCACCTGATGGCCCTTTGTTGGAATATTTAGGAATGGTTATGAACTTAGAGGCCTTCAGAGTTCAAATTGAAATGATCCAATGTCATAATTAGAGGAGTTCAGAGTTCAAATTGAAAGGATCTAATGTCATAATTAGAGGAGTGAAGTATGTTAATTGTATGTTTATGAGCACCCAGTTAGTGGGGTTTGTACTATGGCACACTCATCATTAGGCCCAATGGTCCAAACTTTTATAAGACTTAATCAACCTACAAAGAGAACCTCCTCCTACACAAAAACACACACACATACAGATTTTTCCACATTTAATCTGTACAGGAGAGATTTCTCATACAGTTAATCACAGTAGGGTTGTGATATGAGGTCTTAAAATTTAAAGACTTTCATGACCCAAAATAACAAAGTTACACTGATTAAATGAGAGGTGGACCTGCATCTGCCACAGCTTACCCCCCTTCTCCTCCCCCAACTCCCAACCCCTACAATTTATCAGTGTAGGGTTGCGGGTTGTGGTATGAGGCATTGAAAATTTTGTTACTTCCATGACCCAAAATCACAAAGTTACACTGATTGGCTGAGAAGTGAAACTGCATCTGCTCCTCTTATACAATCTTTGTGAGCCTACAAATCTTCAATTTATTCCTTTCTTGTTTTGTTCTTTTTCGATGATCGATTCTGAAGAAAATTTGTAAATTAAACTAGGAACAGAGTCAGTCTCATTTTATCTGATAACGAAAACTTCTACACAGATTATGAATTATGCATAGAGAGAAGATCATAACTAGAGTAGAAGTCTCTCAAGAGAGGCAGGAATAAACTAAATCATTAACTTCAGGGTCAATTAGAATTCAGTTGCTTTTTTTTTTTTTCCTTCGGTTGAGAGTCATGTGCATATGTGTTGGACTGAGACACAACTTTGTAGAAAATTTTTTTCAAGAGATAGTTCTCTAGGATTCTTAGATACCACCTGTATTTTACGATCCAGTGGGTTACTTGTTTCTCTATAAAGTAAAATTTCTTGCTTTGAGTCTTGTAAACTCTGTATAAGAATATTTTATCATTAACTTTTATTCTATCAACTGAATCGTCAAACTGAAGTGTAAAAATTATGACATTACTTAATTTATTGACCTTTTTCTTAAACCTCATATAAAACAGTGACCTCTAACTATAAAACTGATCCAACCTGCCCGGTTCGGTCCGGTTTAGCGGTGATACCAGATTTTCTGTGCAACCCTAAAATAAATCCATTTTCCTTTGATTATCTCCCTTTTTCATTTCCATCTAGCTTACTCCTTTGCCTAAACATCTATTAAATTCATTTCCTTCTCTAATTATGAATTCACAAGAAATCCTTTCTTTTAAAGTCCATTTGTCCTCACAATAAACATCAAGTCACCATGGAACTACACTTTTCCTTGATGGCCACTTAATAGCATTTTACAAATCACCCTCTACAATGAGCCTCCGAGAAATGCTATCTTTAAATATCCTCGATAACTCTCTTATCGATTAAGCTGGTTCATTCCGTTCTTCAATGCCAACCAGGCCTGAAAAAAGAATAGAACACATGCCCATTTTCATTCTTAATGATTGCTCCTACCAACTGGTGTTGGTTTTCCTTTTGATGCTCCATCTGTCAATAAAATTAACCAAGCCACTATATTGTGGTCTCAGATTTAACTGCTCTCCTCTGTTTTGCCCAACATAGCTTGCATTGCAGTTCAGAGAGAGAGAGAGAGAGAGAGAGAGAGAGAGAGAGAGAGAGAGAGAGAGAGAGATCCCATATGACAATGGGAGCTTTGATGTGCAAATTTAATGATCAACATTGTGCAATATGAAGGGAAGTGCAAATGAATAAATTAATGTATTTAACATTGGATTGGAATGAGAGGAAACTTGGTGTCATTAGCATATCTAAATATTTGTATATCTAATTATCTAGCATTGTATCTTATTATCTGCAAGGCATGGAAATTTATAGCATCATCTTGCAATGGAAAATATACCCGACAAGAATTTTACCCATAGTGAATCCATTAACAAAGGGTGTCAGGCGGTTTTGAAAGAAACATCCATCATATAGTAGATTTTCTGGATAGCATTATCATGAATTATAAGATCACTTATCAACACACTATGGATTCAGCTCATACTGATAGCTTAATATATGTAACTAGATGCCATTCCACATGCCCTTAACTGTATGAAACAGTCATTCTAACCAACTGGTACTTTCCATTTACATCTATGCACAAACCCATAATTTCTATTTATATCCATCCATGAACCTAGAACTGAATATATACTGATCACTCTTCAACACATACACGCACAAGTACAAACACACAGATTCTTTTAATGAAAAAGAGGTATTTAAAAATAAAGTACAAGAACATTGTTTATTCAACAGAAAGGAGAAAAATGGGATGGCTATGATCTTACGACCCCAGTACAGTTTCTTCTCAAGGGTTACATCCAAGGAAAGAATTGATCACAAGAATGGTTTACATTATTAAGTTGCATGCCTCACTCTAGCAAGGGCTGATTTGTAATTGAGTACATAATATCAATATCTAGATCGTCTAAATATGTCTTGGGAGACAATCCAGTCAGATCTTGTATTGCTACTTCGGTGTAGTGAGGGAACATTCTTGATCATTGGCACTTGGAACAAGACTGGGTTGTGCGAGAAAGAATTGACTGATGAAAGCAAACTTTAGTTACTCCAAGATCTGCTTGTTCGGTTTCACCCTGTCAACTGTAAAATCAATGGTTTCAGATTCTGAAATAATGACACAAAAGTAATATGCAGATTCCCATTGGTGGATAATTAAGGGACTTGCTCTTGAAAGTGACAGCCATCACGCTAAAATGCGTGGATTCTAAACTGTACAACAAATGGGAGCCTGCAGATTAGTAGCCTTAGAAAGAGCTTCAAGGAAGGCATTTAGATTAACTCTTGAAAGAACCTAGAATTCAGAATACAAAAAATAAATGGGCAGAGTGAAGTTACTCTAGGTGCCGCTACAGATGTCTTCCATTGCAGCAACCCATACTTTCTTGATAGACTCTGGAACCTCCTCATTGTCGATATATGGTTTCCATGACCCTTCAGAGGAGTTTTCTTAGAACCCAACTGACTTCTGCTGGATGGTTTTCAAAATCAAACCTCACAGCACTCTGTTGCATAAAGATAGAACCATTTTGGTTAGGAGACCCAAAGCAGCTAGATGACTAAAAACAATAACAGATTAAATAGAAAAGCATCACAAATTATTGATCATGGCAAGACTTTCAACTAAATAGTTCTCAGACTCACAGATCTGTTCGTAGCAGAATCGGTTGTCTTAGATTTTGGGTTGTCTCTTCTTATCGTTCCCGTCTGTAGAAAGTATTCGACTTCTTTCTTTTATCAGAAACGATGGTTATTCTTTCGGATCGTAGTAAAACTGCACATGCCAATTATATAGTCAAGATTCATTCCTATACTCACAAATGAGAGATTACATGCATATCATACAAATGGATTGAGAAACCTTAAGCTTTATAAGTGTAGAGAAGACACATGTCAAGAAATAACAACACACATGCCTATATGAGATTAGCCCATGAAGATGATGATAGTGGTGGTGGTAAAAATCAATTAGCCACCTTAAAAGGTCAATAAGCCAAAATTTTCCAATAATCAATTCTATAATAATAAAAAAAAAACCTCAAATTCTAAACTAAACACCTTGAATAACATAAAAGAACACCCTGTCAACTTGACTAGAACAAAGATGCACAAGACAAGCAGCACTTGAAAATAAAAAGAAAGTTGGATGGATCATTCTTACATCTAAAAACCCCATAAACCATAAAAGATAAAACCATCTCTGAAGATTTGATTTTAGGATTTCAGGTTCACAATATATGCAAGAATTCAACTTTTTGTAATAATCATCATCATCTTTCAATATCTTTTATTTGTGAGAGTTTATATCACCACAGAACCCTTAACTTCAAAATACTATCCAAACCTTGAATCTTAAGACTCAAATGAAAGAAAAAAATGAAAGAAAAAAAATACAAAAAATCAATAGACAAAGCTTAAACCCTTTTAACCAGGAATTTCAACCCTTCCAATGAAAGAAACAAATACAAAAAATCAACAGGCAAAACAAAGCTTAAACCCTTTAAACCAGAACGAATAAATATAAATTAGTATTGTGTTATCTTAAACCAAAAAAAAAAAAAAAAACCAAAACTAAATAAGCAACACTTGGAGTCATTTATTTGGAGTCTTTTACTAGAATGAGTAAATATAAATATATATATTTTTATCTTCATTAACAAAAGAATCAAATACGAAAACTCATCATGCCATCCACTATTCACCTCTTTAATAATCTTTAGGTCGGGCTCACTTGGCTATAAATTCTTGGGTGTTCAATTCCTAAGTATTCTAATGCAAACAATCAGTCCCAAAGAGAAATAATTTATTGCGGTGGAGATAGTTCAAAAGGTCGATCCTCTTGTAGTTTTTGGTGGTTCAAGAATTTCCTTTTCTAGCATTGCAATGTAGTTATTTGGCTTCTACTTGATAAAGTTAGTCTATTTCATGATTTTCTATCTGTCTCCTTGATAAGGTGCTTGATCAACCCAACTGATCATTTCCTTTACGTTGAGTTCCTTTTAGATAATTAAGCAATGGACTTACAATTTTATGGCTTTCTGCTGTAGATGAAATAGGAAAAAAGTCCAGCAGGTCATTACAGGGCAAATAGGGAGAAACATAATGACAATAGAACAAATTAAAATAAAATGCGACGCAGGAGGTACAAATTATTTGATTACATATATATAATTCGTTGATTTCTTCCTTCTATTCCATCATATGAATTTCATAACGAAACTAGTGCCTCATGGAAAAGGTTCAGTAGGTCCTCATGCAATTGCTTTTGGTTTAGGCAATTCCTTTATCCAACATTGCAATGTAGTTGGCTTCCTATTGGATAGTCTTTCTTCTTGGTTTGCATATTTATCTCCTCAGTGCTTGATCTTCCCAACCGAGCTTTTTCCATTGCCTCCAGTTGCTTTATGATGCTCAAGCAATTGCCTTCAAACTTTATGACGTTCTATAGCGTCCGAACACATTAGACAGTCTAGTGATAAGGTCAGTTGCTTTATGATGCTCAAGCAATTGCCTTCAAACTTTATGACGTTCTATGGCGTCCTTACACATTAGACAGTCTAGTGATAAGGTCTGTTAGTTCTCTATTGTGCATTATCGTCTACTCTAGTAGTAAATCATGGAGAAATTTATTCATTGAAATTTTTTATTAACCCCTCCAATGCCACATTAATCCATAGAGTTCTTAACAGATCCATCACACTCGGAATGACCCTACTTGTGGGTTTTCCTCATTGCTTACCATGCCAATTCATATTTCTTCTGACTGAAAAGTTTGGGAGTATCATACATGTATTATGACGGCCAAACAACAAGTAGATAAATCGACAGTGGAGCTAATCGTAGGGATGAAGACATGTTGTGTTCCGGTTGGGGCCGCACTCCACAGTGCACCCAGATCTGAGATACAAGTTCAAAAGCACTAGAACAATACATATACCTGGATCTAATGTATAGAATTGGAGCTGAATAGGATTTATATGAGATGGGGCTATTTTATATGGTGAACGTGAAACAAAGCACTTCGCTGAGGCTTGGGACCATATAATCCCCAATAATCAACTTCATAAAATACTTCTAACTCAATCCTCTTTCTTAAAATTACTGAATTCAGCCCACGATGGTACATAATCCGATGAAACCAAAAGAAACATGCCATAGTGCATGGATATAACATTTAGGCATCTGTTCAAAGGATCCCTAAAGCTATTTTGTCATTGAAGTATGATCTCCCACTCTATAAAATAAATCCATTCTCCTTTGATTATCTCCTTTTTCATTTCCTTCTAGCTGACTCATTTGCTAAAACAGCTATAAAACTCATTTCCTTCTCCACGAGAAATCCTTTCTTTTAAAGTCCATTTGTCCTACAATAAACATCAAGTCACCATGGAACTATACTTTTTCCTTAATGGCCACTCAATAGCATTTTGCATGAACCTAGAACATAATACATACTGATCACTCATCAACACAAACATGCACAAGTACAAACACACACAGATTACTCATTTAATGAAAAAGATGTAATTTAAAGTAATGTACAAGAACATTGTATATTAATAGAAAGGAGAAATAACGGATTGCTATGATCTTACAACCTCGTACACTTTTTTTCCTAAGGGTTCCATCCAAGGAAAGCACCGATCACATGAATAGTTTACATTATTAAGTTGCATGCCCCACTTTAGCTAGGGCTGATTTGTAATTGAGTATACATATCAATATCTAGAGTCTAGGTAACAAATATGTCTTGGGAGACAATCCAGTTAGATCTTGTATTGCTACTTCGGTGCAGTGAGGGAACATTCTTGGCCATTGGCTCTTGGAACAAGCCTGGGTTGTGCGAGAAATAGCTGACTGATGAAAGCACACTTTAGTTACTCCAGGATCTGCTTGTTCGGCTTCACCCTGTCGACAGTAAAATCAATGGTTTTAGATTATGAAATAAGGACACAGAAGTAATATGCAGATTCCCATTGGTGGATAATTAAGGGACTTGCTCTTGAAAGTGAAAGCCATCACCCTAAAATGCATGGATTCTGAAGTGTACAACCAAGGGGAGTCTGCAGATACGAGCCATAGAAACAGCTTCAAAGAAGGCATTTAGATTAACTTGAAAGAACCTAGAATTCAGAATACGAAAAATAAGCGGGCAGAGTGAAGTTACTCTAGGTGTCGCTACAGATGTCTTTCATTGCAGCAACCCATGCTCTCTTGGTAGATTCTGGAACCTCCTCATTGTCGATATAGGGGGTCCATGACCCTTTAGAGGAGTTGCTTATAACCCAGCTGACTTTTGCTGGACGGTTTTCAAAATCAAACCTCACAGTACTCTGTTGCATCAAGATAGTGCCATCTTGGTTAGGAGACTCAAAGCGGCTTGATGATTGAAAACAACAAAAGATTAAATAGAAAACGCTGGCGGACTATTGATTATGGCAAGAATCTCAACTAAATAGTCCTCAGACTTACAGATCTGTTAGTAGAAGAATCGGCTGTTTTAGATTTTTTGGCGTTTCTTCTTATTGTTCCCGTCTGTAGAAAGTACTCGACCTCTTTCTTTGATCAGAAACGATGCTTATTCTTCGGATCGTAGTAAAACTGCACATGCCAATAATATAGTCAAGGTTCATTTCTATAATCACAAATGGGAAATTACATGCATATTATACACTTGGATTGAGAAACCTTAAGCATTATAAGTGTAGAGAAGACAGATATCAAGAAATAATAATAACACACATGCCTATATGAGGTTAGCCCATTATGATAATTAATGATGGTGGAGGAGGTGGTGGCAGTGGTAAAAATCAATTAGCCAAAAAAAAAAAGAGAAAGAATTTATCCACCTTAAAAGGCCAATGAGCCAAAATTCTCCAATAATCAATTCTATAATAAAAAAAAAAAAAAAAAAAACCTCAAACTCCAAACTCAACACCTTCAGTAACATAAAAGAACACCCAGTCAACTTGACTAGAACAAAAATGCACAGGACAACCAACATTTGAAAAATGAAGAGAAAGTAGGATCATTCTTAAATCTAAAAACCCATAAACCTTAAAAATAAAATCATCTATGAAAATTTGATTTTAGGATTTCAGGTCCACAATATATGCAAGAATTCAACTTTTTGCAATCATCATCATCATCATCTTTTGATCTCTTTTATTTGTGAGAGTTTATATCACCACTGAACCCTCAACTTCAAAATACTATCCAAACCTTGAATCCTAAGACTCAAAATTTCCATAGAAGAAAAATAGAGAAACGAATGAAACAAATTATAGAGATTGTATTACTCGATCTTTCATTCCTTTAGTCTTTCCAGTATCCCTAGTCCTGACTTCCATTTTCCATCCCTCAGGCAACCATTCCGGCCTCTCTGATGGCGTCTCCATGGCCTTCCCCAACTCCGCATTCTGGGTTGGCTCTGTTTGCATCGAGTTAGGATTGGAACATGAAGCCATTTCAAATGTTTGAGAAGAGAAAATAAGACAAATGGGAGCTTTATTACTTGAAAGAAGCACAGTTGAGAGCTTAGGCAACTTTGGAGTTTGAGAGTCTTCTTCCCCTCTGGCCTCTTTATATAGAGAAAGGGAGGCAGGCAAGGGATGGTTACTTAAAAATAAAATTTATGCAAAGCACCTCATATTTTCCGACAATTAGATATTTTCTGACTTATGGTCAAATGAGTTGCTAGAATACCCTTTTTCTTACTGGCTCTGCCTATAACTGTTTTTTTTTCTTTAATATCTACTTTGCCTATTACCATTATAAGGTGTTGATGGAACCTACAAATGAAATCTTCATATTTTATACAAAAAGAAGTATAGATTGTGTGATGGTGCTTCTCTTGTTAGCCAATTTACTCTCATGATTCTAAATGGAAGGACCACATATTTTAGAAATCTAAACATCGTTTTTATAGAATTGATGATTAATTAAGAAATGCCATGATATTAACACGATATTTGCCTTTGGAGAGTATTTTTCTAATTTAATTTATTATATCTTTTATTGTATCATTAAAAATTAAAATTTTCCACAAATTTGAAAAATATCGTAAATAAAAATGAAAAAGTAATTCTCCTTGAAGTTAGATTTGATTTCAACCTCCTCATAATGAAATAGATAAAATATCATAAAAACGTACAATTACATGAAAAAAGTAAGTCTAGTTAAGGTTAGATATGGTTTCAATCGCCTTCAGCTCTATTACTAAATGACAATATAGGATGATTTCTTGATAATGAAACCATTCAATGACTGCAATCATGTGATTGTAGAAACTTACCAGATCCATGGGTTTGTCGATCAAAATATCACCGTAATTGCTGAAGCATAAGGTCTAAATAAAGGGACATTTAATCCCTGTTGTAGCTAGAAGAGGGCGGAAATAAACCAAACTGGATGCCCGAGGATTGGTGCCTGAAAATCAAGGTGGGGATTTTTCATTTCTTAATCATGGAACGCATACTAACATCCGACTCTTTCTCTAGAATAACGCTATGCTCGAGAACTCCAGTGGCCGGTTTAGATCCCAGCTACGATCTTACAATGAATGTTCTGGTTCAGACGGTGTTGAGCTCAAAATGGAAGATATAGGGTTTGGCGTTTCAAATACATGTAAAATGTTGGGAGGTGGACGGGTGTAGTTCACTACTTAGCTCAATTTCAAATGCTCTAGGCTTGTTTATATAGAGAGATGAAGGTACGAATGGAGGCGTTTCTTAAATAAAAATTTACATCAAGCCCCTATTGGCATGGATGGAAGTAAAAATCGGCCCTTATATTTTGTCAAATTAGGAAAAGAGAAGTCTCTAGTTTTCTAGCATACCAAAATAAACCCCTTGACTTCAATTATTTTGTGGTTATGCCATTTTATTTTTCTTTAATTTAAATTTCACCTGAAATAGCTTTTACAAATGCAAGTTCTCCGGAGAACAATTTTTTCCCAGCAATCATGTTATATTTTTAGAAATATCATGAAAATAAAATATGAAAAGAAAATAGTTAAATGTCAAAAGAAATTCAAAAAAGGTAAAATTCTTAAAGTTAGTTCAACAATAAATTAATATTTTATTATATAGATTTCTTAGTTATAATATTTGAAAATGAATTATCCTCCATTACTTCTTCAGATGTTAATCAACCTAACAAGTAATATATTCTCTGATGTTAGCACTAATATTAGGGATAATTGTCGGTTGGATTCAGGTCAGCATTACAATGACTTTGGACGTGACACAAATTTAAGCCTTATATGGGTACCCAAATGTAATTTTTAGAATAGATCGAAATTAAGACCAAAATTTACAAATTAGTCCTACAACATATGTAAAGATATGTTCTACATTAATGCAGAGTCTATCTCGTATTAATGCTTTGACCGCTTGACTCGTAGTAGATTCTTCAAATCTAGTAGAGAGATTGTACCGAATCTAATTTTTATAATAGTTCTAAATTAAGACCCAATTTTAAAAGCCTTGTGAAATAAGGATATGCATTAATTATATTAATTCAAAGAGTATCGCAAATTAATTCATTGACATCTTAACAACTGGTTGGTCCTTCATCTCTAGTAGAGAGATGGAGTGGCTGCAAATTCTAATTTTGCTTTCTATATATATATATATTTAGTATATAGATACGGGATAACTATGAATCTCCATTATCTTTTAACAATATTAGGTAAGTTAATATTATCATTAATTGTAGGAGGGTGAATACAAAGTAAATAGGAAAAACTTTGGTCTTTAACTTTCATATTTCATATCTCGATTCTTTCCACCGAAAGATATACAAATATAAAAAGGTGAAATGGCAAAACTATGAATCTGTTAACCAGAATTAGTACCTATAGATAAGCATTATGTTTATTTTCCAACTTAAGCAAACACTAAAAGTCAACTGGCACTATAGTTGGATTCATTTAACCAGAATTAGTATATATGTATTAATCTTGTATTCAGCTTTAACAGTATAAACTAATATTGTATTGGTCTTCGTCTTCAAATGGAAGAAAATAATACAAAAAATCAAGAGACAAAGCTTAAACGCTTTTAACCAGAAATTTCAACCCTTCCAATGAAATAAACAAATACAAAAAATCAACAGGCAAAACAAAGCTTAAACCCTTTAAATTAGAACGAATAAATATAAATTAGTATTGTGTTATCTTAAAAACAAAATACCGAAACTAAATAAGCAACGCTTGGAGTCATTGATTTGTAGTCTTTTACTAGAATGAGTAAATATACATATATATTGTGTTTATCTTCATTAATAAAAGAATCAGATACAAAAACTCATCATGCCATTCACAATTCACCTCTTTAATAATCTTTAGGTCGGGGTAACTTGGCTATAAATTCTTGGGTGTTCAATTCCTAAGTATTCTAATGCAAACAATCAGTCCCAAAGAGAAATAATTTATTGCCGTGGAGATACTTCAAAGGATCGATCCTCCTGTAGTTTTTGGTGGTTCAGGAAATTCCTTTTCTAGCTTTGCAATGTAGTTATTTGGCTTCTACTTGATAAAGTTAGTCTATTTCATGATTTTCTATCTGTCTCCTTGATAAGGTGCTTGATCAACCCAACTGATCATTTCCTTTACGTTGAGTTGCTTTTAGATAATTAAGCAACCGACTTACAGTTTTATGGCATTCTGCTGCATATGAGATAGGAAAAAAGTCCAGCAGGTCATTACAGGGCAAAAAGGGAGAGACATAATAACTATAGAATAAATTAAAATAAAATGCGATGCAGGATGTACATATTATTTGATAACATATATACAATTAGTTGATTTCTTCCTTCTATTCCATCATTTGAATTTCATAATAAAACAAGTGCCTCATGGAAAAGGTTCAGTAGGTCCTCATGCAATTGCTTTTGGTTTAGGCAATTCCTTTATCCGACATTGCAATGTAGTTGGCTTCCTATTGGATAGTTAGTCTTTCTTCTTGGTTTGCATATTTATCTCCTCAATGCTTGATCATCCCAACCGAGCTTTTTCCACTGCCTCCAGTTCCTTTATGATGCTCAAGCAATTGCCTTCAAACTTTATCACGTTCTATTGCATCCGTACACATTAGACAGTCTAGTGATAAGGTCTGTTAGTTCAGCTCTATTGTGCAATATCGTCTACTCTAGTAGTAAATCATGGAGGAATTTATTCATTGAAATTTTTTATTAACCCCTCCAATGCCACATTAATCCATAGAGTTCTTAACAGATCCATCACACTCGAAATGACCCTACTTGTGGGTTTTCCTCATTGCTCTCCGTGCCAATTCATATTTCTTCTGACTGAAAAGTTTGGGTGTGTCATACATGTAACAAATAGATAAATCGACGGTGGAGCTAATCGCAGGGTTGAAGACATGTTGTGTTCCGGTTGGGGCCGCACTCCACAGTGCACCCAGATCTGAGATACAAATTCAAAAGCACTAGAACAGTACATATACCTGGATCTAATGTATAAATTAGAGCTGAATACGATTTATATGAGATGGGGCTATTTTATATGGTGAAAGTGAAACAAAGCACTTGCTGAGGCTTGGGACCATATAATCCCCTATAATCAACTTCATAAAATACTTCTAACTCAATCCTCTTTCTTAAAATTACTGAATTCAGCCCACGTGGTTCATAATCCGATGAAACCAAAAGAAACATGCCATAGTGCAAGGATATAACATTTAGGCTTCTGTTCAAAGGATCCCTAAAGCTATTTTGTCATTAAATTATCATCTCCCACTCTATAAATTAAATCCATTCTCCTTTGATTATCTCCGTTTTCATTTCCTTCTAGCTGACTCATTTGCTAAAACATCTATTAAACTCATTTCCTTCTCCACGAGAAATCCTTTCTTTTAAAGTCCATTTGTCCTCACAATAAACATCAAGTCACCATGGAACTATACTTTTTCCTTAATGGCCACTCAATAGCATTTTGCATGAAACTAGAACATAATACATACTGATCACTCTTCATGACAAACATGCACAAGTACAAACACACACAGATTACTCATTTAATGAAAAAGATGTAATTTAAAGTAAAGTACAAGAACATTGTATATTAATAGAAAGGAGAAATATCGGATTGCTATGATCTTACAACCTCGTACACTTTTTTTCCTAAGGGTTCCGTCCAAGGAAAGCACCGATCACATGAATAGTTTACATTATTAAGTTGGATGCCCCACTTTAGCTAGGGCTGATTTGTAATTGAGTATACATATCAATATCTAGAGTCTAGGTAACAATTATGTCTTGGGAGACAATCCAGTTAGATCTTGTATTGCTACTTCGGTGCAGTGAGGGAACATTCTTGGCCATTGGCTCTTGGAACAAGCCTGGGTTGTGCGAGAAATAACTGACTGATGAAAGCACACTTTAGTTACTCCAGGATCTGCTTGTTCGGCTTCACCCTGTCAACAGTAAAATCAATGGTTTTAGATTATGAAATAAGGACACAGAAGTAATATGCAGATTCCCGTTGGTGGATAATTAAGGGACTTGCTCTTGAAAGTGAAAGCCATCACCCTAAAATGCATAGATTCTGAAGTGTACAACCAAGGGGAGTCTGCAGATACGAGCCATAGAAACAGCTTCAAAGAAGGCATTTAGATTAACTTGAAAGAACCTAGAATTCAGAATACGAAAAATAAGCGGGCAGAGTGAAGTTACTCTAGGTGTCGCTACAGATGTCTTTCATTGCAGCAACCCATGCTCTCTTGGTAGATTCTGGAACCTCCTCATTGTCGATATAGGGGGTCCATGACCCTTTAGAGGAGTTGCTTATAACCCAGCTGACTTTTGCTGGACGGTTTTCAAAATCAAACCTCACAGTACTCTGTTGCATCAAGATAGTGCCATCTTGGTTAGGAGACTCAAAACGGCTTGATGATTGAAAACAACAAAAGATTAAATAGAAAACGCTGGCGGACTATTGATTATGGAAAGAATCTCAACTAAATAGTTCTCAGACTTACAGATCTGTTAGTAGAAGAATCGGCTGTTTTAGATTTTTTGGCGTTTCTTCTTATTGTTCCCGTCTGTAGAAAGTACTCGACCTCTTTCTTTGATCGGAAACGATGGTTATTCTTCGGATCGTAGTAAAACTTTACATGCCAATAATATAGTCAAGGTTCATTTCTATAATCACAAATGGGAAATTACATGCATATTATACACTTGGATTGAGAAACCTTAAGCATTATAAGTGTAGAGAAGACATATATCAAGAAATAATAATAACACACATGCCTATATGAGGTTAGCCCATTATGATAATTAATGATGGTGGAGGAGGTGGTGGCAGTGGTAAAAATCAATTAGCCAAAAAAAAAAAGAGAAAGAATTTATCCACCTTAGAAGGCCAATGAGCCAAAATTCTCCAATAATCAATTCTATAATAATAAAAAAAAAACCTCAAACTCCAAACTCAACACCTTCAGTGACATAAAAGAACACCCAGTCAACTTGACTAGAACAAAAATGCACAGGACAACCAACATTTGAAAAATGAAGAGAAAGTAGGATCATTCTTAAATCTAAAAACCCATAAACCTTAAAAATAAAATCATCTATGAAAATTTGATTTTAGGATTTCAGGTCCACAATATATGCAAGAATTCAACTTTTTGCAATCATCATCATCATCATCTTTTGATCTCTTTTACTTGTGAGAGTTTATATCACCACTGAACCCTCAACTTCAAAATACTATCCAAACCTTGAATCCTAAGACTCAAAATTTCCATAGAAGAAAAATAGAGAAACAAATGAAACAAATTATAGAGATTGTATTACTCGATCTTTCATTCCTTTAGTCTTTCCAGTATCCCTAGTCCTGACTTCCATTTTCCATCCCTCAGGCAACCATTCCGGCCTCTCTGATGGCGTCTCCATGGCCTTCCCCAACTCCGCATCCTGGGTTGGCTCTGTTTGCATCGGGTTAGGATTGGAACATGAAGCCATTTCAAATGTTTGAGAAGAGAAAATAAGACAAATGGGAGCTTTATTACTTGAAAGAAGCACAGTTGAGAGCTTAGGCGACTTTGGAGTTTGAGAGTCTTCTTCCCCTCTGGCCTCTTTATATAGAGAAAGGGAGGCAGGCAAGGGATGGTTACCTAAAAATAAAATTTATGCAAAGCACCTCATATTTTCCGACAATTAGATATTTTCTGACTTATGGTCAAATGAGTTGCTAGAATACCCTTTTTCTTATTGGCTCTGCCTATAACTGTTTTTTTTTTCTTTAATATCTACTTTGCCTATTACCATTATAAGGTGTTGATGGAACCTACAAATGAAATCTTCATATTTTATACAAAAAGAAGTATAGATTGTGTGATGGTGCTTCTCTTGTTAGCCAATTTACTCGCATGATTCTAAATGGAAGGACCACATATTTTAGAAATCTAAACATCGTTTTATAGAATTGATGATTAATTAAGAAATGCCATGATATTAACACGATATTTGCCTTTGGAGAGTATTTTTCTAATTTAATTTATTATATCTTTTATTGTATCATTAAAAATTAAAATTTTCCACAAATTTGAAAAATATCGTAAATAAAAATGAAAAAGTAATTCTCCTTGAAGTTAGATTTGATTTCAACCTCCTCATAATGAAATAGAAAAAAATATCATAAAAACGTACAATTACATGAAAAAAGTAAGTCTAGTTAAGGTTAGATATGGTTTCAATCGCCTTCAGCTCTATTACTAAATGACAATATAGGATGATTTCTTGATAATGAAACCATTCAATGACTGCAATCATGTGATTGTAGAAACTTACCCGATCCATGGGTTTGTCGATCAAAATATCACCGTAATTGCTGAAGCATAAGGTCTAAATAAAGGGACATTTAATCCCTGTTGTAGCTAGAAGAGGGCGGAAATAAACCAAACTGGATGCCCGAGGATTGGTGCCTGAAAATCAAGGTGGGGATTTTTCATTTCTTAATCATGGAACGCATACTAACATCCGACTCTTTCTCTAGAATAACGCTATGCTCGAGAACTCCAGTGGCCGGTTTAGATCCCAGCTACGATCTTACAATGAATGTTCTGGTTCAGACGGTGTTGAGCTCAAAATGGAAGATATAGGGTTTGGCGTTTCAAATACATGTAAAATGTTGGGAGGTGGACGGGTGTAGTTCACTACTTAGCTCAATTTCAAATGCTCTAGGCTTGTTTATATAGAGAGATGAAGGTACGAATGGAGGCGTTTCTTAAATAAAAATTTACATCAAGCCCCTATTGGCATGGATGGAAGTAAAAATCGGTCCTTATATTTTGTCAAATTAGGAAAAGAGAAGTCTCTAGTTTTCTAGCATACCAAAATAAACCCCTTGACTTCAATTATTTTGTGGTTATGCCATTTTATTTTTCTTTAATTTAAATTTCACCTGAAATAGCTTTTACAAATGCAAGTTCTCCGGAGAACAATTTTTTCCCAGCAATCATGTTATATTTTTAGAAATATCATGAAAATAAAATATGAAAAGAAAATAGTTAAATGTCAAAAGAAATTCAAAAAAGGTAAAATTCTTAAAGTTAGTTCAACAATAAATTAATATTTTATTATATAGATTTCTTAGTTATAATATTTGAAAATGAATTATCCTCCATTACTTCTTCAGATGTTAATCAACCTAACAAGTAATATATTCTCTGATGTTAGCACTAATATTAGGGATAATTGTCGGTTGGATTCAGGTCAGCATTACAATGACTTTGGACGTGACACAAATTTAAGCCTTATATGGGTACCCAAATGTAATTTTTAGAATAGATCGAAATTAAGACCAAAATTTACAAATTAGTCCTACAACATATGTAAAGATATGTTCTACATTAATGCAGAGTCTATCTCGTATTAATGCTTTGACCGCTTGACTCGTAGTAGATTCTTCAAATCTAGTAGAGAGATTGTACCGAATCTAATTTTTATAATAGTTCTAAATTAAGACCCAATTTTAAAAGCCTTGTGAAATAAGGATATGCATTAATTATATTAATTCAAAGAGTATCGCAAATTAATTCATTGACATCTTAACAACTGGTTGGTCCTTCATCTCTAGTAGAGAGATGGAGTGGCTGCAAATTCTAATTTTGCTTTCTATATATATATATATTTAGTATATAGATACGGGATAACTATGAATCTCCATTATCTTTTAACAATATTAGGTAAGTTAATATTATCATTAATTGTAGGAGGGTGAATACAAAGTAAATAGGAAAAACTTTGGTCTTTAACTTTCATATTTCATATCTCGATTCTTTCCACCGAAAGATATACAAATATAAAAAGGTGAAATGGCAAAACTATGAATCTGTTAACCAGAATTAGTACCTATAGATAAGCATTATGTTTATTTTCCAACTTAAGCAAACACTAAAAGTCAACTGGCACTATAGTTGGATTCATTTAACCAGAATTAGTATATATGTATTAATCTTGTATTCAGCTTTAACAGTATAAACTAATATTGTATTGGTCTTCGTCTTCAAATGGAAGAAAATAATACAAAAAATCAAGAGACAAAGCTTAAACGCTTTTAACCAGAAATTTCAACCCTTCCAATGAAATAAACAAATACAAAAAATCAACAGGCAAAACAAAGCTTAAACCCTTTAAATTAGAACGAATAAATATAAATTAGTATTGTGTTATCTTAAAAACAAAATACCGAAACTAAATAAGCAACGCTTGGAGTCATTGATTTGTAGTCTTTTACTAGAATGAGTAAATATACATATATATTGTGTTTATCTTCATTAATAAAAGAATCAGATACAAAAAACTCATCATGCCATTCACAATTCACCTCTTTAATAATCTTTAGGTCGGGGTAACTTGGCTATAAATTCTTGGGTGTTCAATTCCTAAGTATTCTAATGCAAACAATCAGTCCCAAAGAGAAATAATTTATTGCCGTGGAGATACTTCAAAGGATCGATCCTCCTGTAGTTTTTGGTGGTTCAGGAAATTCCTTTTCTAGCTTTGCAATGTAGTTATTTGGCTTCTACTTGATAAAGTTAGTCTATTTCATGATTTTCTATCTGTCTCCTTGATAAGGTGCTTGATCAACCCAACTGATCATTTCCTTTACGTTGAGTTGCTTTTAGATAATTAAGCAACCGACTTACAGTTTTATGGCATTCTGCTGCATATGAGATAGGAAAAAAGTCCAGCAGGTCATTACAGGGCAAAAAGGGAGAGACATAATAACTATAGAATAAATTAAAATAAAATGCGATGCAGGATGTACATATTATTTGATAACATATATACAATTAGTTGATTTCTTCCTTCTATTCCATCATTTGAATTTCATAATAAAACAAGTGCCTCATGGAAAAGGTTCAGTAGGTCCTCATGCAATTGCTTTTGGTTTAGGCAATTCCTTTATCCGACATTGCAATGTAGTTGGCTTCCTATTGGATAGTTAGTCTTTCTTCTTGGTTTGCATATTTATCTCCTCAATGCTTGATCATCCCAACCGAGCTTTTTCCACTGCCTCCAGTTCCTTTATGATGCTCAAGCAATTGCCTTCAAACTTTATCACGTTCTATTGCATCCGTACACATTAGACAGTCTAGTGATAAGGTCTGTTAGTTCAGCTCTATTGTGCAATATCGTCTACTCTAGTAGTAAATCATGGAGGAATTTATTCATTGAAATTTTTTATTAACCCCTCCAATGCCACATTAATCCATAGAGTTCTTAACAGATCCATCACACTCGAAATGACCCTACTTGTGGGTTTTCCTCATTGCTCTCCGTGCCAATTCATATTTCTTCTGACTGAAAAGTTTGGGTGTGTCATACATGTAACAAATAGATAAATCGACGGTGGAGCTAATCGCAGGGTTGAAGACATGTTGTGTTCCGGTTGGGGCCGCACTCCACAGTGCACCCAGATCTGAGATACAAATTCAAAAGCACTAGAACAGTACATATACCTGGATCTAATGTATAAAATTAGAGCTGAATACGATTTATATGAGATGGGGCTATTTTATATGGTGAAAGTGAAACAAAGCACTTGCTGAGGCTTGGGACCATATAATCCCCTATAATCAACTTCATAAAATACTTCTAACTCAATCCTCTTTCTTAAAATTACTGAATTCAGCCCACGTGGTTCATAATCCGATGAAACCAAAAGAAACATGCCATAGTGCAAGGATATAACATTTAGGCTTCTGTTCAAAGGATCCCTAAAGCTATTTTGTCATTAAATTATCATCTCCCACTCTATAAATTAAATCCATTCTCCTTTGATTATCTCCGTTTTCATTTCCTTCTAGCTGACTCATTTGCTAAAACATCTATTAAACTCATTTCCTTCTCCACGAGAAATTCTTTCTTTTAAAGTCCATTTGTCCTCACAATAAACATCAAGTCACCATGGAACTATACTTTTTCCTTAATGGCCACTCAATAGCATTTTGCATGAACCTAGAACATAATACATACTGATCACTCTTCAACACAAACATGCACAAGTACAAACACACACAGATTACTCATTTAATGAAAAAGATGTAATTTAAAGTAAAGTACAAGAACATTGTATATTAATAGAAAGGAGAAATATCGGATTGCTATGATCTTACAACCTCGTACACTTTTTTTTCCTAAGGGTTCCGTCCAAGGAAAGCACCGATCACATGAATAGTTTACATTATAAGTTGGATGCCCCACTTTAGCTAGGGCTGATTTGTAATTGAGTATACATATCAATATCTAGAGTCTAGGTAACAAATATGTCCTGGGAGACAATCCAGTTAGATCTTGTATTGCTACTTCGGTGCAGTGAGGGAACATTCTTGGCCATTGGCTCTTGGAACAAGCCTGGGTTGTGCGAGAAATAACTGACTGATGAAAGCACACTTTAGTTACTCCAGGATCTGCTTGTTCGGCTTCACCCTGTCAACAGTAAAATCAATGGTTTTAGATTATGAAATAAGGACACAGAAGTAATATGCAAATTCCCATTGGTGGATAATTATGGGACTTGCTCTTGAAAGTGAAAGCCATCACCCTAAAATGCATGGATTCTGAAGTGTACAACCAAGGGGAGTCTGCAGATACGAGCCATAGAAACAGCTTCAAAGAAGGCATTTAGATTAACTTGAAAGAACCTAGAATTCAGAATACGAAAAATAAGCGGGCAGAGTGAAGTTACTCTAGGTGTCGCTACAGATGTCTTTCATTGCAGCAACCCATGCTCTCTTGGTAGATTCTGGAACCTCCTCATTGTCGATATAGGGGGTCCATGACCCTTTAGAGGAGTTGCTTATAACCCAGCTGACTTTTGCTGGACGATTTTCAAAATCAAACCTCACAGTACTCTGTTGCATCAAGATAGTGCCATCTTGGTTAGGAGACTCAAAGCGGCTTGATGATTAAAAACAACAAAAGATTAAATAGAAAACGCTGGCGGACTATTGAATATGGCAAGAATCTCAACTAAATAGTTCTCAGACTTACAGATCTGTTAGTAGAAGAATCGGCTGTTTTAGATTTTTTGGCGTTTCTTCTTATTGTTCCCGTCTGTAGAAAGTACTCGACCTCTTTCTTTGATCGGAAACGATGGTTATTCTTCGGATCGTAGTAAAACTGCACATGCCAATAATATAGTCAAGGTTCATTTCTATAATCACAAATGGGAAATTACATGCATATTATACACTTGGATTGAGAAACCTTAAGCATTATAAGTGTAGAGAAGACAGATATCAAGAAATAATAATAACACACATGCCTATATGAGGTTAGCCCATTATGATAATTAATGATGGTGGAGGAGGTGGTGGCAGTGGTAAAAATCAATTAGCCAAAAAAAAAAAAGAGAAAGAATTTATCCACCTTAAAAGGCCAATGAGCCAAAATTCTCCAATAATCAATTCTATAATAATAAAAAAAAAAAAACCTCAAACTCCAAACTCAACACCTTCAGTAACATAAAAGAACACCCAGTCAACTTGACTAGAACAAAAATGCACAGGACTACCAACATTTGAAAAATGAAGAGAAAGTAGGATCATTCTTAAATCTAAAAACCCATAAACCTTAAAAATAAAATCATCTATGAAAATCTGATTTTAGGATTTCAGGTCCACAATATATGCAAGAATTCAACTTTTTGCAATCATCATCATCATCATCTTTTGATCTCTTTTATCTGTGAGAGTTTATATCACCACTGAACCCTCAACTTCAAAATACTATCCAAACCTTGAATCCTAAGACTCAAAATTTCCATAGAAGAAAAATAGAGAAACGAATGAAACAAATTATAGAGATTGTATTACTCGATCTTTCATTCCTTTAGTCTTTCCAGTATCCCTAGTCCTGACTTCCATTTTCCATCCCTCAGGCAACCATTCCGGCCTCTCTGATGGCGTCTCCATGGCCTTCCCCAACTCCGCATTCTGGGTTGGCTCGGTTTGCATCGAGCTAGGATTGGAAGATGAAGCCATTTCAAATGTTTGAGAAGAGAAAATAAGACAAATGGGAGCTTTATTACTTGAAAGAAGCACAGTTGAGAGCTTAGGCAACTTTGGAGTTTGAGAGTCTTCTTCCCCTCTGGCCTCTTTATATAGAGAAAGGGAGGCAGGCAAGGGATGGTTACTTAAAAATAAAATTTATGCAAAGCACCTCATATTTTCCGACAATTAGATATTTTCTGACTTATGGTCAAATGAGTTGCTAGAATACCCTTTTTCTTACTGGCTCTGCCTATAACTGTTTTTTTTCTTTAATATCTACTTTGCCTATTACCATTATAAGGTGTTGATGGAACCTACAAATGAAATCTTCATATTTTATACAAAAAGAAGTATAGATTGTGTGATGGTGCTTCTCTTGCTAGCCAATTTACTCTCATGATTCTAAATGGAAGGACCACATATTTTAGAAATCTAAACATCGTTTTTATAGAATTGATGATTAATTAAGAAATGCCATGATATTAACACGATATTTGCCTTTGGAGAGTATTTTTCTAATTTATTTTATTATATCTTTTATTGTATCATTAAAAATTAAAATTTTCCACAAATTTGAAAAATATCGTAAATAAAAATGAAAAAGTAATTCTCCTTGAAGTTAGATTTGATTTCAACCTCCTCATAATGAAATAGATAAAATATCATAAAAACGTACAATTACATGAAAAAAGTAAGTCTAGTTAAGGTTAGATATGGTTTCAATCGCCTTCAGCTCTATTACTAAATGACAATATAGGATGATTTCTTGATAATGAAACCATTCAATGACTGCAATCATGTGATTGTAGAAACTTACCAGATCCATGGGTTTGTCGATCAAAATATCACCGTAATTGCTGAAGCATAAGGTCTAAATAAAGGGACATTTAATCCCTGTTGTAGCTAGAAGAGGGCGGAAATAAACCAAACTGGATGCCCGAGGATTGGTGCCTGAAAATCAAGGTGGGGATTTTTCATTTCTTAATCATGGAAGGCATACTAACATCCGACTCTTGCTCTAGAATAACGCTATGCTCGAGAACTCCAGTGGCCGGTTTAGATCCCAGCTACGATCTTACAACGAATGTTCTGGTTCGGACGGTGTTGAGCTCAAAATGAAAGATATAGGGTTTGGCGTTTCAAATACATGTAAAATGTTGGGAGGTGGACGGGTGTAGTTCACTACTTAGCTCAATTTCAAATGCTCTAGGCTTGTTTATATAGAGAGATGAAGGTACGAATGGAGGCGTTTCTTAAATAAAAATTTACATCAAGCCCCTATTGGCATGGATGGAAGTAAAAATCGGCCCTTATATTTTGTCAAATTAGGAAAAGAGAAGTCTCTAGTTTTCAAGCATACCAAAATAAACCCCTTGACTTCAATTATTTTGTGGTTATGCCATTTTATTTTTCTTTAATTTAAACTTCACCTGAAATAGCTTTTACAAATGCAAGTTCTCCGGAGAACAATTTTTTCCCAGCAATCATGTTATATTTTTAGAAATATCATGAAAATAAAATATGAAAAGAAAATAGAAAAATGTCAAAAGAAATTCAAAAAAGGTAAAATTCTTAAAGTTAGTTCAACAATAAATTAATATTTTATTATATAGATTTCTTAGTTATAATATTTGAAAATGAATTATCCTCCATTACTTCTTCAGATGTTAATCAACCTAACAAGTAATATATTCTCTGATGTTAGCACTAATATTAGGGATAATTGTCGGTTGGATTCAGGTGAGCATTACAATGACTTTGGACGTGACACAAATTTAAGCCTTATATGGGTACCCAAATGTAATTTTTAGAATAGATCGAAATTAAGGCCAAAATTTACAAATTAGTCCTACAACATATGTAAAGATATGTTCTACATTAATGCAGAGTCTATCTCGTATTAATGCTTTGACCGCTTGACTCGTAGTAGATTCTTCAAATCTAGTAGAGAGATTGTACCAAATCTAATTTTCATAATAGTCCTAAATTAAGACCCAATTTTAAAAGCCTTGTGAAATAAGGATATGCATTAATTATATTAATTCAAACGTATCGCAAATTAATTCATTGACATCTTAACAACTGGTTGGTCCTTCATCTCTAGTAGAGAGATGGAGTGGCTGCAAATTCTAATTTTGCTTTCTATATATATTTAGTAGATAGATACGGGATAACTATGAATCTCCATTATCTTTTAACAATATTAGGTAAGTTAATATTATCATTAATTGTAGGAGGGTGAATACAAAGTAAATAGGAAAAACTTTGGTCTTTAACTTTCATATTTCATATCTCGATTCTTTCCACCGAAAGATATACAAATATAAAAAGGTGAAATGGCAAAACTATGAATCTGTTAACCAGAATTAGTACCTATAGATAAGCATTATGTTTATTTTCCAACTTAAGCAAACACTAAAAGTCAACTGGCAATATAGTTGGATTCATTTAACCAGAATTAGTATATATGTATTAATCTTGTATTCAGCTTTGACAGTAGAAACTAATATTGTATTGGTCTTCGTCTTCAAATGGAAGAAAATAATACAAAAAAACAAGAGACAAAGCTTAAACGCTTTTAACCAGAAATTTCAACCCTTCCAATGAAATAAACAAATACAAAAAATCAACAGGCAAAACAAAGCTTAAACCCTTTAAACCAGAACGAATAAATATAAATTAGTATTGTGTTATCTTAAAAACAAAATACCGAAACTAAATAAGCAACGCTTGGAGTCATTGATTTGTAGTCTTTTACTAGAATGAGTAAATATACATATATATTGTGTTTATCTTCATTAATAAAAGAATCAAATACAAAAACTCATCATGCCATTCACAATTCACCTCTTTAATAATCTTTAGGTCGGGGTAACTTGGCTATAAATTCTTGGGTGTTCAATTCCTAAGTATTCTAATGCAAACAATCAGTCCCGAAGAGAAATAATTTATTGCCGTGGAGATACTTCAAAAGATCGATCCTCCTGTAGTTTTTGGTGGTTCAGGAAATTCCTTTTCTAGCTTTGCAATGTAGTTATTTGGCTTCTACTTGATAAAGTTAGTCTATTTCATGATTTTCTATCTGTCTCCTTCATAAGGCGCTTGATCAACCCAACTGATCATTTCCTTTACGTTGAGTTGCTTTTAGATAATTAAGCAACCGACTTACAGTTTTATGGCATTCTGCTGCATATGAGATAGGAAAAAAGTCCAGCAGGTCATTACAGGGCAAAAAGGGAGAGACATAGTAACAATAGAATAAATTAAAATAAAATGCGATGCAGGATGTACAGATTATTTGATAACATATATACAATTAGTTGATTTCTTCCTTCTATTCCATCATTTGAATTTCATAATAAAACAAGTGCCTCATGGAAAAGGTTCAGTAGGTCCTCATGCAATTGCTTTTGGTTTAGGCAATTCCTTTATCCGACATTGCAATGTAGTTGGCTTCCTATTGGATAGTTAGTCTTTCTTCTTGGTTTGCATATTTATCTCCTCAATGCTTGATCATCCCAACCGAGCTTTTTCCACTGCCTCCAGTTCCTTTATGATGCTCAAGCAATTGCCTTCAAACTTTATCACGTTCTATTGCATCCGTACACATTAGACAGTCTAGTGATAAGGTCTGTTAGTTCAGCTCTATTGTGCAATATCGTCTACTCTAGTAGTAAATCATGGAGGAATTTATTCATTGAAATTTTTTATTAACCCCTCCAATGCCACATTAATCCATAGAGTTCTTAACAGATCCATCACACTCGAAATGACCCTACTTGTGGGTTTTCCTCATTGCTCTCCGTGCCAATTCATATTTCTTCCGACTGAAAAGTTTGGGTGTGTCATACATGTAACAAATAGATAAATCGACGGTGGAGCTAATCGCAGGGTTGAAGACATGTTGTGTTCCGGTTGGGGCCGCACTCCACAGTGCACCCAGATCTGAGATACAAATTCAAAAGCACTAGAACAGTACATATACCTGGATCTAATGTATAGAATTAGAGCTGAATACGATTTATATGAGATGGGGCTATTTTATATGGTGAAAGTGAAACAAAGCACTTGCTGAGGCTTGGGACCATATAATCCCCTATAATCAACTTCATAAAATACTTCTAACTCAATCCTCTTTCTTAAAATTACTGAATTCAGCCCACGTGGTTCATAATCCGATGAAACCAAAAGAAACATGCCATAGTGCAAGGATATAACATTTAGGCTTCTGTTCAAAGGATCCCTAAAGCTATTTTGTCATTAAATTATCATCTCCCACTCTATAAATTAAATCCATTCTCCTTTGATTATCTCCTTTTTCATTTCCTTCTAGCTGACTCATTTGCTAAAACATCTATTAAACTCATTTCCTTCTCCACGAGAAATTCTTTCTTTTAAAGTCCATTTGTCCTCACAATAAACATCAAGTCACCATGGAACTATACTTTTTCCTTAATGGCCACTCAATAGCATTTTGCATGAACCTAGAACATAATACATACTGATCACTCTTCAACACAAACATGCACAAGTACAAACACACACAGATTACTCATTTAATGAAAAAGATGTAATTTAAAGTAAAGTACAAGAACATTGTATATTAATAGAAAGGAGAAATATCGGATTGCTATGATCTTACAACCTCGTACACTTTTTTTCCTAAGGGTTCCGTCCAAGGAAAGCACCGATCACATGAATAGTTTACATTATAAAGTTGGATGCCCCACTTTAGCTAGGGCTGATTTGTAATTGAGTATACATATCAATATTTAGAGTCTAGGTAACAAATATGTCCTGGGAGACAATCCAGTTAGATCTTGTATTGCTACTTCGGTGCAGTGAGGGAACATTCTTGGCCATTGGCTCTTGGAACAAGCCTGGGTTGTGCGAGAAATAACTGACTGATGAAAGCACACTTTAGTTACTCCAGGATCTGCTTGTTCGGCTTCACCCTGTCAACAGTAAAATCAATGGTTTTAGATTATGAAATAAGGACACAGAAGTAATATGCAGATTCCCATTGGTGGATAATTATGGGACTTGCTCTTGAAAGTGAAAGCCATCACCCTAAAATGCATGGATTCTGAAGTGTACAACCAAGGGGAGTCTGCAGATACGAGCCATAGAAACAGCTTCAAAGAAGGCATTTAGATTAACTTGAAAGAACCTAGAATTCAGAATACGAAAAATAAGCGGGCAGAGTGAAGTTACTCTAGGTGTCGCTACAGATGTCTTTCATTGCAGCAACCCATGCTCTCTTGGTAGATTCTGGAACCTCCTCATTGTCGATATAGGGGGTCCATGACCCTTTAGAGGAGTTGCTTATAACCCAGCTGACTTTTGCTGGACGATTTTCAAAATCAAACCTCACAGTACTCTGTTGCATCAAGATAGTGCCATCTTGGTTAGGAGACTCAAAGCGGCTTGATGATTAAAAACAACAAAAGATTAAATAGAAAACGCTGGCGGACTATTGAATTATGGCAAGAATCTCAACTAAATAGTTCTCAGACTTACAGATCTGTTAGTAGAAGAATCGGCTGTTTTAGATTTTTTGGCGTTTCTTCTTATTGTTCCCGTCTGTAGAAAGTACTCGACCTCTTTCTTTGATCGGAAACGATGGTTATTCTTCGGATCGTAGTAAAACTGCACATGCCAATAATATAGTCAAGGTTCATTTCTATAATCACAAATGGGAAATTACATGCATATTATACACTTGGATTGAGAAACCTTAAGCATTATAAGTGTAGAGAAGACAGATATCAAGAAATAATAATAACACACATGCCTATATGAGGTTAGCCCATTATGATAATTAATGATGGTGGAGGAGGTGGTGGCAGTGGTAAAAATCAATTAGCCAAAAAAAAAAAAGAGAAAGAATTTATCCACCTTAAAAGGCCAATGAGCCAAAATTCTCCAATAATCAATTCTATAATAAAAAAAAAAAAAAACCTCAAACTCCAAACTCAACACCTTCAGTAACATAAAAGAACACCCAGTCAACTTGACTAGAACAAAAATGCACAGGACTACCAACATTTGAAAAATGAAGAGAAAGTAGGATCATTCTTAAATCTAAAAACCCATAAACCTTAAAAATAAAATCATCTATGAAAATCTGATTTTAGGATTTCAGGTCCACAATATATGCAAGAATTCAACTTTTTGCAATCATCATCATCATCATCTTTTGATCTCTTTTATCTGTGAGAGTTTATATCACCACTGAACCCTCAACTTCAAAATACTATCCAAACCTTGAATCCTAAGACTCAAAATTTCCATAGAAGAAAAATAGAGAAACGAATGAAACAAATTATAGAGATTGTATTACTCGATCTTTCATTCCTTTAGTCTTTCCAGTATCCCTAGTCCTGACTTCCATTTTCCATCCCTCAGGCAACCATTCCGGCCTCTCTGATGGCGTCTCCATGGCCTTCCCCAACTCCGCATTCTGGGTTGGCTCGGTTTGCATCGAGCTAGGATTGGAAGATGAAGCCATTTCAAATGTTTGAGAAGAGAAAATAAGACAAATGGGAGCTTTATTACTTGAAAGAAGCACAGTTGAGAGCTTAGGCAACTTTGGAGTTTGAGAGTCTTCTTCCCCTCTGGCCTCTTTATATAGAGAAAGGGAGGCAGGCAAGGGATGGTTACTTAAAAATAAAATTTATGCAAAGCACCTCATATTTTCCGACAATTAGATATTTTCTGACTTATGGTCAAATGAGTTGCTAGAATACCCTTTTTCTTACTGGCTCTGCCTATAACTGTTTTTTTTTTCTTTAATATCTACTTTGCCTATTACCATTATAAGGTGTTGATGGAACCTACAAATGAAATCTTCATATTTTATACAAAAAGAAGTATAGATTGTGTGATGGTGCTTCTCTTGCTAGCCAATTTACTCTCATGATTCTAAATGGAAGGACCACATATTTTAGAAATCTAAACATCGTTTTTATAGAATTGATGATTAATTAAGAAATGCCATGATATTAACACGATATTTGCCTTTGGAGAGTATTTTTCTAATTTATTTTATTATATCTTTTATTGTATCATTAAAAATTAAAATTTTCCACAAATTTGAAAAATATCGTAAATAAAAATGAAAAAGTAATTCTCCTTGAAGTTAGATTTGATTTCAACCTCCTCATAATGAAATAGATAAAATATCATAAAAACGTACAATTACATGAAAAAAGTAAGTCTAGTTAAGGTTAGATATGGTTTCAATCGCCTTCAGCTCTATTACTAAATGACAATATAGGATGATTTCTTGATAATGAAACCATTCAATGACTGCAATCATGTGATTGTAGAAACTTACCAGATCCATGGGTTTGTCGATCAAAATATCACCGTAATTGCTGAAGCATAAGGTCTAAATAAAGGGACATTTAATCCCTGTTGTAGCTAGAAGAGGGCGGAAATAAACCAAACTGGATGCCCGAGGATTGGTGCCTGAAAATCAAGGTGGGGATTTTTCATTTCTTAATCATGGAAGGCATACTAACATCCGACTCTTGCTCTAGAATAACGCTATGCTCGAGAACTCCAGTGGCCGGTTTAGATCCCAGCTACGATCTTACAACGAATGTTCTGGTTCGGACGGTGTTGAGCTCAAAATGAAAGATATAGGGTTTGGCGTTTCAAATACATGTAAAATGTTGGGAGGTGGACGGGTGTAGTTCACTACTTAGCTCAATTTCAAATGCTCTAGGCTTGTTTATATAGAGAGATGAAGGTACGAATGGAGGCGTTTCTTAAATAAAAATTTACATCAAGCCCCTATTGGCATGGATGGAAGTAAAAATCGGCCCTTATATTTTGTCAAATTAGGAAAAGAGAAGTCTCTAGTTTTCAAGCATACCAAAATAAACCCCTTGACTTCAATTATTTTGTGGTTATGCCATTTTATTTTTCTTTAATTTAAACTTCACCTGAAATAGCTTTTACAAATGCAAGTTCTCCGGAGAACAATTTTTTCCCAGCAATCATGTTATATTTTTAGAAATATCATGAAAATAAAATATGAAAAGAAAATAGAAAAATGTCAAAAGAAATTCAAAAAAGGTAAAATTCTTAAAGTTAGTTCAACAATAAATTAATATTTTATTATATAGATTTCTTAGTTATAATATTTGAAAATGAATTATCCTCCATTACTTCTTCAGATGTTAATCAACCTAACAAGTAATATATTCTCTGATGTTAGCACTAATATTAGGGATAATTGTCGGTTGGATTCAGGTGAGCATTACAATGACTTTGGACGTGACACAAATTTAAGCCTTATATGGGTACCCAAATGTAATTTTTAGAATAGATCGAAATTAAGACCAAAATTTACAAATTTGTCCTACAACATATGTAAAGATATGTTCTACATTAATGCAGAGTCTATCTCGTATTAATGCTTTGACCGCTTGACTCGTAGTAGATTCTTCAAATCTAGTAGAGAGATTGTACCAAATCTAATTTTTATAATAGTTCTAAATTAAGACCCAATTTTAAAAGCCTTGTGAAATAAGGATATGCATTAATTATATTAATTCAAAGCGTATCGCAAATTAATTCATTGACATCTTAACAACTGGTTGGTCCTTCATCTCTAGTAGAGAGATGGAGTGGCTACAAATTCTAATTTTGCTTTCTATATATATATATTTAGTAGATAGATACGGGATAACTATGAATCTCCATTATCTTTTAACAATATTAGGTAAGTTAATATTATCATTAATTGTAGGAGGGTGAATACAAAGTAAATAGGAAAAACTTTGGTCTTTAACTTTCATATTTCATATCTCGATTCTTTCCACCGAAAGATATATAAATATAAAAAGGTGAAATGGCAAAACTATGAATCTGTTAACCAGAATTAGTACCTATAGATAAGCATTATGTTTATTTTCCAACTTAAGCAAACACTAAAAGTCAACTGGCAATATAGTTGGATTCATTTAACCAGAATTAGTATATATGTATTAATCTTGTATTCAGCTTTGACAGTAGAAACTAATATTGTATTGGTCTTCGTCTTCAATTGGAAGAAAATAATACAAAAAATCAAGAGACAAAGCTTAAACGCTTTTAACCAGAAATTTCAACCCTTCCAATGAAATAAACAAATACAAAAAATCAACAGGCAAAACAAAGCTTAAACCCTTTAAACCAGAACGAATAAATATAAATTAGTATTGTGTTATCTTAAAAACAAAATACCGAAACTAAATAAGCAACGCTTGGAGTCATTGATTTGTAGTCTTTTACTAGAATGAGTAAATATACATATATATTGTGTTTATCTTCATTAATAAAAGAATCAAATACAAAAACTCATCATGCCATTCACAATTCACCTCTTTAATAATCTTTAGGTCTGGGTAACTTGGCTATAAATTCTTGGGTGTTCAATTCCTAAATATTCTAATGCAAACAATCAGTCCCAAAGAGAAATAATTTATTGCCGTGGAGATACTTCAAAAGATCGATCCTCCTGTAGTTTTTGGTGGTTCAGGAAATTCCTTTTCTAGCTTTGCAATGTAGTTATTTGGCTTCTACTTGATAAAGTTAGTCTATTTCATGATTTTCTATCTGTCTCCTTGATAAGGTGCTTGATCAACCCAACTGATCATTTCGTTTACGCTGAGTTGCTTTTAGATAATTAAGCAACCGACTTACAGTTTTATGGCATTCTGCTGCATATGAGATAGGAAAAAAGTCCAGGAGGTCATTACAGGGCAAATAGGGAGAGACATAATAACAATAGAATAAATTAAAATAAAATGCGATGCAGGATGTACAGATTATTTGATAACATATATATAATTAGTTGATTTCTTCCTTCTATTCCATCATTTGAATTTCATAATAAAACAAGTGCCTCATGGAAAAGGTTCAGTAGGTCCTCATGCAATTGCTTTTGGATTAGGCAATTCCTTTATCCGACATTGCAATGTAGTTGGCTTCCTATTGGATAGTTAGTCTTTCTTCTTGGTTTGCATATTTATCTCCTCAGTGCCTGATCATCCCAACCGAGCTTTTTCCACTGCCACCAGTTCCTTTATGATGCTCAAGCAATTGCCTTCAAACTTTATGACTTTCTATTGCATCCGTACACATTAGGTAGTCTAGTGATAAGGTCTGTTGTTCAGCTCTATTGTGCATTATCGTCTACTCTAGTAGTAAATCATGGAGGAATTTATTCATTGAAATTTTTTTATTAACCCCTCTAATGCCACATTAATCCATATAGTTCTTAACAGATCCATCGCACTCGAAATGACCCTTCTTGTGGGTTTTCCTCATTGCTCTCCCTGCCAATTCATATTTCTTCTGACTGAAAAGTTTGGGAGTATCATACATGTATTATGACGGCCAAACAACAAATAGAAAAATCGACAGTGGAGCTAATCGTGGGGATGAAGACATGTTTTATTCCGGTTGGGTCCACACTCCACAATGCACCCAGAACTGAGATACATGTTCAAAAGCACTAGAACAGCACATATACCTGGATCTAATGTATAGAATTGGAGCTGAATATGATTTATATGAGATTGGGCTATTTTATATGGTGAACGTGGATCGGAGCACTTGCTGAGGCTTGGGACCATATAATCCCCTATAATCAACTTCATAACATACTTCTAACTCAATCCTCTTTCTTAAAATTATTGAATTCAGTCCACGATGGTACATAATCCGATGAAACCAAAAGAGACATGCCATAGTGCATGGATATAACATTTAGGCTTCTGTTCAAAGGATCCCTAAAGCTATTTTGTCGTTGAATTATCATCTCCCACTCTGTAAAATAAATCGTTTCTCCTTTGATTATCTCCTTTTTCATTTCCATCTAGCTGACTCCTTTGCTAAAACATCTATTAAACTCATTTCCTTCACTACGAGAAATCCTTTCTTTTAAATTCCATTTGTCCTCACAATAAACATCAAGTCACAATGGAACTATACTTTTTCCTTAATGGCCACTCAATAGCATTTTGCATGAACCCAGAACATAATGCATATTAATGACTCTTCAACACAAACATGCACAAGTACAAACACACACAGATTATTCTTTTAATGTAAAAGATGTAATTAAAAGTAAAGTACAAGAACATTGTATATTAAAAGAAAGGAGAAAAATCGGATGGCTATGATCTTACAACCTAGTACACTTTTTTTCCTAAGGGTTCCGTCCAAGGAGAGCACCGATCACATGAATAGTTTACATTATTAAGTTGCATGCCCCGCTTTAGCTAGGGCTGATTTGTAATTTAATATACATATCAATATCTAGAGTCTAGGTAACAAATATGTCTTGGGAGACAATCCAGTTAGATCTTATATTGCTACTTCGGTGCAATGAGGGAACATTCTTGGTCATTGGCTCCTGGAAAAAGCTTGGGTTGTGCGAGAAATAACTGACTGATGAAAGCACACTTTAGTTACTCCAAGATCTGCTTGTTCAGCTTCACCCTGTCAACTGTAAAATCAATGGTCTTAGATTCTGAAATAATGGCACAGAAGTAATATGCAGATTCCCATTGTGGATAATTAAGGGACTTGCTCTTGAAACCCTAAAATGCATGGATTCTGAACTGTACAACCAAGGGAAGTCTGCAGATACGAGCCATAGAAACAGCTTCAAAGAAGGCATTTAGATTAACTTGAAAGAACCTAGAATTCAGAATACGAAAAATAAGTGGGCAAAGTGAAGTTACTGTAGGTGTCGCTACGGATGTCTTTCATTGCAGCAACCCATACTCTCTTGGTAGACTCTGGAACCTTCCTCACTCTCGATATAGGGTGTCCATGACCCTTTAGAGGAGTTGCTTAGAACCCAGCTGACTTTTTGTTGGACGGTTGTCAAAATCAAACCTCACAGTACTCTGTTACATCAAGATAGAGCCAACTTGGTTAGGAGACTCAAAGCGGCTTAATGACTAAAAACAACAGAAGATTAAATAGAAAACACTTGCGGACTATTGATTATGGCAAGAATTTCAACTAAATAGTTCTCAGACTTACAGATCTGTTAGTAGAAGAATCGGTTGTTTTAGATTTTTTGGTGTTTCTTCTTATTGTTCCCGTCTGTAGAAAATATTCAACCTCTTTCTACAGATCGTAATAAAACTGCACATGCCAATAAGATAGTCAGGATTCATTTCTATAATCACAAATGAGAAATTACATGCATATGATACAAATGGATTGAGAAACCTTAAGCTTTATAAGTATAGAGAAGACAAATATTAAGAAATAATAATAACACACATGCCTATATGAGATTAGCCCATGAGATGATGATAGTGGAGGAGGTGGTGGCAGTGGTAAAAATCAATTAGCCAAAAAAAAAAAAAAAAAATTTAGCCACCTTAAAAGGCCAAGGAGTCATTTAACCAGAATTAGTATAGATGTCTTAATCTTGTATTTATCTTTAACATAAGAAACTAATATCATATTTGTCTTCGTCTTCAATTGAAAGAAAAAAAAATACAAAAAATCAACAGACAAAGCATAAACCTTTTTAACCAGAAATTTCAACCATTCCAATGAAAGAAACAAATACAAAAAATTAACAGACAAAACAAAGCTTAAACCCTTTAAACTAGAATGAATAAATATAAGTTAGTATTGTGTTATCTTAAACAAAAAGAAAAATAGCAAAACTAAATAAGCAACGCTTGGAGTCATTGATTAGGAGTCTTTTACCAGAATATGTAAATATACATATTTATTGTGTTTATCTACATTAATAAAAGAATCAAATACGAAAACTCATCATGCCATTTACACTTCACCTCTTTAATAATCTTTAGGTCGGGCTCACTTGGCTATGTTCAATTCCTAAGTATTCTAACGCAAACAAACAGTCCCAAAGAGAAATAATTTAGTGCAGTGGAGAAAGTAGAAAAGGTCGATCCTCCTATAGTTTTTGGTGGTTCAGGAATTTCCTTGTCTAGCATTTGCACTATAGTTATTTGGCTTCTCCTTGATACAATTAGTCTAGTTCATGATTTTCTATCTGTCTCCTTGATAAGGTTCTTGATCAACCCAACTGATCATTTCCTTTATCTTGAGTTGCTTTTAGATAATTAAGCAATGGACTTACAGTTTTATGGCTTTCTACTACAGATGAAATAGGAAAAAAGTCCAGCAGGTCATTACAGGGCAAATAGGGAGAAACATAATAACAATAGAACAAATTAAAATAAAATGCGACCCAAGAGGTACAGATTATTTGATTACATATATATAATTAGTTGATTTCTCCCTACTATTCCATCATATGAATTTCATAACAAAACCAGTGCCTCATGGAAAAGGTTCAGTAGGTCCTCATGCATTTGTTTTTGGTTTAGGCAATTCCTTTATCCAACATTGCAATGTAGTTGGTTTCCTATTGGATAGTTAGACTTTCTTCTTGGTTTGCATATTTATCTCCTCAGTGCCTGATCATCCCAACGGAGCCTTTTCCATTGCCTCCAGTTGCTTTATGATGCTCAAGCAATTGCCTTCAAACTTTATGACTTTCTATTGCATCCGTACACATTAGACATTCTAGTGATAAGGTCTGTTAGTTCAGCTCTATTGTGCATTATCGTCTACACTAATAGTAAATCATGGAGGAATTTATTCATTGAAAATTTTTATTAACCCCTCTAATGCCACATTAATCCATAGAGTTCTTAACAGATCCATAACACTCAGAATGACCCTACTTGTGGGTTTTCCTCATTGCTCTCCATGCCAATTGATATTTATTCTGACTCAAAAGTTTGGGAGTATCATACATGTACTATGACGGCCAAACAACAAATAGATAAATCGACAGTGGAGCTAATCGTAGGGATGAAGACATGTTGTGTTCCGGTTGGGTCCACACTCCACAGTGCACCCAGATCTGAGATACAAGTTCGAAAGCGCTAGAACAGTACATATACCTGGATCTAATGTATAGAATTGGAGCTGAATATGATTTATATGAGATGGGGCTATTTTATATGGTGAACGTGAAACAAAGCACCTACCAAGGCTTGGGACCATATAATCCCCTATAATCAACTTCATAACATACTTCTAACTCAATCCTCTTTCTGTAAAATACTGAATTCAGTCCACAATGTTACATATTCCGATGAATCCAAAATAAACATGCCATAGTGCATGGATATAAAATTTAGGCTTCTGTTCAAAGGATCACTAAAGCTATTTTGACATTGAATTATCATCTCCCACTCTGTAAAATAATTTCATTCTCCTTTGATTATCTCCTTTTTCATTTCCATGTAGCTGACTACTTTGCTAAAACATCTATTCAACTCATTTCCTTCTCTAATTATGAATTCACAAGAAATCCTTTCTTTTTAAAGTCCATTTATCCTCACAATAAACATCAAGTTACCATGGAACTATCCATTTTCCTTAATGGCCACTCAATACCATTTTGTGTAAACCTAGAACAGAATACATACTAATCACTCTTCAACACAAACATGCACAAGTACAAACGCACACAGATTATTCTTTTAATAAAAAAGTGGTAATTAAAATAAAGTTCAAGAACATTGTATATTAAAAGAAAGGAGGAAAATCGGATGGCTATGATCTTACAACCTAGTACACTTTTTTTCCTAAGGGTTCCGTCCAAGGAAAGCACCGATCACATAAATAGTTTACATTATGCATGCCCCACTTTAGCAATGGCTGATTCGTAATTTAGTATACATATCAATATCTAGAGTCTAGGTAACAAATATGTCTCGGGAGACAATCCAGCCAGATCTTATATTGCTACTTCGGTGCAGTGAGGGAACATTCTTGGTCATTGGATCTTGGAACAAGCCTGGGTTATGCGAGAAAGAATCAACTATTGAAAACAAACTTTAGTTACTCCAAGATCTGCTTGTTTGGCTTCACCCTGTCAACTATAAATTTAATGGTTTCAGATTCTGAAATAATGACACAGAAGTAATATGCAGATTCCCATTGGTGGATAATTAAGGGACTCGCTCTTGAAAGTGATAGCCATCACCCTAAAATGCATGGATTCTGAACTTTACAACCAAGGGGAGTCTGCAAATACGAGCCACAGAAATAGCTTCAAAGAAGGCATTTAGATTAACTTGAAAGAACCTATAATTTAGAATATGAAAAATAAGTGGGCAAAGTGAAGTTACTCTAGATGCATGTCGCTACATATGTCTTTCATTGCAGCAACCCAATCTCTCTTGGTACAGTCCAGAACCTCCTCATTGTCGATAAAGGGTGTCCATGACCCTTCAGAGGAGTTGCTTAGAACCCAACTGACTTTTGCAGGATGGTTTTCAAAATCGAACCTCACAGCACTCTGTTGCGTCAAGATAGAAATTTTTTTTTAATTTAATTTATAATATCTTTTACTGTATCATTAAAAATTAGATTTTACCATAACATTGAAAAATATCATAAATAAAAAAGGAAAAGTAAGTCTCCTTGAAGTTAGATTTGATTTCAACCGCCTCAAACAAAATAGATAAAATATCATAAAAACGGACAATTACATAAAAAAGTAAGTCTAGTTAAGGTTAGATATGATCTCAATTGCCTTCAGCTCTATTACTAAATATAAATATAGGATCATTTCTTGATAATGAAACCATTCAATGATTGGAATCATGCAATTGTAGAAACTTACTAGATCCATGTGTTTGTCGATCAAAATATCACCGTAATTGTTGAAGCATAAGGTCTAAATAAAGGGACATTTAATCCCTGTTGCAGCCGGAAAAGGCTGGAAACAAACCAAACTGTATGCCCGGGGATTGGTCCTTGAAATTCAAGGTGAGGAGTTTTCATTTCTTACTCATGGAAGGCATAATAACATCAGACTCTTGGTCAAGAATAATGCTATGCTCGAGAACTCCAACGACCGGTTTAGATCCAAGCTACGATCTTACAATGAATGTTTTGGTTTAGATGGTATTGAGCTCGAATTGGAAGATATAGGGTTTGGCGTTTCAAAAACATGTAAAATGATGGGAGATTGACAGGGGCAGTTCACTACTTAGTTCAATTTCGATTGCTATGGTTTTGTTTATATAGAGAGATGAAGGTATGGATGCAAGTGTTTCTTAAATAAAAATTACATCAAGCCCCAACTGGCACAAATGGAAGTGTTTCTTAAATAAAAATTTACATCAAGCCCCTATTGGCAAGGATGGAAGTAAAAATTGGCACGTATATTTTTTCAAATTAGAAAAAGAAAAGTCTCTAGTTTTCTGACATACCCAAATAAACCCCTTGACTTATGGTCAAAGCCACAATTATTTTGTGGTTATGACATTTTATTTTTCTTTAATTTCAACTTCACCTGAAATAGCTTTTAAAAATGCAAGTGCTCCGGAGAACAATCTTTTCCCAAAATTTATGTTATATTTTTAAAAATATCATCAAATTTGAATATGAAGAGAAAACCAAAAAATGTCAAAAGAAATTTAAAAAAAATGTAAAATGCTTAAAATTATTTCAATAATAAATTAATTTTTGATTATAGAGATTTCTTAGTTATAATACTTAAAAATGAATTATCCTCCAATGCCTTTTCAAATGTTGATCAACCCAACAATTAATATATGCTCTGATGGTAGCACTAATATTAGGGATAATTGTCGGTTGGATTCAAGTCAGCATTATAATGACTTTGGACATGACACAAGTTTAAGCCTCATATTGGTACTCAAATGTAATTTTTAGAATAGATCCAAATTAAGACAAAACGATATGTTCTACATTAATGCAGAGTCTATCTCAAATTAATGCAGGCAAGGGATGGTTACTTAAAAGTAAAATTTATGCAAAGCCCCTTATATTTTCTAACAATTAGATATTTTCTTACTTTTGGTCAAATGAGTTACTAGAATACCCTTTTTCTTACTGGCTCTAACTATAACTGTTTTTTTCTTTAATATCTACTTTGCCTATTACCATTATAAGATGTTGATGGAACCTACAAATGAAATGTTCATATTATATACAAAAAGAAATATAGATTGAGTGATGGTGCTTCTCTTGTTAGCCAATTTACTCTCATGATTCTAAATGGAAGGCCCACATATTTTAGAAATCCAAACATCGTTGTTATGAGAATTGAAGATTAATTAAGAAATGCCATGATATTAACACGATATTTGCCTTTGGAGAGTATTTTTCTAATTTAATTTATAATATCTTTTTTTGTATCATTAATAATTAAATTTTTCCATAACATTGAAAAATATCATAAATAAAAAAGAAAAAGTAGGTCTCCTTGAAGTTAGATTTGATTTCAACCCCCTCAAAACGAAATAGATAAAATATCAAAAACAAGGGACAATTACATAAATAAAAGTAAGTCAAGTTAAGGTTAGATATTATTTCAATTGCCTTCAGCACTATTACTAAATATCAATATAGGATCATTTCTTGATAATGAAACCATTCAATGATTGCTATCACATGATTCTAGAAACTTACCAAATCCATGGGTTTGTCGATCAAAATATCACCGTAATTGCTAAAGCATAAGGTCTAAATAAGGGGACATTTAATCCCTTTTGTAGCTAGAAGAGGCCGGAAATAAACCAAACTGGATGCCCTAGGATTGGTGCCTGAAAATCAAGGTGGGGATTTTTCATTTCTTAATCAAGGAAGGCACAATAACATTAGACTCTTGCTCAAGAATAACGCAATGCTTGAGAACTCCACTGGCCAATTTATATCTCAGCTACGATCTTATAATGAATGTTTTGGTTCAGACGGTATTGAGCTCGAAATGGGAGATATAGGGTTTGGCGTTTCAAATACCTGTAAAATGATGGGAGGTGGAGGGGTGTAGTTCACTACTTAGTTCAATTTCGAATGCTCTGGGCTTGTTTATATAGAGAGATGAAGTTACAAATGGAGGCGTTTCTTAAATAAAAATTTACATCAAGCCCTTATTGGCACGGATGGAAGTAAAGATCGGTCCTTATATTATGTAAAATTAGGAAAAGAGAAGCTTCTAGTTTTCTTACCTACCCAAATAAACCCCTTGACTTATGGTCATGGCCACAATTATTTTGTGGTTATGCCGTTTTATTTTTCGTTAATTTCAACTTCACCTAAAATAGCTTTTAAAAATGCAAGTTCTCCGGAGAACAATCTTTTCCCAACAAGCATGTAATATTTTTAGAAATATCATGAAAATAAAATATGAAGATAAAACAGAAAAATGTCAAAAGAAATTCAAAAAAGGTAAAATTCTTAAAGTTATTTCAACAATAAATTAATATTTTATTATATAGATTTCTTAGTTATAATATTTGAAAATGAATTATCCTCCATTGCTTCTTTAGATGTTGATCAACCTAACAAGTAATATATTCTCTGATGGTAGCACAAGTATTAGGGATAATTATCGGTTGGATTCAGGTCAGGATTACAATGACTTTGGACGTGACACAAATTTAAGCCTTATATGGGTACCCAAATGTAATTTTTAGAATAGATCAAAATTAAGACCAAAATTTACAAATTAGTCCTACAACATATATAAAGATATGATCTACATTAATGCAGAGTCTATCTCGTATTAATGCTTTGACCGCTTGACTCGTAGTAGATTCTTCAAATCTAGTAGAGAGATTGTACCAAATCTAATTTTTATAATATCTCTAAATTAAGACCCAATTTTAAAAGCCTTGTGAAATAAGGATATGCATTATATTAATTCAAAGCTTATCGCAAATTAATTCTTTGACATCTTAACAACTGGTTGGTCCTTCATCTCTAGTAGAGAGATGGAGTGGTTGCAAATTCTAATTTTGCTTTCTATATATATTTAGTAGATAGATACGGGATACCTATGAATCTCCGTTATCTTTTAACAATATTAAGTAAGTTAATATTATCATTAATTGTAGGAGGGTGAAAACCAAGTAAAAATGCAAAACTTTGGTCTTTAACTTTCATTTTTAATATTTGGATTCTTTCCACCGAAAGATAAACAAATATAAAAAGGTGAAATGGCAAAACTATGAATCTGTTAACAGGAATTAGTACTTATAGATAAGCATAATGTTTATTTTCCAACATAAGCAAACACTAAAAGTCAACTGGCAATAGTTGGAGTCATTTAACCAGAATTAGTATATATGTATTAATATTGTATTTATCTTTAACATAAGAAACTAATATTGTATTTGTCTTCGTCTTCAAATGAAAGAAAAAAAATTCAAAAAATCAATAGACAAAGGTTAAACACTTTTAACCAGAAATTTCAACCCTTCCACTAAAAGAAACAAATACAAAAAATCAACAGACAAAACAAGATATGTTCTACAATATTACAGAGTCCATCTCAAAATAATGATTTGACCACTTGACTCATTGTAGATTCTTCAGATCTAGTAGAGAGATTGTACCAAATCTAATTTTTATAATAGGTATAAATTAAGATGCAATTTTAAAAGCCTTGTGAAATAAGGATATGCTTTATATTAATTCAAAGCTTATCGCAAATTAATTCTTTGACATCTTAACAATTGGTTGGTCCTTCATCTCTAGTAGAGAGATGGAGTGGTTGAGAATTCTATTTTTTCTTTCTATATACATATATTTAGTAGATAGATAAGGGATAACTATGAATCTCCACTATCTTTTAACAATATTAAGTAAGGTTGATATTATCATTAATTGTGGGAGAGTGAATACAAAGTAAATGGGCAAAACTTTGGTCTTTAACTTTCATATTTCATATTTGGATTCTTCCACCAAAAGACATACAAATATAAAAAGTTGAAATGGAAAAACTATGAATCTGTAAACCATAATTAGTACCTATAGATAAGCATTATGTTTATTTTCCAACAGAAGCAAACACTAAAGTCAACTGGCAATAGTTGGAGTCATTTAACCATAATTAGTATATATGTATTAATCTTGTATTTATATGTAACTTAAGAACCTAATATTGTATTTGTCTTCGTCTTCAAATGAAAGAAAAAAATATAAAAAATCAACAGACAAAGCTCAAACCCTTTTAACAAGAAATTTCAATCCTTCCAATGAAAGAAACAAATACAAAAAATCAACAAACAAAACAAAGCTTAAACCCTTTAAACCAATATGAATAATTATAAATTAGTATTGTGTTATCTTAATCAAACGAAAAATACCAAAACTAAATAAGCAACGCTTGGAGTCAATGATTGGGAGTCTTTTACTAGATTGAGTAAATATACATATATATTGTGTTTATCTTCATTAATAAAAGAATCAAATACGAAAACTCATAATGCCATTCACACTTTACCACTTTAATAATTTTTAGGTCGGGCTCACTTGGCTATAAATTTTTGTGTATTCAATTCCTAAGTATTCTAACGCAAACAAACAATCCCAAAGAGAAATAATTTAGGGCTGTGGAGAAAGCTCAAAAGGTCGATCCTCCTGTAGTTTTTGGTGGTTCAGGAATTTCCTTGTCTAGCATTGCAATGTAGTTATTTGGCTTCTACTTGATACAGTTAGTCTATTTCATGATTTTCTATCTGTCTCCTTCATAAGTTGCTTGATCAATCCAACTGATCATTTCCTTTACCTTGAGTTGCTTTTAGATAATTAAGCAATGGACTCACAGTTTTATGGCTTTCTGCTGCAGATAAAATAGGAAAAAAGTCCAGCAGGTCATTATAAGGCAAATAGGGAGAAACATAATAACAACAGAACAATTTAAAATAAAATGCGACCGTGGAGGTACAGAATATTTGATTACATTAATCCATAGAGTTCTTAACAAATCCATCACACTCGAAATGACCCTACTTGTGGGTTTTCTGCATTGCTCTCCATTCCAATTGATATTTCCTCTAACTGAAAAGTTTTGTAGTATCATACATGTATTATGACGGCCAAACAACAAATAGATAAATCGACAGTGGAGCTAATTATTGTAGGGATGAAGACATGTTGTGTTCTGGTTGGGTCCACACTCCATACTGCACCCAGGTCTGAGATACAAGTTCAAAAGCACTAGAACAGCACATATACCTGGATCTAATGTATAGAATTGGAGCTGAATATGATTTATATGAGATAGGGCTATTTTATATGGTGAATGTGAAACAAAGCACTTGCTGAGGCTTGGGACCATATAATCCCCCATAATCAACTTCATAACATATTTCCAACTCAATCCTCTTTCTGAAAATTACTGAATTCAGTCCACAATGGTACATAATCCGATGAAACCAAAAGAAACATGCCATTGTGCATGGATATAAAATTTAGGCCTCTGTTCAAAGGATCCCTAAAGCTATTTTGTCATTGAATTACCATCTCCTACTCCGTAAAATAAATCCATTCTCCTTTGATTATCTCCTTTTTCATTTCCATCTAGCTAACTCCTTTGCTAAAACATCTATTCAACTCATTTCCTTCTCTATTTATGAATTCACAAGAAATCCTTTCTTTTAAAGTCCATTTGTCCTCACAATAAACATCAAGTCACCATGGAACTATACTTTTTCCTTAATGGCCACTCAATAGCATTTTGCATGAACCCAGAACAGAAAAAAACATACTAATCACTCTCCAGCACAAACATGCACAAGTACAAACGCCACACAGATTATTCTTTTAATGAAAAAGAGGTAATTAAAATAAAGTACAAGAACATTGTATATTAAAAGAAAGGAGAAAAATCTGATGGCAATGACCTTACAACCTAGTACAATTTTTTTCCTAAGGGTTCCATCCAAGGAAAGCACCGATCACATGAATAGTTTACATTATTAAGTTGCATGCCCCACTTTAGCTAGGGCTGATTTGTAATTGAGCAGATATCAATATCTAGAGTCTAGGTAACAAATATTGTTTCGGGAGACAATCCAGTCAGATCTTGTATTTTTACTTCGGCGCAGTGAAGGGAACATTCTTGGTCATTGGATCTTGGAACAAGCCTGGGTTATGCGAGAAAGAATCGACTGTTGAAAGCAAAATCTAGTTACTCCAAGATCTGCTTGTTCAGTTTCACCCTGTCAACTGTAAAATCAATGGTTTCAGATTCTGAAATAATGACACAGAAGTAATATGCAGATTCCCATTGGTGGATAATTAAGGGACTCGCTCTTGAAAGTGATAGCCATCACCCAAAAATGCATGGATTCTGAACCGTACAACCAAGGGGAGTCTGCATATACAAGCCATAGAAAGAGCATCAAAAAAGGCATTTAGATTACTCTTGAAAGAACCTAGAATTCAAAATACGAAAAATAAGTGGGCAGAGTGAAGTCACTCTAGGTGTCGCTACAGATGTCTTTCATTGCAGCAACCCGTACTCTCTTGGTAGACTCTGGGACCTCCTCATTGTCGATAAAGGGTGTCCATGACCCTTCAGAGGAGTTGCTTAGAACCCAACTAACTTTTGCCGGATGGTTTTCAAAATCGAACCTCACAGCACTCTGTTGCGTCAAGATAGAACCATCTTTGTTAGGAGACCCAAAGCAGCTAGATGACTAAAAACAACTAAATAGAAAGTATTGATTACGGCAAGATGTTCAACTAAATAGCTCTCAAACTTATAGATTTGTTAGTAGAAGAATCACTTGTCTTAGATTTTGGAGTGTTTCTTCTTATCGTTCCCGTCTGTAGAAAGTATTCGACCTCTTTCTTTGATCGGAAATGATGGTTATTATTCGGATCGTAGTAAAACTGCACATGCCAATAATATAGTCAAGATTCATTCCTATAATCACAAATGAGAGATTACATGCATATCGTACAAGTGGATTAAGAAACCTTAAGCTTCATAAGTGTAGAGAAGACACATGTCAAGAAATTACAACACACATGCCTATATGAGATTAGCTCATGAAGATGATGATAGTGGTGGTGGTAAAAATCAATTAGCCAAAAAAAGATGAATTTAGCCACCTTAAAAGGTCAATGATCCAAAAATTTTCAATAATCAATTCTATAATGAAAAAAAACCTCAAATTCTGAACTCAACACCTTAAGTAACATAAAAGAACGCCATGTCAACTTGACCAGAACAAAGATGCACAAGACAAGCAGCACTTGAAAAAATAAAAAAAAGTTGGATGCATCATTCTTACATCTAAAAACCCCATAAAACTTAAAAGATAAAACCATCTCTGAAAATTTGATTTTAGGATTTCAGGGCCACAATATATGCAAGAATTCAACTTTTTGCAATCATCATCATCATCATCTTTCAATCTCTTTTATTTGTGAGAGTTTATATCACCACTGAACCCTAAACTTCAAAATACTATCCAAACCTTGAATCCTAAGACTCAAAGTTTAAATAGAAGGAAAAGAGAGAAACGGATGAAAAAGATTATAGAGATTGTATTACTCGATCTTTCATTCCTTTAGTCTTTCCAGAATCCCTAGTCCTGACTTCCATTTTCCAGCCCTCAGGCAACCATTCTGGCCTCTCTGATGGCGTCTCCATGGCTGTCCCCAACCCCACATTCTGGGTTTGCTCTGTTTGCATCGAGTTAGGATTGGAAGATGAAGCCATTTCAAATGTTTGAGAAGATAAAATAAGAGAAATGGGAGCTTTATTACTTGAAAGAAACACGGTAGAGAGCTTAGACAACTTTGGAGTTTGAGAGTCTTCTTCCCCCTGGCCTCTTTATATAGAGAAAGAGAGGCAAGCAAGGGAAGGTTACTTAAAAATAAAATTTATGTATAGCCCCTTATATTTTCTAACAATTAGATATTTTCTGACTTATGGTCAAATGAGTAACTAGAATACCCTTTTTCTTACTTGCTCTTCCTAGAACTATTTTTCTCTTTAATATCTACTTTGCCTATTACCATAATAAGGTGTTGATGGAACCTACAAATGAAATCTTCATATTTTATACAAAAACAAATATAGATTGTGTGATGGTGCTTCTCTTGTTAGTCAATTTACTCTCATGATTCTTAACGGAAGGCCCACATATTTTGGAAATCTAAACACCATTATTCTGAGTATTGATGATTAATTAAAAAATGCCATGATATTAACACGATATTTGCCTTCGGAGAGTATTTTTCTAATTTAATTTATAATATCTTTTACTATATCATTAACAATTAGATTTTACCATAACATTGAAAAATATCATAAATAAAAAAGGAAAAGTAAGTCTCCTTGAAGTTACATTTGATTTCAACCACCTTATAACAAAATAGATAAATTATCATAAAAACGGACAATTACAAGAAAAAGTTAGTCTAGTTAAGGTTAGATATGATTTCAATTGCCTTCAGCTCTATTACTAAATATAAATATAGGATCATTCTTGATAATGAAACCACTCAGTGGTTGGAATCATGCGATTGTAGAAACTTACCAGATCCATGTGTTTGTCGATCAAAATATCACCGTAATTGTTGAAGCATAAGGTCTAAATAAAGGGACATTTAATCCCTGCTGTAGCCGGAAAAGGCCGGAAACAAACCAAATTGGATGCCCGAGGATTGGTCCTTCAAAATCAAGGTGAGGAGTTTTCATTTCTTAGTCATAGAAGGCATAATAACATCAGACTATTGCTCAAGAATAATGGTATGCTCGAAAACTCCAACGACTGGTTTAGATCCATGCTACGATCTTACAATGAATGTTTTGGTTTAGACAGTATTGAGCTCGAATTGGAAGATACAGGGTTTGGCGTTTCAAATACATGTAAAATGATGGGAGATGGACAAGGGTAGTTCACTACTTCGTTCAATTTCGAATGCTATGGGTTTGTTTATATAGAGAGATGAAGGTATGGATGGAAGCTGTGTGGGGGCATTTCGTAACAATAAGATAGGCCCTGGTCGGGCTCGGCTTAATGTCAACTTCTGAGCTCGATCAGGCTCAGTAAAAGTACCAGCGACCCACCCCCCTTTTTTCTCTTTTTGGGCAGCTCGGTGAGACTACCAAGCGTATGCAGTTTGGCAACAGTGCCGAGATGAGTTCGCTATTAGCCATCGGTACTTCGGGCAACTCGGTCAGCCGAGGTGGGTACCGTGTCAATCAACATTAATGGAATTGCGGCTACACACTGACAGATAAGATGGGCGCTGGATATATCCGACCGTCACATCAGTAATCATGCAGAAGGTCAAGGTATGGTCTGATGGGACAGTTCCTCTACCTACCTCCACTAAGGAGAAAGAGTATGGTCTGATGGGACCATACTCCCACCAACCCCCACTAAGGAAGGATCTAAGAAGGCTAACACTTATATATATGAAGAAGGTAAAGCAACCAAAGGTAGGCAAGAAACAACACATCTTCAGTTCTTTCTCTCCCTCCACTTGTTCTCCCTTTGTTCAGTGATTGCACTAACTTGGGCGTCGGAGTGTTTTCGGCTGACCACAGCCAAGGCCTCTAACCCATTTCTCTCCTCTTTCAGGCCATTGGATTCTTCTTCTTTCCCAAGAGTACAGCGGCAAACCCCACTAAATCAAGTCCGTAATTATCAGGCACGTACAATTGGCGCCGTCTGTGGGGAAGGTGGACAACGGAAGGACTAAAACGCCATGCCGCCCAAAGCTAAGAAAACTGGCGAATATGTTAAGGCTTTACCGACGCAGCCGTCACAAGTACTGCAAAGAATAGCGCCATCTCAAAGACGACTGAAGCAACGAGAGACGATCCCAATGCAATCATCACCGATGCTGCAGGAGATACCAATACAACAAGCACGGGTGGAACAACGAAAAACAACTCCGGCACAGCCTCCATCCCCCCATCCAAAGAGGGCTCGGGGAAAAACTGGTCCAATGGGGATTCCCGGGGCAGGAACTTCGTGGGAGGTAAGACACACCCCCCCCCACAACAAAATGATTAGTTGGCCAAGCGTCCCCAACAACGACCGACGCCCCCTCTCCAGAACCAAACCAGGAGCAGACTTCGTCGGGAAAAAGCTCGCCAACAAGACAGGTCCCTAACGCCTGTCATGTCTCATCCGATCCCAGTTCCAAGTGTTAGGATTTTGTATTTGCAAATTTGATGGAGTGCATTATCATTCAAGCATCATTTTGATTTGCCACACCATATGCATTGTATTCATATTCAAGTTGTATTTATAATTACATATGATTTGTCCCCTAATTTCAATCAATCTATTTTTATGTTTTATGAGCTACATTGTTGATTTGATTGACATCCCTATGCATCACATGTTTAGAGCTAATTAATTTTCATACAACTTGTGAATTTTGATATCATTAACAAGTTGTTACTTTAAACATGTGACTTGCATTCTTTCCTCAATCATAAATGTTTTTTATGAGCTAAAACTTTCAAAAGCCTTAGGCTTACATTTATGAACTTTCATTTTTAAAATGATTGAGGACATCACACACACACATCATGTGCTTTCATCTTTGCATTCATAGTGTGTGTGTGTGTATTAGATTTTCATTTTCATATCCGCCTATTTTAGAGGCAAATGTAATGAGCTTAATTGAATCTCCATCAAGTGTAATTTAGACACTACTTAGAGAGATAACCAACCTTGTGGTTGAAGAGGTTATTGCTTAGCCTATAAAAAGCATAATGCATAGGTTGATGTTAAGCCTTGAAAAACATCATTGTAAAGGTTATTGCTTAGCCTTGAAAAACATCATTGTAAAGGTTATTGCTTAGCCTTGAAAAGCATATTGTAAAGGTTATTGCTTAGCCTATTGAAAAGCATAAATAGTGGAAATCCGGTGGGCACTACAAGAAGTTGCACTTTTAGCGACGTTTTTTTGCCGACTGCTTTTATATAATTCGTCGGTAAAAAGATACACTTTTGCCGACGAAAACTTTTTCGGTCGGTACAATGAGACCTTTATCTTCCGACGTTTCAAGGTCAACGTCGGCCCAAATCACATCTTTACCGACGTTTTTAATAAACACGTCGGTAAAGGTTCTAACCTTTACCGACGTTTTCTCTATAACACGTCGGCGAAGTTAACTTAAAAACTAATGATTTTTTTTACGACGATTCATAAACGTTGGTAAAATTATTATTTCTTTACATTTTTCTTTTTTTATTTACCGACGCAAACGGAACGTCGGTAAAATTGTATTATTTCTGTGTTCTATTTTTATTATTTACTCTTTTGCCGACGAAAAAAACGTCGGTAAAAGTATACCATAACATTCTTTATTTATTTTTATTGTACCGACGACAATAAACGTCGGCAACGTATTTTCATATTTTTTATATAGGTTTTACCGACGATTGAAAAACGTCGGCCAAAGGGTTTCATATTTTTCAATTTTAGATTTCTTTTACCGACGAAAAATAAACGTCGGTAAAAGTCTTTTTATTTTTATTTTTATTTCTTTTATTTACCGACGAAAATAAACGTCGTAAAAGCGTTTTTATTTTTTACTTTTTTATTTCTTTATGTTACCGACGAAAAGAAACGTCGGCAAAAGTTATTATATTATTTCCTATTTTGCCGACGAACCGAAACGTCGGCAAGATAATTTAAATATTATTTATTAATTTGCCGGACGGAAATAAAACGTCGGCAAAATGGTTTAATTGTACAATATTTTTTTACCGACGAAAAAAAACGTCGGTAAAATGAAATATAATTTAAAGTATTTTTATGCTTTTTATTTTAATTTCTGATTTTTCTGATGGGAAAAAACTTCACTAAAGTAATTTTTTTTAAATGGTATAATTTGTTTTTTTCAATATAGTAATCATGTTAACCTGTTTATACACCTTTATAAAAAAACATACATATTCGTGTACATATATTCAATATAAAATTGCATGCAAATAAAAGTTCCTAAATAAACAAACATCATCGCCATTTTTTCATCAAATCATTTATCTCATTAAACATATATTACAATGAATAATGATACAATCCATATAAATGTCAAATATACATAAACAAATAAAATCAAAAGAATAAGACACCCCTAGAAATTTGCAACCGACCCAAAAGCGTCCATCAATATGCAAAGACAAAAATAACTTTAGGATCATTTTCAATGAACGAAATTATAAAATGAAAGATAAACATATATATTATAAATCTTTTTATTATTTTTTTCGGCAGCCTGTTTTCCATCTTAAATGTTGAGAATCAGGCAGTTTTTTATGTCTAATTCGTTTACCTAAAGTCCAATTCATTAGCCGTCAATTCGTACAAGTTTACTTTGGCCTTAAATAAGGTACCCGTGTCGGTTTTTGATTTTTTTTGGCGGCCATTTCCCGTTTCAGACCTTCGACGAGCCGTTTTCAAGCCCAAGTGTTTGGAAAATTCGATGTTTTTGCTTCTAGTTCTCTAATTGAGAGTCCTATTTGCGAACCGTCAGTTCCTACAAGTTACACTAACCTCGAACGAAGTGCTTGTGCCGGTTTCTGATTTTTGGGGGGGCCGTTTCCCGTTCCGGGCCCCCCGGCTGGGCCGTTTTTCGAGCCCAAGTGTGTTGGAAAATCCGATGTTTTTGCTCCTAAATCTCTAACCGGGAGTCCTATTTGCGAACCGTCAGTTCCCTACAAGTCACACTAGCCTCGAGCGAGGTGCTCGTGCCGGTTTTTCCAATTTTTTTCTGGGGTCGTTTCCCATTCCATGACCCCTGGCGGGCCGTTTTTCGAGCCTAAGTGCTTTGGAAAAATCCGATATTTTTCGCTCCTAAATCTCTAACCGGGAGTCCTAATTTGCAAACCGTTAGTTCCCACAAGTTACTTTGGCCTCGAGGGAAGTGCTCGTGCCGATTTCCTTATTTTTTTTCCGAGGGCCGTTTCCCCTTTTCCGGACCTCGGCGGACGTTTTCGAGCCTAAGTTTTGCACATTGTCGATTTTCGCTTCTAAATTTGTAACGGGAGTCTTATTTGCGAACCGTTAGTTCCCACAAGTTACTATACCTCGAGCGAACTGCTCTTTGCCGGTTTTCGATTTTTTTCGGGGCCGTTTTCCCATTCCAGACGAATTCTTTAAAATCAGAGACCTTTACTGACGATTTTTTTTTTACCGACGAAAATGATCATCGGGAAATTTATTACCGACGTTTAATTTTAGACATCAGTAAAGCCCTGTTGTTTTTTTCCTCTCCCACCACCAAAAAAGCCCTATTTTATCCTCTCTCTTGCTTAATCTCTCTGCGCTCTCTCGATCTTCTCTCTCTCGCCCTCTCTGGTCTCTCTCTCTCTCTGTCTCTCTCTCGACCTTATTCTCTCTCTCTCTCTCTCTCTCTCTCTCTCTCGCTCAACTCTTTCTCTCTCTCTCTTACCCTCTCTGATCTCTCTGATTTCTTGCTCTCTCCATTCTGTCGGTCCTCTCTCTGCTCTCTCTCTCTCTCTCGCTCTTGGTCTAATTTTAGGAAAAGTAAAATCAGAGATTATTCTGCTCGAATTAGAAAACGTCGGTAAATCGAATTTTAGCGACGTTTTCTTTGAAACGGTCGGCAAAGTTCAATTTTTATTATTAACTTGATTTTTAGGAAAAATAAACATTTCTAAAAATAAAAATAAAACATTATCGACGAATTTTATGACGTCTGTAAAATGAAAAATTAAAAAGCGGGTCTTTTACCGACGAATTTTTTTTCTCGATGAAAATTAGCATCAAAAAAATTTATTTACAAACGTTTAATATAAAACGTCTATAAAATTTGATAGACCTTTTTACTTGTTTTAAATAACAAAAAAAAATAATTTTGGGCAATAAAAAGTCATTTCTTGCGACGAAATATAAACCTCCCTAAACGTCCCTCTTCTTTTTTTTCCCTCTCCCGCCTCCAAAACCCTGTTTTCGCTCCACTGACTCTCTCCCTCCAAAAGCCCTGTTTCCTCATTCCCTCTTTTTCCTCATTCTCGCTCTCGCTGTCTGCTCCTCTCATTCTCGCTCTCGCTCTCAACGCTCTCTCTCTGCTCTCGCTCTCGCTCTCAACGCTCTCTCTGCTCTCTCTCTGCTCTCGCTCTCTCTGCTCTCTCACTCTCTCTGCTCTTCTCTCACTCTCTCTGCTCTTCTCTCACTCTCGCGCTCTCTCTCTATCTCGCTCTCTCTCTCTCTGCTCTCTCTGTCTCTCTCGCGCACTCTCGCTCTCTCGCTCGATCTCTCTGCTCTCTCTGTCTCTCTCGCGCACTCTCGCTCTCTCGCTCGATCTCTCTGCTCTCTCTCTCTCGATCGATCTCTCTGCTCTCTCTCTCGATCGATCTCTCTCTGCTCTCTCGCTCTCTCGCTCCGCTCTCTCGCTCTCTCGCTCCGCTCTCTCTCTCTCTCTCGCTCCGCTGTCTCTCTCTCTCTCTCTCTCTCTCTCTCTCTCTCTCTCTCTCTCGCTCTCTTTCCCTCTCCTGCCGTCGCCCCCTTCTCTCTGGTTTGCTCTCTCCTCTACTTCTCTTTTTTTTTTTAGTTAGGGGCAAAAAAAAAAAAAAAAAAAAAAAATGTATGCCCCAGCGATTCCTCATCTCTATTCTTTCATTTTTTCAATTTTTTTCTCCCTCAGGTTTGCAATCCATCTCTCTGCGCTCTCGCTCTGTCGATTTGCTCACGATTTCTGCAGCCATCTAAGGTATGATTTTTTTTTTTAAATTTATGTAAATGTAGATTGTAAATGTGTTTTCATGTTTGCAGATTTTTAGTTTAGTTATTATTTTTTGTGATGGGGTGTGACAGTGGCAATGGACAGATGGAGTTCTTTTTTTATTTTTTAAAGGTTTTAGCTGTTTTGCAAGGATTTAGTACTTTGGTTGCAAAGTTTTTCTTCTTGTATGTGCATCTATTTTTTGTGTTTTGAGTTTCGATAGATGGAGATTGGATATTCGTTGCTTTGGCCAAGTGGGCGTCTTTTGCTGATTGTTGGGGGCAATGGAGCTAATGGGACTTCCTGCCCTTTAGCATGAAAAAAAAAAAATTTTGGCTTCCTACCATATAATTTAGGCAGCCCCTGCTCTAATCATATATAAATTGTTAGAAGAGATTAGTTCCATTTGAGAAAATGTTCCATGGTTGAGATCTTGGGAGGTTGGGCCCTGTAATGATGGAATGGCCAGACCCTTCGAAAGAGTCTGAATACACAGCCGTCTTTCCTGTTGTTTGTGGGGGAGTGGGATGTGTAAAAACTTTACACTCTGGTGTCCAAAAATAAATTCCGCCAGTTCCAATCTTTAAATTTTACTTCAGTAAGGATTGGTCATACAGTTATATTGGAAATGTGATTGATAAGGAGATTCAATTAAGACAAATAGTAACACATGTGATTGTGTTTATCAAGTTATTAGATATGTGCTTAATATTACTGTGGACTGTCCCTTGTTGAAGTGTAATTTTAAGGATGGCACAGGGCAGGGGGTGTTATTTATCTTGAATGATCCATTTTATCATTATGATTTATAATATGATTTAAGGCATATAATTAAAACTACATAACATTGTACCGATCAGGTTATCAGTCATGTGGTGTTACAATGAGGCAGCTCTTTTTTTTTCACTTGTGGTTAAATTCATTGAGAAAGCTACCAATAAAAAGGACTATACTTACGAGTTACAAGCACCCAACTAAATGAAAGAAAGCCCACCAAACACCTAAGAATAAGAAGAAAACTAAAATTCGCGGAAGAAAACTAATATTCATCGTGTAAAAGCAGTGTAAAAGTAACCTCCTTCTAACTAAACAAAATTTGATCCATTGTAATGCCATAAAAGAGAGGGTTGATCGACACCCAATAAGCTACTATAAATTTATCTTTTCCATCACATAATCAAGTAAACAAAATTTGATCCATCGAAATGCCATAAAAGAGAGGGTTGATCGACACCCAATAAGCCACTATAAAGTTTATCTTCTCCATCACAAAATCAATACTTGATTGAAGCCCTTCAAAACACTCAGAATTCCTTTCCTTCTACAATAGCCCATTAATAGCAGAAAATGACATATTCAACATTCGTTTGTTCCTAGGAGATAATTCATTAAAAGAGTTTTCAAGAACGCAATTTCATGCTAACAAATGGGCCCTTATAATTAACTTTAAATTAATTAGGTTTTGATAATGATGATGACGACGACGAGGACGACAACTACAATGATGATCTCAATCATAGCCAAATCTCAACTTGGGCCCTTGTTGAGGTAGTTCCAAAAGACCAAAAATCAAGCTGTCCTATAGTTCACGAACTTTGGAGAGCAAGGCAGTCTACTTCTCTGCCAAAACAAATAGCTCTAACAGATAATTCAAAACACAAGACACTAGACACTGAAAACTAACTACTTTTCCTTATTGTTTTTATGAAAGTGTGTGTTGTGCATTGTCTCTGCTCATTGGGTGCTTTTTTATCTTTTTGGTAACTTAGGGAAATGGGATTGACTTTAACAAATCATGTTTAAATGGGTTGGACCAAGCAGAGGTGAACAACAAACCCATGAAATATGTAATTAGAATGGTCATGAGTCGTGACATCAAAACGAACAATTTTCATTATTATTATCATGTAATGATTGTTTTGATTTATGTTATTTATATTATTATTTCAGCAGCATTACATTTAATATACTTTGTCATTTTCTTTGACGCACCTCCCTCACTTTCATGTGCCACAACTTATTATTGAAGCAGTTTCCTTTTTCTTTTTTGCACCTAATTTATGTGATCCATCTCTTCTTTTCATTAAGAAGGAAAGCTAAATCACACAAGTGAAACTGTGAATAGATAGTTTTGTTGTTTCGAGCAGTCCAAAAATGACTTTAATTGAGTATGTTTTATATGCACCATCCAACAGATCATGAACTTACAAATGGGGATTGTAGAGTAGTTTCAAGCAACTATCAATTTCTACTTCTTAGCCAAAAAGGCCGACAAAGGAATCAATTTCTAGTTCTGTTTTTTTTCCTTTTTTTACAAATTTCTTCCTTTCAACTAATACCTCCAAATGCAACTTACATCATATCCTTTTACCAACAAATAAAAAGAAAAAAGTCCTGGCGTTATTATACAATGTAAAGTTAACAATCCAACTCTTTGGGCAATGTTTCTCCTATGAGAAGACTGCATATGAGCAGTTCAACTCATGAGGCCCACTTAAGATGTCCTCTTATTAGTGGGGTGAGATACATGGAAAAGCCTCATTGCGGATAAGGCTGACAACAAAGAAAATAAAAAAAGAAACCTTGTAAGATAATCATAACCCTTGATTTGAAAGCTATAAACTTTAGTGGTTTTTTAACCATATATTTTTTTGATATTCAATGCAACAGTGGATAAAGGTTTTCTAATAGTGAATTTGGACTTGATACCAGATCATAAGGGGATGAGAGTGTGAAGGCCTACACTGATTAAGGTGGGGGCTTCAGTGGGGCAGTGGGCCCCACTGAGTTGGATTGCATATGCAATAGCGTGTAGGAGAATATTTCTCTCAATTCCCTTACCACATCTACCCCTTTTGAATTAATATCCTGTTTTGACATGACTTGAGGATTGGTCATCGTAAAACATTATCACAACAAAAAGATTATACGTTGCCATCAAGATTTGAGGACCTAAAAGTGGGTCATGTAGGAGGTTGCTCATTTTCGTAAAAATGCTTGCCATTTTGGGCACTATATATTTCTATACATGGTTAAAAACGAAGAATTAAAGGTGAATGTTAAAAAAAATAGCTATCAATAACATCCCCTTTGATGAAAATTGAATCAAGTAAAGATAAAAAAATGAATATCCAACCATCACCTGAGCAATTTCAATAGCTAGGAAAGTCAAGATGTGATATACATATCCACCTTATGTCCTTCACTCACACCTCTTTAATAATTTCTTAGTAAGTCATATTTTACAGTGACTTCCTACATATTCATTTCCTATGTGTTTTATTCAAACAAATAGGGGCTAAAAGCTTTCGCGAGAGACAAGTTATTGAATCGTCTTACTAAAGTCATCATCATCTTTCCAAGTCTGTTTGTTTGCTTGGTAGTGAATGTGAATCCTAAGTAGCATCTTTTTTTTCTTTTTTTAAATAAATCTGTGAAATAATAAAAAAAAAATACAAAAACAAGACTAAAGATCTACATATGGCCATCAAAATCTCCTTCAGCGGGTACCAACTCAGCCGTCACTCAAGCAAATCAAATTCTAGAAAAGTGAGGGTGAAATCTGAATCAACACAAAACAAAGTAACAAATCTTTCTTTGAGTGAAATCATTTTACTATAAATTCTCAGCAACACAATACAAAGTAGCAATGTACCATCTAAGGGGTGCCATTTTTGGGTAGGTTTTTTTGGGTGGCCTCCAGGTGTGGTACCCAAGATTTTTCACCAATTTTTAATTAGGTTTGGGTCTAGGTCGCATCAGATTTATTCTTTTATCCTCAAGGTTCAAAAGTACAATGCCACTCTCCACCTTCATATATTATTAAGTAAGGAGAATCCACCAGTGAGCACCATCTCTTGAGTCCCATCCCAGGACAGTACCTACTTAATCAGCATGCCCGGATACCCTCCCCCAGATCAATCACAGTTTAATTTGATAGCCTGGTTGATACAACTATGTCAATGGTTTAAAGGACAGTACAGGCCTATACTCATTGAGATGAAAACCCAAGGTATAAGATGGGTACACCTCTCAAATACTGTCGTCAAGTAAATAACTTGCTTACTATGTTGTTTTTAATTTGATTAAACTGTTTTTGTTTCCTTATTATTTTTAATTTATAGATTAATTAGTGGCTCCAGGTCATTTGCATCGAGGATGTCTCTGATGGTACTAATTATATTCATATGAAGAAACTTGATTAAGTTTATTGTTTTATCAATATGTAGCTGCGTTACATTATCTAATACAAAGCTATTTCAAATGATAGATGACACAGAATGCCGGTCAAGCGCCGCCTATTACTCAGTTTTTCCGCGACACCCACTACAGACAAAAGAGTAATGAGTGGGTAAATGAGGTGGCTCAGCAGAGACATGTACGTTTGCTAATAAATCATTTATGACCAGTAATGCCATAAAACCATTCTAAATCCCTTATTGATTTAAATGGCAGGAGGCCTTGGTGCAGCGGACTGAGGAGCAGTCACAGCCCTCTGTCACAGCTCCGATGACTGAGGAACAGATTGTTGTCGATGTGCTTGGGACGAGGTCGGGATACTTAAAAGGGTATGGGATATACACGAGGACCTCTTCATCTTCCACACAGTCTCGGGCACCGGATCCTGAGGTGATTGCACTGCGGGAGCAGCTAGCTGAGCAGGGTAGGAGGCAGGCTGAGCAGGACAGGAGGCAGGCTGAGCAGGACATGAGGCAGGCTGAGCAAGACAGGAGGACACGTGCACTTGAGGCCCTTGTTCAACAGTTGGCAGCTGCGGCAGGGATGGATCCGACCATCTATTTCGACATCACGAAAGGGACCACTTCTGCTGGTGATGGCACAGCTACTGGAGATCATGATGCGACCCTTTGGTTAGTATATGATGTTTTTAATAGTCTTACGAGCTACATGATGAAACTTTGGAAGTAAATACATACATACATATATATATATATATAAATATATATAAGAAAAATTAAATATTTCAAAGAACCAGCTTTGTATAAGACTTACTATATGTACCTTCAATCCATAGGATTTGTATTATAATACTTCCAAGTACAGAGTAATGTGAATTTGTCAGTGGCTAAGGTTTTGAAACTGGTTGGACCTAAAATCATCATACAAAGCCTCCTCTCAAGTTCAGTGAGTAAATACGTATGGGGCTGTAGTTTAAAAAGAAACTAGAAAAGGGCAGAGGAGAAGGAAAAAATGATATTTATAGATGAAAAATGAATCAAAACAAAAAACACTATGTGCATCAGAAAAGTATGTGATAATAGAACAAACCATGATTTAAAAAAACAGAGAACATGGCTCGAAAACGGCCCGCCGAGAGTCTGAAATGGGGAACGGCCTCCGGAAAAATCGAAAACCGGCACGATCACCTCGCACGAGGGTAGAGTAACTTGTAGGAACTGACGGTTCGCAAATAGGACTCTCGGTTAGAGAATTAGAAGCGAAAATGGACGATTTTCCAACACTTAGGCTCGAAAACCGCCCGCCGGGGGTCCGAAATGGGAAAAGGCCCCCAGAAAAATCGATAATCGACACGATTACCTCGTACGAGGGTAGAGTAACTTGTAGGAACCGACGGTTCGCAAATAGGACTCCCGGTTAGAGAATTAGAAGCGAAAACATTGGATTTTCCAACACTTAGGCTCGAAAACGGCCCGCCAGGGGTCCGAAACAGGAATAGGCCCCCAGAAAAATCGAAAACCGGCACGAACAGTTCGCTCGAGGGTAGAGTAACTTGTAGGAACTGACGGTTCGCAAATAGGACTCTCGGTTAGAGAATTAGAAGCGAAAATGGATGATTTTCCAACACTTAGGCTCGAAAACCGCCCGCCGGGGGTCCGAAACGGGAAACGGCCCCCAAAAAAATCGAAAATCGGCACGAACATTTGGCCCGAGGGTTGAGTAACTTGTAGGAACTGACGGTTCACAAATTGGACTCTCGGTTAGAGAATTAGGAGTGAAAACATTGAATTTTCCAACACTTAGGCTCGAAAACGGCCCATCGGGGGTCTGGATCGGGGAACGGCCCCCAAAAAAATTGAAAACCGGCACGAGCACCTCGCACGAGGGTAGAGTAACTTGTAGGAACTGACGGTTCGCAAATAGGACTCCCGGTTAGAGAATTAGGAGCGAAAATCGAGGATTTTCCAACACTTAGGCTCGAAAACGGCCCGCCGGGGGTATGAAATGGGGAACGGCCTCCGGAAAAATTGGAAACCGGCACGATCACCTTGCACGAGGGTAGAGTAACTTGTAGGAACTGACGGTTTGCAAATAGGACTCCCGGTTAGAGAATTAGGAGTGAAAACATTGAATTTTCCAACACTTAGGCTCGAAAACGGCCCGTCGGGGGTCCGGATCGGGGAACGGCCACCAAAAAAATCAAAAACCAGCACGAGCACCTCGCACGAGGGTAGAGTAACTTGTAGGAACTGACGGTTCGCAAATAGGACTCTCGGTTAGAGAATTAGAAGCGAAAATGGACGATTTTCCAACACTTAGGCTCGAAAACCGCCTGCCGGGGGTCCGAAACGGGAAACGGCCCCCAGAAAAATCGAAAATCGGCACGAACATTTGGCCCGAGGGTTGAGTAACTTGTAGGAACTGACGGTTCACAAATTGGACTCTCGGTTAGAGAATTAGGAGTGAAAACATTGAATTTTCCAACACTTAGGCTCGAAAACGGCCCGTCGGGGGTCCGGATCGGGGAACGGCCCCCAAAAAAATCGAAAACCGGCACGGGCACCTCGCACGAGGGTAGAGTAACTTATAGGAACTGACGGTTCGCAAATAGGACTCCCGGTTAGAGAATTACGAGCGAAAATCGAGGATTTTCCAACACTTAGGCTCGAAAACGGCCCGCCGGGGGTATGAAATGGGGAACGGCCTTCGGAAAAATTGGAAACCGGCACGATCACCTCGCACGAGGGTAGAGTAACTTGTAGGAACTGACGGTTCGCAAATAGGACTCACGGTTAGAGAATTAGAGGCGAAAAACATTGGATTTTCCAACACTTAGGCTCGAAAACGGCCCGCCAGGGGTCCAAAACAGGAATAGGCCCCCAGAAAAATCGAAAACCGGCACGAACAGTTCGCTCGAGGGTAGAGTAACTTGTAGGAACTGACGGTTCGCAAATAGGACTCTCGGTTAGAGAATTAGAAGCGAAAATGGACGATTTTCCAACACTTAGGCTCGAAAACCGCCTGCCGGGGGTCCGAAACGGGAAACGGCCCCCAGAAAAATCGAAAATCGGCACGATTACCTCGCACGAGGGTAGAGTAACTTGTAGGAACTGACGGTTCGCAAATAGGACTCCCGGTTAGAGAATTAGAAGCGAAAATCGACGATTTTCCAACGCTTAGACTCGAAAACGGCTCGCTGGGGGTCTGGAATGGGAAACGGCCCTTGGAAAATTTGGAAAATGGCACGAGCATGTCGCTCGAAGCGCAATGAACTTGTAGGAACTGACGGTTCGTAAATCGGACTCCCGGTTAACGAATTAGACCTAAAAACATTGAATTCTTAACACTTAGACTAAAAAATAGGCCGTCGGAGGTCGTAAACGGGAAACGACCATCGGACAGTCCAGAAACCAGGACGAGTATCTTGTTCAAGGTCAAAGTAACTTGTATGAATTGACGGTTAATGAATCAGATATCCGGTTAACGAATTAAACGAAAAAACCGCCTAAATCTTTACACTTAAGATTTATATATATACATGTTTATCTTTCATTTATAATTTAATTCATTGAAAAGATTCTAATGTTGTTTTTGTCATTGCAGATTGATGGACACTTTGGGGTCGGTTGCAGCCTAGCTTTTTGTGTTTTGGGGTCGGCTGCAGACTAGCTAAATGCGTTTTATTCTTTTTTAGTTCATTTCTATATGTATATTGGACATTTATATGGGACTACACACTATTGATTGTAATATTTCTTTAATGAGATGAATGATTTGATGAAAAATGGTGATGGTTATTTACATACATTTTTTATATTGATTATAGGTGCATGAACAGGTATATAAACAGGTTTACAGGAAAATTATATTGAAAAAATAAATATGGTTTTAAAAAAAAACACAACACTTTTACCGACGTTTTTGTGTCGTCGGTAAAAGTGTCTGTATTTTTGCCGACGAAATAACAACGTCGGCAAAAGTGGGATTCGTTGTCATATTTTTATTTTACCGACGCAAATATAACGTCGGTAAAAGTATCTGTATTTTTGCCGACGAAATAAAAACGTCGGCAAAAGTGCCATTCGTTCTCATATTTTTATTTTACCGACGCAAATATAACGTCGGCAAAAGTGGCATTCGTTGTTATATTTTTATTTTACCGACGTAAATATAACGTCGGTAAAAGATTTTATTTTATTTTTTTTATTTTCCATTTATTTTACCGACGCAACTAGCATGTCGGTAAAACCATTTTTATTTTCTATTTTATCTTCCTTTTATTTTACCGACGAAAATAAAACGTCGGTAAAATATTTTTTATTTTTTATTTATTTTGCGTTTTTATTGTGCCGACGAATATAAAACGTCGGTAAAAGTAATTTATTGAAATAAAAGGCATTTACCGACGTTTTTGAAACGTCGGTAAACGTAAAATAAGCGTCGGTAAAAATCGACTTTTGCCGACGGAAAATATTTGCGTCGGTAAAATCTTTTGTCCACGACTTTTTACCGACGTTTGGCCGACGAAAAGTATTGCGTCGGTAAAGGTGTTTACCGACGGTTTGTTGACTTTTGGCGACGAAAACTTTCGTCGCTAAAACCGCAGTTTGTTGTAGTGATGTTGGATCACAAGCCGGTAGTGGATGTAGGCATTGAGGCCGAACCACTATAAATCCTTGTGTGATGGTGCTTGCTTTATGGTGATTGTTTTTATTAAGCTTCCGCATTTTATTTGTAATCACCACATATGACTAGTTTGTTTTAAAGAAGTTAAAATTGGTTAAAATTGGTCATAATTGAAGCTCACCCTATTCACCCCCCCCCCCCCTCTAGGGTTCGGATCCCCGGACTTTCAAGTGGTATCAGAGCGGGTTACTCCATTTTAGGGCTTAACAACCCGGAGTTGATCCTTGCTAGATTAGAACCCTAGTGTTGTGATTTATTGCATATTTTTTTGATGATTTCCACTATGTTTGATAATGTAATTTCCCCATAGTATCTTTGCACCACTCTTAGACTTTTTCAAGTTATATCTTCAAGAGTTGGTGAGTCCTCTAGTGATCTCTCAGGGACATCCTTTTCAAGACCTTAGGTGAATCTTCATTGGTACACATTTAGACTAACCTTTAGGCCTTGATCCTCCCTAGACCAACCTATTCTTTTTAGTTATTTCATATTGTTGGTCTATGAGCTTTTGCATTTTGAACTTATATAGTTACATTTATTTTAATGCAAAAGTATTTGTAGTCAATTGATTTTGTTCTCATAAACTTTTGTAGTTATATCTTTTGATTCACAAAATCACTTGATTGCATCTTATTGATGTGCATTTTGTTCTCATATTGTTTTATCTATGAAAATGCATTTCAATGCTCTTTTAATATACTTCAATTAATTATGGTTTAAAAAAAAAGGTTTAAAAAAAATATCCATGATTAATTGATGTTACATCCCCTGTTTTTCAAAAATTAATGAATTTCATAAGTTATATCATTTTGAAAAATTAGATATTTTTGAAAAACGAATTTTCCATAGTTTTTATTTTCAAATGGAAAATTATTCTCAACTTGTATTTATTTCAAATAATTATATTGTTTAAAAAAATGCAAGTTGGAAGTTATGAGAATTGAATTTGTTTCTGTTTTTATGTTTCAACTCTTGTATGAGAAATTCAATTCTTGTAATATACTCGAAACTCAATTGGTTATCAATCTATAGTTATATTTGTCAAAATAAATGTGTTTTTGAATAAACGCATTTTTCCAATTGGTTTCAAGTTATATTGTGACAAATGCTCTTAAAAGTTTTGAGTTTCAAAAGCATTGTCCATATAAACATTTCCTTGTCTTTATATGCATATCTTTTTGGAAATGTATGGTTATTAAAAAAAAAAAATTGCATTTCTGCTCTTATAGAATTACATTTCTTAGAATGCATTATTTCTTTGCGATCAATTGATTTTGTCTTCATAAATTTTTAGTTACCTCTTATAGTTCTCAAAATCATTTGATTGCAATTTATATAATAGATTTGCATTTTGATAACATACAGTTATATCTCTTGTAATGCATTTCTATTTGATGATCATCAATTGATTGTGATTTCAAAAGGTAGATTATTTATGATCAATTGATATTTCAAAATCATTTGTTTAGATTTTATAAGTAAGATCTTTGGAAAGTGTTCTAAGCTTTATTAGTTATATTCACTTAAGCATTTTCCTGAATTTATTTCCTTATGCTTATGATCATATCATTTACAAGGAAATACATGTTGCAAGCAATTTGCATTCTTACTCAACCAGTTACATCCTTTCAAACGCAAATTGGCTTTGTTGTCTTACATTGCATGATTAGGAATGGTGTCATTGATTTGCATGATGTGCCTAACCTTGTATATCTTTAATGCAAACTTGATAATTATTTATGTAAGAGATGTCTCAAGCTCACACGATCAGTTGGCAAATATTTTCACAAAAACTCCTGCCAGAAGATAGACTATGCATGATTAGAAAAGAAATAGGAGTGATGCATGCTTTCATTCCATTATCTCAAATGCCTTACAAAAACTTGAGACATTTAGCCTCATCATTCAAATGCTTTTGCCTTTCATAGCTCTGCATGCAATCCTTGTCCAAAGGATTAGGCAATCGAACCGAAGAGGTAAGCAAGGATTTTAAATCCTTATTCTGTTGCTTTAACTCTACTATTCTTCTGTTAGATTCAAGAAGAAGACGTTGCAGTACATCGATCTCCTCAATAAGCTTCTCCTTATTGTGCTTGGACTGCAACCGATCGGAAAATGCGACAATGGATGATGAGTATTGAGTCCCGAGACTCACAAGCTCATAAATGGCATCCTGATCCGATTTCTTAGCCAAATCTCCTTCTTGTCGCTCCCAAGAAGTACTAAAAGGAAATCGATGAGCCATTGAAATTTTGTGAAAAAGAAGGCTGATGGATTCCAGAAACGAGAAGAAGATTTGATACAAATGAGATAGAGCTAAGACTGCTCTTATAGAGATGAAGTTTGAACAAGGCAAACATTCGTATCTGCAAATCTTTCTTGGTTCAGTTTAAAAAATATACTGGATGCATATTTTCAAAAGCTACTTAGCTAAACCAGTAAGATATACGGCGGGCTGTCCCTATTTTTCTCGTAAACGCTGAAACGCTGCTATTATTGACTCCGCCAGATCTCGTTTGTCAACAACATCAAGCGGATTTGAATCTCCTTTGCAGGTTTTGTCGAGCACGGGTGGTTCCCATTAGGTCCTTGAACTCCGCCAGGTTTTGTCGAGCACGGGTGGTTTTGTCGAGCACGAGTGTTAGAGATCCTTGAACTATGCAGAAGCTTGGGCTTGGGCTTAGTGTACATGGGTTGGGTTGACCCATTAGGTCGAATTGACCTGTTGGGCTATTTCTTTACAGTTCCCATTGTTCAACTCTCTGCAGTCTCTTCTAACACACCGTTTTCTTTGTCTGTTGCTTATTAGAGGAAGAAGTCTTTTCATTGAATTGGCATCCATGATCGTTTCTCTTCATGGTCTTGAACTCTTATAGGTACATTTGCAAGGGTAAAGAGTTTATTTGTTGATGATATGAGCCTCTATATGCAAATGCTAAATTGTTCTATGTATGGTTATGTTGTTTTCATTTGTTGACTCCATACTAGAACTCTCAAATCCATCCTTTATGCTTTCTAAGTCATTATTTTTGAAATGGATGGTTATGATGTTGTTTCATGTATATTTTCTTAATAGATGTCATTCTTATACATGTTTCAACTTCATAATAGTGATCTTGATCATATGAACCTCTTTGAAATCCATTCCTTGCTATAACCATTGTTTGATGGATTTCTTAGATGTTGAATTCATATGATTTTGACACTTTGTAAATTGCATGTTTTTCTAAGTTATATCTTTTTATGCAATTTCTCATCACTATGATTATTAGTTATATCTTTAAAAGTGATGAATATGCATTTATGATGCTTGATGGAATTTTGTGTTTACCACATTCTTGCTCCTTATCATGTCATCAAATTCAATTGGTTTTAATTGGTATAATTTTCGATTGATTTGATTTCTTATGAATGTGATAGACATTGTGTACATTGGATTGAACTTTATAGTAATATGTTTACATTCCATGTCACATTCCATTAGCATCATAATCTTCATGTTGCCACCTCTCTTGTTCATATAGGTAAATCTCATGACCACCATGTTTATGTGATCATAATCTTGGTTGGTTAATGTTTGAGGTAGGCTTTATGTTTGAATTTCATTTCATTCATCTTGCACATGATAGTTATATTTAATGATTGAATGAAATGATTTCAAAACTTTCATAGCATATGATCTTCATAGTTAAATTATTTGATGCTATGTTTAATAAACCCCAATTCTTCATGGATAGCTCTAATTTGGATTTTTCCTAATAGTTATATTTTTAAATCCACTTTAGAGTGATTGTTTTAATAGACTTATCTTTGAATCTCAATTGGTACCCTTTGTTTTTCCAATTGGTATCCATGATTGCTTCTCTCATTAGACCTTGCTTTCTTTTGGCAATTTGATCATATTGAGCTTTATAGTTAAATGAATCTAATCCTTTCCTTGAAGTTGACCCTCAATTGGTTAAACCATCTACTTCTTGAACCAAATAGTTATACCTTGTCAAAAGTTTGACAAAAGAAGAGAATGGATTGAGGGGGAGTGTAAACCGTCATAGGAAGTATTAGTTTTGATCAAATTGACCCTTGAATTGCCTTTCAACTTTAGAGACTACTTCCATACATGATGGCCTGTTATATATTTCATTTTCGTTTTCTTTAGTTAACAGGTGCTACTAAAAGGTATTTTCCTTATTTCATGTGTGTAGGTACCTTTGCAATTTAATGTCAAAGGGGGAGAGAGCATTCAAGTTTTCAAAAGGGGAAGAGAATGTCCAAGCTTCCTAAGGGGAGATATTGTATGATCTTCTGCAGGGGGAGAGAATGCATATCCTGCCTAAGGGAAAGAGAGGCATGGTCAAAGGGGGAGAGCTAATAGAAGAAAGAAAGCTTGGAGCTAAAGAAGATGCTTGGTCATAGAAAGGAAAGAAGAAGAGAAAGCTTGAAGAATGATCAAGCTCCAAGCATCAAGAAGATTGAAGAAAAGAGCCCAAGAGCCCAAGCTAAGAGGAGGAGCATCCAAGAAGATTTCAAGACTTGTCCAGCTTAGGGGGAGCTAAAGACTGGATGTGTAATTTCAGTGATGAGTAAGTTGCCATCAAATTGCAAAGGGGGAGATTGTTAGGGATTTTGTATTTGCAATTTGATGGATGCATTATCATTCAAGCATCATTTGATTTGCACACATATGCATTGATTTTAGAAAATCTTGAAATCTTATTTTACACATGCATTGTTTTTTAAGAGTTGTAAAAGTATTGATTTATGCATGTTTTGGTTTTAATCTTGGATGCATTTGTTTTTTAAAAGAGTTTTTAGAAATCAAGCAAGCCTTTGGTTTTAAAGTTTCAAATCATTTTTGGCTTTGTATGTTTCATGATTTTAAGAGAACTTAGATTGAATTAAAATCATGATTCTAAGCTTGATTTGATGGCCCAAAAGTCCCCATTTTCGGTTAGAAATTACTTTAAAAATTACATTTTTGGGAAAACGGATTTTCGGTTAGCTTGTGACATGAACACTATTCACTATTCACTATTCACTATTCACTATTCACTGTTCACTGTTCACTGTTCACTAGCCATCCTTGAGGGGTTTGAACAGTAACACTATTCACTGGATTCACTAGCCGTTAAATCACCAAGTAAGCTCTTTTGCTATAACCAAAAGTGGTTCATTTCCTTTGAAAAAATGGATGATCAAGAGGCCATCCTTGAGGGGTTTTTGAGCATCACCAATCAAAGGGAAATGGACTAAGGGATGAAGGGGATCATTAGGATTCAAAGCTAAAGCTTGGATTAATGAGTTAAATCACCAAGTAAGCTCTACTTTCCTTAACCATATGTTGTCATGCTTTGTTTTATTTTTGGTAAATCTTTTGTAGCATGATATACTATGTTTTGTTGCATCCTTAACATGTTTATGTTTTGAATTGATTCATTGTTCTGGATGCATCACCATTGATTCAATCCAAGTAGTACTTGAATTGGTAAATCTAAGTAGATCATGTTAATGAAAGAATCTTTGAAATTATATGTAACATGATTCATATACTTGGTTGAATCTTTAGTTGTTGTTTTTCATCACAAGAAAATCTCTTTCAAATATATCTTATGTTTTGGATTCAACAACTTCACAAATCATATGTAACTTTGTTTTAAAGTTTCACAACTTGCTTTGCATTGATTGGTATATCATATTCAAGTTGTATTTATAATTACATATGATTTGTCCCCTAATTTCAATCAAATCTATTTTTATGTTTTATGAGCTACATTGTTGATTTGATTGACATCCCTATGCATCACATGTTTAGAGCTAATTAATTTCATACAACTTGTGAATCTTTGATATCATTAACAAGTTGTTACTTTTAACATGTGACTTGCATTCTTTCCTCAATCATAAATGTTTTTATGAGCTAAAACTTTCAAAAGCCTTAGGCTTACATTTATGAACTTTCATTTTCAAAATGATTGAGGACATCACACACACACATCATGTGCTTTCATCTTTGCATTCATAGTGTGTGTGTGTGTATTAGATTTTCATTTTCATACCTGCCTATTTTAGAGGCAAATGTAATGAGCTTAATTGAATCTCCATCAAGTGTAATTTAGACACTACTTAGAGAGATAACCAACCTTGTGGTTGAAGAGGTTATTGCTTAGCCTATAAAAGCATAATGTATAGGTTGATGTTAAGCCTTGAAAAACATCATTGTAAAGGTTATTGCTTAGCCTTGAAAAGCATATTGTAAAGGTTATTGCTTAGCCTATTGAAAAGCATAAATAGTGGAAATCCGGTGGGGTGTTGGATCACAAGCCGGTAGTGGATGTAGGCATTGAGGCCGAACCACTATAAATCCTTGTGTGATGGTGCTTGCTTTGTGGTGATTGTTTTTATTAAGCTTCCGCATTTTATTTGTAATCACCACATATGACTAGTTTGTTTTAAAGAAGTTAAAATTGGTCATAATTGAAGCTCACCCTATTCACCCCCCACTCTAGGGTTCGGATCCCCGGACTTTCACCAAGGTGAGGACGACGACCACAATCCTCACGCTGAAGAGGCCCAAGAAGTCGTCATACGAAAGAAGGACGAGTTGATTCGTCAACTCCAGCATCAACTGCGAGAAGCAGTGGCGAACCAGACCCCGCTCCCCCAACCTCATTCGATTGAACAAGGTCTGGGGTGGACCTTGGATAACAAGAGACGCCATCGAGTCTGTGACGAAGGCTCGAGTAGCAGCCACTACTCTAAGAGGTCGCGCCGGGAGCCGGGAGCAGACGATGATCTAAGAAGATGGCTCGACCGTCATATCAAACAAACCGTCCAGTGTAATATGGAGATGGCCGGGTTTTCTCCGGACCGACTGGATAGTCACGGTAGTGAGGACTGCGACACAACTCCCTTCTCTCAAGAGATTAGGGACTCCCACCTCCCAGAGAAGTTCAGCATCCAGAGGTTTACACTCTATGATGGGACTTCGGATCCCGCTGCGCATCTCCGACATTTCACCCAGAGAATGACAGTTTGGGGAGACTTCGGGCACCTAAACTGCAGAGTATTCTCCTCCAGTCTAGGAGACCTTCCCCTCATATGGTTCTGCGCTCTTCCTGAAGGATCGATTTCTAGCTAGCGGCAGATCAGGAGTTTATTCTTGGAAAAGTTCCAGGTGCACAGAGTCATCCCAAGGTCGAATAATGATTTGATGGCAGTCCCGATGAGACAGAGTGAGAATGTCACAAAATTCGCAAAGCGATTCTGGACCATTTACAGCCAGATCGAAGACGCGAATGACGAACTGGCCGTCATGTGCTTCAAAGAGGCCCTGCTGCCAGGAAATGACCTCCGAAGGGAGCTTGTTCACTACCCCGTGACCACTATGAAAGCATTGATGGCCCAGGTAAATCAATTCATCGAGCAGGAAGAGGATGAAGTCTGAGCCCAGGAGAACTTCGGTCTCAAACATGAAGACAAGCCTTCAAGAAAAGACCAGAAGCCGTTTCAGTGAAAAGAAACAGACCGAAGCAAAGCCCCTTCGAGATCGGTGATGGTCTCGACTCCCGCCTCGAGAGATAAGAAAAAATCCAAATGGAGCACAGACTCCTACAGGGCTGTAAATACGATCTTTAAGGAGCCAGTCTATAAGCTCCTCAATAAAATCAAGACGGAACCATTCTTCAAGTGGCTGCAACCGATGAGAGGCGACCCGTCCACCCGAGATCAGGGAAAGTTATGTACCTATCACACACAAAACGGGCAAAAAACTGAAGACTACATAAGTCTGAAATCCCATCTAGAAAGGCTTGTCAGGGACGGGCACCGGAAGGACTACGTTGAAGAAGAACGAGCCAACCAAGTTCAGAAAGGCCGACCGGATGACAAACAAAATGGCAATGAGCCTGAAGGCATCATCAACGTCATCCACCTGGCTCCCGCACCGAAGGAAAGCAACCAGTCACGCACCGAAACCAGGATGGCTTCACACAGCAAGCAGGTGATGACGACCGAGCTCGGCCCAGCGGCCAAGCCATATCGGAAGGAGAAACCCAATATCTGGTTCTCGGACGAAGACCTGGAAGTAGTCCAGCTCCCACATAACGACCTGCTCCTCCTAACCCTAAGATGAAAGAATTTATTAGTAAGGCGGGTCCTTGTGGATCCAGGGAGCTCGTCCGAGATTCTATACTACGATTGTTTCAAGAAGCTGGGCCTCAATGAAGAGGATTTGCAAAAAGCCCGCAGTCCCCTGGTGGGTTTCAGCTCTAAGCCGGTTTACCCCAAGGGAAAAGTCACCCTGACAGTACAAACCAGAGGTGTCTCCGTGCTGGCCGAATTCCTGGTGGTGGACGCACCCTCTCCCTACAATGCAATTATGGGGAGGTCCTGGCTGCACGGCATGGAAGCAGTACCTTCTACCCTTCACCAGAAACTCAAGTTCCCCTTCGAAAATAAGGATGGAAAGTTCGAAGTGGTGTCGATCAAAGGGGACCAGCGGATGGCCAAAGAATGTCTCATGGCCGTTGTGCTGGGTGAGGTAGAGCCCAAACATATACACATGGCCGAACTGGAAGCTGAAATAGACGACGTCGGCCGCTCCTCGAAACAGAAAAGTATCGAAGATCTTACCAAGGTCAAAATTGATCCCTCCGATCCCGAGTGATATTTCCTGCTCGACAGCCAGCTTTCCGATGTTGAAAGATCTGAGTTGCTTAACTTCCTGTTGCAAAACAAAGAAGTCTTTGCCTGGACGCCCTACGAGATGCCCGACGTCAACCCTGAGATCATGAGCCACTGATTAAACGTAGACCACAAGCATAAACCTGTGGCGCAGGACAGGGGGTCCCACAAACGGAGGCAGTGATCGAGGAGGTCGAGAAGCTTTTAGAAGCCAAAAAAACCATCAGAGAAGTGCACTATCCAGAATGGCTGGCGAACACGGTAGTGGTCAAAAAGAAAAATGGAAAGTGGAAGGTCTGCGTGGATTTTACCGACCTCAACCAAGCTTGCCCCAAGGATAACTTTCCGCTCCCAAAGATTGACCAACTGATCGACGCCACAGTGGGACACGACCGAATGAGCTTCCTAGACGCTTATAGGGGCTACCACCAAATCCCTATGCATAAACCCGACGAGGAGAAGACAACCTTCATAACACCCAGAGGCCTCTACTGCTATAAAGTGATGCCCTTTGGGCTGAAGAACGGGGGGGCGACCTATCAGAGGCTGGTGACAAAAATATTTCGGGACCAGCTCGGCAGAACGATGGAGGTATACATCGACGACATGGTCGTCAAGTCTAAAAGGTCATAAGATCACCTGGCCGACCTGAACCAAACATTTGCCATCCTCAAGGAGTACCAGCTCAAGTTGAATGCATCTAAATGCGCTTCAATGTTGGCTCCGGGAAGTTTTTGGGAAGTCTAGTGACTAGAAGAGGAATTGAGGCCAACCCAGAACAAATCTCAGCGATACAGGCAATCTAGAGCCCAACCACGGTGAAGCAAGTCCAGAGACTCACAGGGATGGCAGCCGCGCTCAACCGCTTCATCAGCCGCAGCTCGGACAAGTGCCGCCCTTTCTTCCAGCTCATAAAGAAAAGCTCGAAATTTCAGTGGACTTCTAACTGTGACCAAGCCCTTTAGCAACTTAAGGAGTATTTATCTTCGCCACCCCTATTGTCTACTCCGAAACAAGGCGAGATACTCTACTTATATCTGGCTGTCTCGGACCACGCAGTAAGCTCAGTACTTATCAGAGAAGAAGACGAGCAACAGAAGCCTATCTATTATACGAGCAAAATCCTACTTGCTGCCGAGACCAGGTATCTACCGCTAGAGAAACTCGCATTAGCACACATCAATGCCTCTCAAAAGCTCTCCCATTACTTCCAGACGTATGTTATTGTGGTTATTACAGAACATCCACTGAAGTCCCTATTTAGAAAGGCAGACTTCTTTGGAAGAATTTCAAAGTGGGTGGTCAAACTAGGGCAGTATGACATTCAATATCAACCAAGAACGGCGATCAAGGCCCAAGTTTTGGCAGATTTCGTCGTAGAATTCATTTCCCCGAATTCAGCGCCGAGCCAACCCGACACCGAACTGGGGGACAGTAAGGGTGGAATAGTCCCAACAGAAGATGAAGTAACCAAGGCCGAGAACGGACAATTTTGGAAGCAGTTCCTCAACTCAGCATGAAAGGTCTTTGTTGATGGATCCTCAACAGCGAGAAGGGCTGGCGCTGGCATAGTCCTCCAATCCCCAGAAGGTCTCATTATCGAACAGGCTTTAACGCTCGGCTTCAAAGCATCTAATAACGAAGCTGAATATGAAGCGTTGATCACAGGACTAGACAGCGTTAAAATCCTAGGGGCACAACGGCTGGTGGTCTTCAGCGACTCCCAATTGGTAACGAGCCAACTCAGCGGAGACTATCAGTAGGCCTGTCAATGGGACGGGCCGGGCCTGGGTTTAGGTTGTCCAATCCCGTCCCGAAAATAGGACGGGCCTGCCAGGCCTTGTCCAATCCCGGCCCTAAATTGAATGGGCCTACATCTAATCCCGTCCCTTACGGGCCCGGGCTGGGACGGGGCCGGGCCTGGGCTTAGCCCGATCCTGGAGATAAGCAAATAATTCTTTAATTAATCCTACTGTCACTAGACACCCGGGTATGAGCCGGACTTTAAACCCTCCTCCTTTTTCCGGGCTTGGGACCGGCAATGCAATGCAACAAGCAACATGGCGGAGTTAAAAACTTTTTTTTGCTAGTGACAGCAGAAAATCAGAAAATCAATAGAAATGAATGAGTATCCTATAGGCTATATGGGTCAAGTAATGTAAGAACGATTAAAACCTTTTTTTTTCAGGTAAAAGTAGAAAATCAGAAAATCAATAGAAATGAATGAGAATGAGTATCATATATGAGTCAAGTCAAAGTAATGTAGGATCGATTAAAAACTTTATTTTTTTTAGAAAGTAGAAACTCAAAAAATCAATAAAATCAATAAAATGAATGAGAATGAGTATCCTAAATGGGTAAAGTAATATAAAAAAGAAATCAACAGAAATTAATTTTCTTTTAATATGTCTAAAACATCAGTTAGTGCATTCCCATCATTATCTAAATCATCATCACTAGTTGGGTCATGACTAAACCAATCTTGGGCACAAACTAATGCTTCTACTATATCTGGTTTCAAAGAAGTCCTATGTGGGTCAAGTACCCTCCCTCCTGTGCTAAATGCTGACTCTGAAGCAACAGTAGAAACTGGAATAGCCAAAATATCACGAGCCATTCGAACTAAAATAGGATACTTAGTTGAATTTAATTTCCACCATTGTAATATATCTATTGTGTCATCTTCTTCTGCAGACTTGTCATCAAAATAACGATCTAATTCTGTTTTTTCTTCCATAATTGCCTTATTGGTGATTTCATTTCGATACTTCAAAAAAAGAGAACGAGCCTTTCCATGTTCATCATCACTAGCCTTTCTTTTAAATGGCCTACTAGTTGCATCACAACGATTATCTACTATCTGATCACTTTCTTTAGCACCAAATCTCGCACGATACTCCTCATAAATCTTTTTAAATAGATTACGAGCTTCAATCATACAATTATTTCTATGTTCTGTTGTTTCATATAATATTTAAAAACCCATTCCAAACACACTATCTTAGAGGAGGGATCAAGCAATATGGCTATTTCAAATATTTGATTATAATTCTTCCAATATTTATCAAATTTTTCCATCATCACTTTAGCCATTCTTGCAGAAACAAAATCAAAATCACCTAATTTTTGTACCAACTCATTATGTATTGTACAAACTTCAGGTAAAAAGGTATGTATAGTTGGATACTTTCTAGCAGAGAATCTATTTGTAGCTTCATAGAACCTTTCCAAAAAATCATTAAGAGTAGCAACCTTGTCCCATTCCTCATCCGAAGGAATCAAAGTCTTATAGTGTAAGTCATCTGTTAGAGATAGATAAGAAAAAACATCTCGAAAATACAACGCTGAAGATACCATAAGATATGTGGAGTTCCATCTAGTTTGAACATCAAGAGGCAATCCCCTTGTAGAACTTAGCCCTTTCGCACTTACAATATCACGAAACTGATGTATACGATTCGAGCTATTATTAATGTATTTAACTACCTCCCTGATGTTCTCAATAATTGGGCCAATATCTTTAAGTCCATCTTTCACTATAAGGTTAAGAATATGTGCAGCACAACGCATATGAAAAAATTTACCATGTAAGATGAGAGCATTGGTTTTCATAAGTTGATTTCTAAGTGTCCTTACAATACAATCATTTGTAGAACAATTATCTAATGTCAAACATGATAATTTATTCTCAATATTCCAATTAAGTATACTTAGAGTAATATTGTCAGCTAGCATTTGGCCAGTGTGGGGAGGATCAACATTATGAAAGTTAATTATACGTGATCTAAGAACCCAATCAGAGTCAATGTAATGTACTGTAATAGCCATGTAACCTAAATGCTGGTTGGATGTCCACATATCTGCTGTGAGAGCAATCCTGCTAGTGAGATCCTTGAATTCTTTAAAGATCTCATTCTTTTTTACATTGTACATTTCCATACAATCTGCCTTCACAGTGTTACGTGATGCAATCTTAAATTCAGGTCGTAGAGTCGCACAGAATTCTTTAAAACCTCGTAGTTGAACAACATTAAAAGGAAGATCATGTAATAACAACATTTTTGCAAGGGCTTCTCGACTCTTTTTTTGTTCAAATTTAAAAACACCAACACCAGTTTTTGTTTGAGCATCAGTCCTTAAAGTTCGTTTTTTTTTTTCCTTATCAATGCTTGGTTTCATAAGACACGATTTCAAGTGTCTATGCAGGTGTGAAGTTCCATCCTCAGGTCTACTGACTAGAAGTTTCTTGCAATATTTGCACACTGCTTTTACTTTAGGGACATCCTTGCCATTAACTTTCACAGACACTTCTGTTTTTTGAAAGTGTCCCCAAACCACTGATTTGAGCCTTCTTGCATTAGTCTCATTTGATTACTTCATCATTGGGAGAGGGGATGGGAAGCACTTGCTCATTACCACCACCACCCATCTCATCATCAATGGGGATGGGGACATGTGAAGGAATGAGAATGCTACCAACACTACTAGAAGGCGTACCAGCAGACATATTTAACTATTCAAACAAAAAAAAGAGCTACTAAACAAGTAAAGCAACCACAACTAAACAAGTAAAGCAGTGTCTACTATCCACAACAAAGCAGTTATCAATCAGCTACAATCCACAACTAAACAGGTACAGCAATGTCTACCATCCACAACTAAACAAGTTTCTACTATCCACAACTAAACAAGCAAACAAATTTAAAAGAGGAAGAGTCAAGAGACGTATCTTAGTATCCCGCAATCCCGAACTTATTGATGCCTGCCACTCGATTGACTCTAAGATTTCCTTAAGAATAAAAAACCTAACAAAATAACATATATAATTAAGAAATTGGAGGGCCAGGTAAGATTTCCTTAAGACTAAAAAACCTAACAAAATAACATATATAATTAAGAAATTGGAGGGCCAGGAAACTGCTTATACTATACCACAATTCCAATGTCCCACAAAATCACATCACTACAACTACAAAGAGCATTGATATAACATTTCAAATGTTGCAGAAAAGCACAGACCATTACCAAAAAAAATAAAAATTACAAAATGACTCACAAAACAATCATATAGATATTGTATTATGCTTTTCATTGAATGGAATACATGTAACAAATTGAATTGACACTCCTAAAAAAAATGCTCCCACCAGTCAGAAATGTTCTCCCCCAGACCAGCAGTGCCTATGTCTTGTTCCTTTACACCCAAAATTTAATTCACTTAAACTACAAACCTTCAAACACACTACTCTAAAATCAAATAGAGAAGCCTTGGAAACACTTCAAAAATCAGTGCTCTGTGACAAGGCCATTAGAAAAACCCTCACTTTGCTCGTTCCTTACAAGATGGAAAACTTGGGTGATTTAAGAATCATCTCCATCTAGCATAGGACAGAGCATTTCACACAAAACACAGCTCAAAAAATCACAAATAATGCAATCAGAAAAAAAATATAACATACAAGTCATATAAATCAAAAAAAATAAATTCACTGCTCAACAACTCACAAATTAACAAAGCAACAGAAGTAGAGAATAACTTGATTTACCTTGAGTTGTTGAGCAGTAACTCTGAGCCGTGAGCACTGAGCAGTATCTTTGAGCATAGACTGAGAGATAGAGAGAGGAAGCGGGAGATGAAGAAATGGTTTAGAAATAGAGAGGGATAGAGAAGATGTGAGATGGAAGGAAGGCGAGAGTGAGAGAGGGCAGAGGGCGTGGGAGGAAGAGTGACAGAAGGCTAGGGCAAGAGAGAAAGGGGGTGAGAGAGGGAGATTGGGCGGGGCGAGCGAGGTAGGGAGAGGGGGCTAGGGAAAAGAGGGAGAAGGGCAGCGTCCCTGACTCCCTGTGCTGTGTGCGTGCCTCGGTGCGATGGTGCGTCGTGCGTCGGTGCGATGGCTCACCGTGACGGCGAGAACAGAGTGAGAGCTTGGATGCTGAGATGAGCGCTGAGAGCTTGGGAGAGTGGGAGCTGTGAGCAAATAAGAACGAGAAGAGGAGCTGAGAATAAGCAGATGCAGAGAAGAGGCAGAATGACTCTAGGGTTTTCTTTTATGGGCGCTGACTAGAGTCTGAGACGTCTCTTATTAGAGAGGGTTTGAGGGAGGCTTAATTTACAACACTGCCCCTCTTAATTAGCCGTTTTTGGCTGTTGGTGAGGGGCAGTTCAGTAACATATAAAGAATTTTTATTAAAGGACTTTGAAAACGGGCCGGGCTGGGCCTGATCGGGCTGGGATGGTTCTACCCAGTCCCGGTCCCATTTTGGGCGGGCTTTAAAATGTTTTGTCCAAACCCAACCCACTGAGCTCAATTTTTTTTAAAAGCCCTGTAATTTCGGGCTTGGAACGGGCCGGGCCGGGCTTTTTACCCGTTTCATCCCGTCCCATTGACAGGCCTAACTATCAGGCTCGTGACGAAAGGATGGTGGCCTACTTATCTCGCACCAAGCAACTCCTCTCTCAGTTCCAAAGAGCGGAAGTCAAGCAAATCGGTAGAGAGTCAAACTCCCATGCCGACTCCCTCGCAAATCTGGCATCAACCGTGGAGGCTGGCAAGAAAAGAATGGTCAAGGTAGGAACACTGGAAACACCAAGCATAGAGCTCCCTCCAGTTCGTCATGTCCTTTGTGTTGATCTCGGTCCAAGCTGGATGGACCCAATCGTCGCCTACTTAAGGGATGACCAACTGCCCGAGCACAAAAACGAAGCCCACAAAATCAGGCTAAAAGCAGCTAGGTTTTGGCTATCTCCTGAAAACAAACTCTACAAGAAATCCTTCACCGGCCCCTACCTCCTGTGTGTCCACCCTAGCAAAGTTGAAGATTTCCTCTACGAAATCCACGAAGGAGTATGCGGTAGCCACATCGGAGGTCGGTCGATGGCGTATCGTGCAATAAGCCAGGGTTACTAGTGACCTTATATGCAAAAAGATGCTCAGCTCTGCGCCAGGAAATGTCCAAAATGCCAAAAGTTCTCCCACTCTCTGCATCAACCAGCGCAGGACCTAAGCCCACTCTCCAGCCCATGGCCTTTCGCCCAGTGGGGGTTGGACATTGTGGGACCACTCCACCGAACTCCAGGAAATAAAAGGTAGCTAGTAGTAGCTACCAATTATTTCACCAAATGGATAGAAGCCAAACCGTTGTCCTCAATCACCGAATAGGACACCAGGAACTTTGTCTGGAGAAACGTGGTCACAAGATTTGGAGTACCACAAACCCTAATCTCGAACAACGGAACACAGTTCGACTCCAACTTCTTCAGGAATTTCTACCAGAAACTCGGCATTAGAAATCATTACTCGACGCCAGCTTATCCATAAAGCAATGGTCAGGCTGAAATCTCCAACAAAGTCATCCTCGATGGCCTCCAAAAAAGACTTAACCGAGCTAAAGGAAGGTGGATAGAGGAACTCCCGAGCGTCCTTTGGGCGTACAGGACTACTCCAAGGCGCTCCACCTCGCAGCACCTTTCTCCTTAGCATTCGGAATGGAAGCAGTAATCCCCCTTGAAATCGGCCTTCCGACCCTAAAAACGGAGCTCTTCGATCAAGACCTAAACAATGTAAATCTGGCGCGAGAACTTGATCTTCCTGAAGAGCGAAGGGAGGCCGCAGCGATCCGGTTAGCCTCTTACCAACGGCTGCTAGCCAGAGGATACAATCAAAAGGTCAAAGAAAGGAAATTTTCAATCGGGGAGCTGGTATTGAAGAAGGTGCTACCTGCAGACAAAAATCCTAACGAAGGCAATCTAGCACCAAATTGGCATGGACCATTCAAGGTGGTCTCGGCAACAAGACGTTCGGCATACAGACTCGAAGAAAGAGATGGTAAACAATTGCCCCGACCGTGGAATGCTGCCCACCTCAAGAAATACTACTTCTGAAATGTACTCATGGAATCAATAAAAGATAATTTTTCCAGAGACGTATCCTTAATTCTCAAGCTAAAAACGAAACACCACCTGTCGCAAGACTCAATGACTCCGGCTCGGTTACAGAACCAGCCGCTGTCTATGCTCGGTTACAGAACCAGCTCTTAACTCCAGCTCGGTTACGGAACCAGCAGATGTCCAGGCTCGGTTACAGAACCCGCCCTTCATTCCAGCTCGGTTACGGAATCAGCTGCTACCCAGGCTCGGTTACAGAACCAGCCGCTGTCTATGCTCGGTTACAGAACTAGCCCTTCATTCCAGCTCGGTTGCGAAACCTGCTACTATCCAGGCTCAGTTAACTAGCCACTGCTCAGGCTCGGTCATAGAACCAGCCATCACCATTAACTCATTTCAAGTATGGAATACAAGAAAACGTGGTGCAGATCACTTCTAAAAGTTCCAGATACAAGTTAGGAAGACTTAAGAAGAAATTTCAAGATTTCTGATTAGACTTAGAAATACACTCATACGATTCTCAAGGGAGAGTGCGCAATTGAGGGAAAAGAAGGATTTTTATTAATAAGCAAAATTTTAGTACAGGGTACAATTCTACAAAAGAAAAAGAAAAATAAAAATACATCCGAAAGAGCGGAGGAGGCTCAAGGAGCGCCAGAAGGAGCGTCAGGAAGAGGAATTTCAGCCGGAAGAGTGTCTGAGGATACTTCGGTGGGGACCTCAGTATGGGGACTAGGTGGAGGAGCCGAGCCCTTCTTGGTTGTCCGGTCTTCAAGAGTGGGCAAGTCTTGGTATATTGGGTGGTCCTCGGGGACTCCCATCTTCTTCAGGACAGCCTTACACCCGTACTCAAACAACCGCAGACCAAGGGCGTCCACCTGAGCGACGTAGTCCTTTGTCGCCTCCTCCACCCCATCACGATAGGCGGCTTCCACTTCAGCCTGGGTCGAGGCTTCAATATCAGCGTTTTCTTTTCGAAGCGCCTCGAGGTCAGTATCTTTTCTTTTCAGCTCAGCTGCAATCTCTTCCAGCTCGGCCTCGAGTTGAATCACCCTCTTAGCCATGACCTCGGCCGCCCCCCTCAGCTCCTCACGCTCAGCCTTCACCTTGCAAACCTCATTCACTGGAAATTCGAGGTCTTTCCCAAGGCTGAAGTTTTTCTCTTCCTCCTCTTTCAACTTCTGACAGCTACGCTCCAGGGCCTCAGAGAGCCTCTTCTTCTCCGCATCCAGCTGCTCAATCCGGGTGTCCCTATGTTGAACTCTATCCAACGACACCTTCACCCACTGTACAATCTACGAAAAGGAAGATCCAGGTATCAGAGAAAAAGGACCTGATGATAAAACAGTCAATGATTTAAGAAAACTTACCGAGAAAGAAGATTGCAGTGTGCTGATCAGCAACGCCGCATTCTCCATCCTCTGCAGCCTCTCTATATCCAGCGGCAGGGCACAAGCGTTTGCGAACATTGCTGCGGCAAGGGGGTTTCCGTGGAGACGGTCCTCTACAATGACCGGCCTCCCTAGCCCAAGCGACAAGGATGGCCTCCACAAGGCCGGCCCCACTTGCTGGAGTGCCGAGTCTAGCCCAGGGGCCTCCTCCGAACCCCGCCCAGGGGCCTGCTCTGCCAAGCCTTCAATCCTGGGCCGCTTTTCCGGAACCCTCTCCCTCTCTTCCCTGGCGGGACGCTCCCGTCTCGCCAAACTTGGCTTCTCGGATTTGGGTCCCTTCTCCGCCCGAGGCCTTTCCTTCATGGTCTCTACAGGGTGCTCTCTGGTTGAAGTGCCGGCAGCAGAAGGTCCCCCAGCAGCGCCTAAGGCAACAGGGGCGGGATGTTTATTGGCAACAGGGGGATTGGAGGCAGAAGTTTCCTCTCCAAAGAACTTTTCCCCCAACTTCTTCGTCACCAATGGTGGACGGCGAGGCGGCATTCTCCTTTCTACTGAGCTCGGAGAAGCGTAAGACTCGACTATCTGTTGAAGGTCAGCCTCCGGCTCGGCTCGAGAAGTGGAGGTCTCGGCACCTAAAACTCTTCGACACTCAAGGTCGGCAGGCACGTCCTCAGTGTCGGATTTTCTCTTTATATAGGTTTTGTACCTTGGCTCGTACCCGAGGAGCGACCAGGCGGCACGGGTGTTATGGCCTTTGTAGTTGCGCACCGCCCTTTGCCAGTCGCAATTTGGTCTCCAGCCAGAATTAATGACTTCACTCTTCCTTAGTCCAATTTCTGCACGACAAAACATGAGGGTCTTAGGTCAGCAAAAAGAAGAAAGAAGGAAAATAGGTATAGAGGAGTTCGGCATTTACTTGGAGGAATCCCGTAATGCCGGGGTATCCTGTACCGCCTCTCCGCTACAGTCTCACTCGCCCCAAACTCCCAATTGTCGGAGACAAACAGGCGATCATCCCCGGCATGGCGACTCGAGTCTTCCAGGTCGGTTACGAACTGTTCCCTTCCTGGCCTCCCCCGGAGGTAGAAACAGGTGCCATCCCCGACTGATTTACACACGTCGTAGGCATCCTCGATGTCATGAACACCGAGGCTAATCCCTAAAATCCTATTGAGTTCTACAGAGCCCATTATTATTTTGTAACCATTGGGCATCAGCTGGCAAGGGCTGAGATGCCATGCCGACAAGCAAGCTCTCAAAAGTGGGTGGACAGGGAACCTAACCCCTCCTTCGACTATAGCGACCGAAGGAAATGGCATCCATCCGTCAGAAAACGCGAAGCCATCGAACATATCGTCAGAGTCGTCTAATCTAGTCCGGACGTCATCGGGAATGCCATACATCCCCCTGAAGTTGGCCATGGCCTCAGGGGTGTCCGCCCAATGCCTATAGGCTCCCATCTTTCTAAAAAACCCTAGAGGAAAAGGCGAAAATCGAGAAAGATGAGAGAAAGGAAACTCACGAAGACTCGTGAAGACTGAAAAAAGGAACGAGGTCTTAACGGCGATGGAAGTTCTTTTCCGTTTTCTCTTCTGCAAATCGTCCTCTCTAACAAACGCAAAAGTAAAGGAAAGAATGAGCAGCACCTCCATTTATAAGATCAAAAAGAGTGACCCTTCGGATTTCAAGGGCGTACGTACGAGGCGCCACCTCAAGCATTGCACATACCTCTCCCAAAACACTAGAAGCCCCGTTGGGAGGTGACACGTGTCGCCGATGGATCCCTTCCCACAATGATCAGAGCACTTCACTTATTACCCCCATTAACTGCCTAGGGCATACGAAATGACAGTAGCAAAATCAATTAATCATCTCAGGCAGATGAAGGGGCAGCAGCATTAATCACTAAAAAAAAAATGGTGGTGGGGGGGTGGGGGGGAGGGTGTGGGGGGGACTACATCTCATCGATTGCCTCAAGGGCCTACACCAAGATAATGTGTTCCCATCTTGAAACTTAGTTCTCGACCTCAGAGCTAAACTATGAGATCCAGAGCTAAGGGGGCAATTGTGTGGAGGCATTTTGTAACGATAAGATAGGCCCTGGTCGGGCTCGGCTTAATGTCAACTTCTAAGCTCGATCAGGCTCGGTAAAAGTACCAGCGACCCCCCCCCTTTTTTTTCTCTTTTTGGGCAGCTCGGTGAGACTACCAAGCGTACGCAGTTCAGCAACAGTGCCGAGATGAGTTCGCAATTAGCCATCGGTACTTCGGGCAACTCGGTCAACCGAGGTAGGTGCCGTGTCAATCAACATTAATGGGATTGCGGCTACACACTGACAGATGAGATGGGCGCTGGATATATCCGACCATCACATCAGTAATCATGCGGAAGGTCAAGGTATGGTCTGATGGGACAGTGCCTCTACCTACCTCCACTAGGGAGAAAGAGTATGGTCTGATGGGAACATACTCCCACCAACTCCCACTAAGGAAGGATCTGAGGAGGCCAACACCTATATATATGAAGAAGGTAAAGCAACCAAAGGTAGGCAAGAAACAACACATCTTCAGTTCTTTCTCTCCCTCCACTTGTTCTCCCTTTGTTCAGTGATTGCACTAACTTGGGCGTCGGAGTGTCTTCGGCTGACCACAGCCAAGGCCTCTAACCCATTTCTCTCCTCTTTCAGGCCATTGAAGTCTTCTTCTTTCCCAAGAGTACAGTGGCAAACCCCACAAAATCAAGTCCATAATTATCAGGCACGTACAGAAGCGTTTCTTGAATAAAAATTTACATCAAGCCCCAACTAGCACGGATGGAAGCGTTTCTTAAATAAAAAATTACTTCAAGCCACTACTGGCACGGAAAGAAGTAAAAATTGGAACGTATATTTTCTCAAATTAGAAAAAGAAAAGTCTTTAGTTTTCTAACATACCCAAATAAGTCAAGGCCACAATTATTTTGTGGTTATGCCATTTTATTTTTCTTTAATTTCAACTTCACCCGAAATAGCTTTTAAAAGTGTAAGTGCTCTAGAGAACAATCTTTTCCCAGCATTCATGTAATATTTTTAAAAATATCATCAAATCTGAATATGAAGAGAAAACCAAAAAATTTCAAAAGAAATTTAAAAAAAAGGGTAAAATGCTTAAAGTTATTTCAATAATAAATTAATATTTGATTATATAGATTTCTTAGTTATAATATTTAAAAATGAATTATCCTCCATTTCCTTTTCACATGTTGTTCAACCGAACAATTAATATATGCTCTGATGGTAGCACTAATATTTGGGATAATCGTCGGTTGGATTCAGGTTAGCATTACAATGACTTTGGACGTGATACAAGTTTAAGCCTCATATTGGTACTCAAATGTAATTTTTAGAATAGATCCAAATTAGGACCAAAATTTACACATTAGTCCTACAACATAAAGATATGTCCTACATTAATGCAAAGTCTATCTCAAATTAATGCTTTAACCACTTGACTCGTAGTAGATTCTTCAAATCTAGTAAAGAGATTGTACCAAATCTAAATTTTATAATAGATCTAATTTAAGACCCAATTCTAAAAGCCTTGTGAAATAAGGATATGCTTTATATTAATTCAAAGCTTATCGCAAATTAATTCTTTGACATCTTAACAATGGTTGGTCCTTCATCTCTAGTAAAGAGATGGAGTGGTTGCAAATTCTAATTTTGCTTTCTATATATATTTAGTAGATAGATAAGGGATAACTATGAAACTCCACTATCTTTTAACAATATTAAGTAAGTTAATATTATCATTAATTGTAGGAGGGTGAATACAAAGTAATTAGGCAAAACTTTGGTCTTTAACTTTCATATTTAATATTTGGATTCTTTCCACCGAAAGATATACAAATATAAAAGGGTGAAATGGCAAAACTATGAATCTGTTAACCAGAATTAGTACCTATAGATAAGCATTATGTTTATTTTCCAACAGAAGCAAACACTAAAAGTCAACTGGCAATAGTTGGAGTCATTTAACCATAATTAGTATATATGTATTAATCTTGTATTTATCTTTAACATAAGAAACTAATATTGTATTTGTCTTCGTCTTCAAATAAAAGAAAAAAATACAAAAAACCAACAGACAAAGCTTAAACCCTTTTAACCAGATCTTTCAACCCTTCAGAAAGAAACAAATACAAAAAATCAACAGACAAAACAAAGCTTAAACCCTTTAAACCAGAATGAATAAATATAAATTAGTATTGTGTTATCTTAAACAAAAACAAAAAACACCAAAACTATAAAAGCAACACTTTTTTTTTTTTTGGTGGGGTAATAAGCAACACTTGGAGGTCATTTATTAGGAGTCTTTTACTAGAATGAGTAAATATACATAAATATACATATATATAGTGTTGATCTTCAATAACAGAATCAAATACCAAAACTCAAAAGGAAAGACTTTGAGTTTTGTAACTAGAATTACAGTAAATATACATAAAATTGTGTTTTTCTTCAACAAAATATAATCTAATATCATGCGCATCCTCAAGCAAAAAGCAAGCACCAAAACTCAATTGACAAAACTTGGTGTCCTTTAACTAATATCATGTTTATCATCAATCAAAGAATTAATATCATACCAAAGGTCAACAAGCAAACCTTGGAGTCCTTTACCAAAATAAAAACATATAAATTATTGTTGTTAGTTTTCCATGAAAGAAATTAATATTGTGCTTATCTTCAATAAATAAATAAATATCAAAAGTGTCAAAAGGCAAGGTTTTGAGACCTTTAACTAGAATTAGTAATTATGTTTTAATATTGTGTTTATCTTCAATGAAAGAAACTAATATGGCATTTCCTCCAACTAAAAAAATAAATACTAGTGTCAAAAGGAGAAAATTTGTGTTTTTCTTGAAGTTAGTTTGTCTAGTAGAATAGCACCCACACCTTTGGATTCAAATAAGAGTTGGTCCAGTGCCGTATTTGAGCATATGTTTAAAATATGATGTGCTTGATTTTATTGTGGGACCAACCCCTAATGGAGTAAAATCTAGGGAAAGTCTATTTAAGAAGAGGTCGTTTATTCTAAGGATCATGAATATTAGAGGTTTTGACTAGAAGCTTACCTATAAAAATGGATTTGCTCACCCACTTAACAAATTTTGAATATTTCCTCACAGCTACAATTATTTTAGATACTTTTAGACCAAAATGCTCATACTTTGGGCTATGTTATAAAAATATGGGATTTTTACTGTATAGTTGCCTTAGATTTAGATACGCCCTCCAGCTTGTCAAATTTTAAATAACTCCCCATAGGTGTGCTATACTTGTTGTATGTAAGAAAAATGATTGAAATGCCCCTCACTATGGGATGTTGCACAGTATATACGATCTCTAAAATAGAAACCTCTTATAACGAGACTTTTGATGGTTCTAAGTGGGCCCGATTGGGATTTGATTCTAGTGTTTATAAGACTTAAAGAGGAAATGGTAAATTGGTAGTTAATATCAAGGACCCGTCCGAAGTAATCGTGTGGATCACCAATCAAAGATGATTCCTAAGTAAATGTTCAAAAGGAAATGAGTAGTGCTACCTGGACAAACTCATCTTATATCAGGTTTGCTTTATATTTCTATATGTTTTTTATTTTTTACATATACAATTGTTGAATGTATATCATAGAAAGTGCATTTATATACATTTAATTATATCTCTTATTGTCATTACATGTAGTCTAAATGATCATGTAAGGCCCATAGTTTGAATGAATTGCAACTTGCAACTCCTAATCTTTCAAATGGTGGGACTTTACAGATTTTATTAGAAATATTTCTATGTACTTTTGTTTCTAGTTATGATAACAGGAGGGATGCAAACGACAACACATGAACGAGATGCTTCAATATTTGATTCGACGATTGAGCCAGAGGCACATAGCATTGGTAAGATCAATACTATTAGTTATAATTTTTTAAAATTATTAAATGTCGTGTATTTTTTTTTAATGATTTTCTTTTTCCTTTTTAGCTTCGACCTCCACTAGAAGAGGACGTGGGAGGTCAAAAAATATCTCCCTTACCAAGCTTATTAAGGATACAGGTCAAAAGCTAAGGATTGAAATCCCTGAAGGGCGGTCTAGACCAGTTGGAAAGTATGCAAAGGAATTTAAGACTGAAGTTGGGATAATTTGTCGAACGTATGCTCCTCTTGCATGTTACACCTGGCCAACAGTTAAACAGGAACATAGGCAAATATTTTATGATCGCATTTTGGTAATTCCCTCAGTCCTCAAGTTTTTTATTTTTTGCTTTTATTTTGCATACTAAGTTATTTGAAAGTTGGATGCAAAATTAAGTAATCTCTTTCCTGTAAAATATATTTGACAAATTTATTATGAATGCATCTTATTTGTAGGACAAATTTGATATAGATCTTCATAATCCACGATTGAAAAAAGCTATTAACAGTTATTTAGCATCCACATTCAAGAACTATAGGAACAGATTGCACTCACATTATAAGAGGGTTGGCAATCACCGGGAGGCATGCCAAAAACCTTATGAGGGTGTGTCACAAGAAGATTGGGAGCTGTGCTGCAATAGGTTTTGTTCAGAAGAATTTCAGGTGAAATTTTATTTTATTTGAAACTGCATTACCTACATAGAAATTATTTTTTTAGAAAATCTTGAAGGCATTTCTAATTCTCTAACTTAAATGCAGAAAGTTAGTAAAAAGAATTCTGAAAACCGAATGCTACTTAAAGTGAACCATTGTGCGGGTTCAAAATCATTTGTCGAGTATCTTCATGAGACGGTATTAGTAGTTCTAATATTTTAATTAGTATTGATTTATTAACTTCTTTTTTAAATTTAATATTGTGTTTGAATTTATACAGCGTGATGCTCCAATCGGTAGGATAGTTTTATGGCATAAGACACACTATAGTCAAGATAAGGGTTGGTCTACTCCCGAGTGTCAGATGCTCTATGTAAGGACACTTTTTATAAAGTTTCGTCTAATTACTTATTTATTTTGTTCTTCAGTTTTTCTATTCATGTGTAAATATTTATGTGAATTTTTTTCTTTTGTAGGAGAAAATGATTACACTACAGTCGCAGCCCACAGAAGATGATTCTCCCCCATTGACAGATGATGAGATATGCAGACAAGTGTTGGGTACAAGGCCCGAATATGTCCGAGGTCTTGGGCATGGTGTCGTGGCCCCTCCATCCTCTTCAACAGGCCTTTACAATAGTCAACGGGTGGAAGAGCTTACTAAGAGGGCTACGGCAGCTGAAAGACAATCTCAAGAGTTGGCTGAGCAGTTGCAGCGGATGGAAGCTCAGATGGAGTCTCAGAGGCAACAAATGGAGGCTCAGATGGAGGTTCAGATGGCGGGTCAAAAACAACAAATGGAGGCTCAGATGGATGATATGAGATCCTGGCAAAAGAATATGGAGGCTATGATGCAATCTATAATGGCGCAAAAGATGGGCACTCCTCCATGGTAAAACATTTATTCATTACTTCTATACATCATTATGCATTATTCTTACTTATGAAAAAATGGGTTTCTGAGATGGGACTTCTCTTGGTTTTTTTTTATAGAAATGGGTGTCAACCATTTCCTGGTTATTTTCACTATTGAATTTGTGGCCAAGTTTTAATTTGTTTAATGACTCTTTCATGTTTCTTCTGATATGGCATTTGATTGTTTTGTTTTAGGAAATAAGTTTTCTCAGCATTTGTTCCAACATGTGATGCTCCCATTCTGGTCTAATATAGTTTTTACATTATGTTTACTTATGAATTAATGGGTTTTTTGATATGGGACTTCTTTTGATGTTATGCTCTTCTATAATTGTGACATTATGGTATTGGTTAGTTTGGTGCCTGGGACTTCTGATATAGCAATAGAGCCAGTGTAGAATTTCTATTAAAATTTAAATTTTAACCTCTTTTTTAATTATGGTAGATGCACAGGTTAATACTTTTGGCAATTTAATTAGGGGTGCGCCTTTTGGGTTATTGAGTAAAATTAGTATTTGACATGGGCTAAACTAATCTTTAGCGTGCCTTGACTTTTTTATTCATTGTTATTTATTTTAGATATTAGTTTTAACTTATAAATTAGTTTATGCAGAACTTAACCGCACACGAGGCTTTTTCAACTACTTCATTTGGATGATATTTAACCTTGCATTGTAGGGGCTTTCATGCTGGTTTTTCAATGAAATCTTGCTTATAACAAGAGACCCTTTAGCCTACAAATGGGCCACATATGCTACATTTTAGCCTACAAATAGCTTTTTAATGAATCAACACTTCAATGGTCCACACAATTTGATCAGTGGACTCTTTTGAGTCTCATGACATGCATTTTGGGTTGGGCTATTAGTCATCCTTCTGAAATATATTTACCCTAATTTGGTATGGTGGGGCCACCATATGATATGTAATAAGAGGCATCTATCTTGTTTTATAGGTTTTAACATCTATCTTATTGTATTTATTACAGATCGAAATGGGATATGAAGAGAAAATAAGAAGAAGCAACATTTTCTGGATCAGTTTGGATGGCGGAGATCAATTTGAGGATGCTACATTTTATCGTGGAAATTGTTCGTTGTCTCTCCGTGATACATATTGAAGATCGCCTTTCAGTCACCGTTTCTATGTTAAATTGAGACCAATTATTATATAGATTTATGTTCCACACAATTTTGTCTATATCTTCAGTAAGAATTTGTGATGAGGATATATAACTGTTTTATTGCACTCAAATTCAATTAATTAATTAAGTTTATTTTTTTACGTCGATGGAGTGTTATTTTCATACATGAATTGCTACTTAGAGATATATGATTGTGATGATCTAATGATGACTTTGCATTAAAGATTTGTGAATGGATGATGAGATTATATTTGTATTGATTGGGTATCAAAACATGAAAATTAAATATTTTTTAGAAATATTTAAAAAAATTTTTTTTTTGAAAAATTATTGTTTGCAGCGCTTTTATTACGTTGCAGATAACTCCATGGTAACAAGATGAAGATTATTTACGACACCACAAAAATGTTGCAAAAAATGATTATTTGCAACTTTATAAGAGTGTCGCTCTTAATGATTTATTAACGACGTTTATGAATCGTCGCAGATATAAATTATTGGTGACGCAGTTGTGCCGTCGCAAATAAATCATTATTTGCGACGCTGTTAAGCCATCACAATTGATACGTCATTAGCAACTCTTTGAAACCGTCGCAAATACTCTCTTCAATTGCCACGCTGCAGTTTTTAATGTCGCTAATCTTTCTGCGACCCCATTATTTGCGACCCCCTTGCGACGCCAAGTTTTTTCCGTCGCAAATACTTATTGCGACGTTTTTTGTGTTATCTGCGACGCTTTTTGTCGCGTCGCAAAAAACCAAAATTGTAGTAGTGTAATAAACGTGCTATATTTTGACACATGTCTAATTGTAGTCCTGGGCTAGGACCATAAATCAATTAACTCTTGGAGTAATTTTTTGCATTTTTATTTGATTTTTAAGCATGTTTTCTTTGTGTTCATGTTAGTGGATGATGAATTGATGATGTTTAAAATGGATCCAGCTCTATCATACCCAATTCTTTAGTAGAGTCATTTTTCCTTTCCCATATTATTTTTAGCTATAATACTTTTGTAGTCATGGATTTGAGCCCCAAATCTAGTGGATAGAATCTCTTTATGTTGAGTTCCCCTTTTATCGAACCTTTGTTCGATCAAGCTAGAAATCTTAATTAAAAAAAAAAAAAACATATTCAATACAAAAAACATAGATTTGTAATTCTATAAAGTCAATTTCAACCAACTACCCAATGCCACAACCATCTTCCATCATCATATTAACGATCAAGATCACCCTACATGATCCACCACATCCACCTACCATCATTAACACATTAAAATATGTGAAAAAATAAAGTCCTCAAACCTGAATTGTGTGAAAAAAAATGAGCCCTCAAACCCGAACTTCAAAAAAAAAAAGAAAAAGAAAAAGAAAAAAGAACGGAAATCCAAACAACAATGTATACTTTTTAGAAAGTCCTACATCAAAAGACACTACCGTTTAAGTTATCTTATTCCAAAAATAGGACGAGAAAAAAAATACATTAAGTCATGTTTCATAGGTTTTAACATTTCACCCCTAGCAAAAAAATAAAAATAAAAAGAGACAGAAAGAAGGAAGGATCCATCACCTTGAGAGATTATAAAAGGGAGAATATAGTTGGCTAAGAGAAGTAGAGAAATATGAAATGGGCACTATATATAGAAAAGAAAAGACAAAAGGCTGATCCAACATATTGCAAACATCATACAATGAGGGGTATTCCAGTCATTTTTCCTACATACATCAAATAAAGCACACCTCTAAGGAGTAAATTAAATTTGAACAAGGTAGACGGCATATCTAATTCTAAAGGCAAGTGTATGGTCAAAATTAGGGTTGTAAACGGGTCGGTTTTGGTCCGGGTCCATGGTGGACCCGAAACCAAAACCGTTAAGGAGAAGGCGGAACCAAATCCGGATCTGGAACCGTTTCGGAACCAGTTTCTTGGCTTCGGAACGGGAACCAGAACCATATATGGGACAAGTCTGGATCCGGGTCCGGGTCTAGGTAGAAAATGATATTAAAAAAATATACTTTTTAGGTGAAATTTTTGAAAATTGAGGTAATATGTTGTGTCTCGAGTCCACATGTCCGAACTAAGGTGGAACCAAACCCTGACCCATTTACTTATCGGGGCCTAAATAAGGATTCGGACCCGATTTTTAATGGGTTAGAACCTTCGGGTAGTCGGAGAATCGAGAACCCATTTACATCCCTAGTCAAAATGATCTATGGAACATGAAAATAGCTCTCTCTCTCTCTCTCTCTCTCTCCACTTGATAGGACTTGCACGAGAAAACACTTGGGTGCTTCCTTATGCCCACCTCTTATGTAGGCTATTTAGATGTGTGACAATGAAGGAATGCCATAAACTTTGACTAATCTGTGACTGCAATCACCACTGAATTTTATTAAAATAAGATTTGTAGCTATTCAATTTAGAGTAGTTGAAGTTAAGGGCTACGATCATTTTATTGGACAGATATTAAGAACACCCAAATCCGTGTGGTAGCCTATTCATCCCTTACTTTCCTCGGTTGTTGTTCATTTAGGTCGGCACCATGTCAAATTGGCGTGCACTATTTAGCATGAGTAAAGAGTGATGCTTACATCACATTGTTTGATATTGTACAAATGAGATCCATCTTCAGTTATTTACAACATAGTTGATCAATCATTTATAAAATCTACATTTATTTGAAATATCTAACATTTTAATTTACAACTTTAAGAGAATAAAAAGTAATAATGATGCCCAGTTCAGAGATTATTATTTTTTCTTGTTTAATTCACACCGATATGAAACTAATGAAGATACGTTATATGTATCAATTATGCCCATATATATAAAATCTCTCACCTTATATGAGAGATAGGGGTGGGGCCCTCACATATCTTAAATGTGAAGGTATCACTCATACAAGGTGACAGATATCTCTCATAGGAGCATCTCCAATATATAGGGAATAATACTACACAGCGTCCAGACGTTTTTTAGGAAAAAAACGTCCCTCCTAATTGGGCCCACTAGTACACAAGATGAGAGTGAAAGTCCACTGGATTGAAAGATCCATATGAGGCCTACCTATATGCAAAATATTGAACTCATAAGATCACCCTAACCTTTTGATCCATGGCCCTAAATTTTGAAGGTTTAAAGACATTATTATATCATGACTTCAATCCAATGATGAGAAAATGTTAAATGAGTATTAAGCTTGAACTTGCGACTATTCATGCACGTCTATCCTTCACCATATATATGGTGAGGGATAACATAGTAGAGCCGACTTTATGGTACATCCAAACCATCTACATACATGGAACCTCCTTAAGTAGACTAGATACATTAAGTTTTCACCTATCCAAATTGATTAGACTGTTTGATTGAAGGTCAAATCTTTTTCTTTAATATAAAGTCATTATATATATTTTTGGGGACACTCATAAAACAAAAAAATAAAATGAAATGAAATAACATTAGGAACAACAAAACGTAATCCAACAAGTCAAATTTGTTTGCTTACATTTTCAAGATGGACCTCGAATCCTCTATCCAAAATAAACAGTCCGTTGATTTCTTTCTTCCACATTTTCAATCAAGATGTTTCTACCAAAAAAAAACCAAGATATAAGAGAGAGTAAAAGAAGTCTATTGTCCAACATTACCTTGTTGCTTCCTTCCGAATAGTTAGTCTCTCTCTTGGTTTGACAACTTAGCTGGTATTTTTTTTTTTTTTAATCCACTTCTTTGTCGGAGACGCAACCAAACTATACTCAAGGAACCTTGTACAAACAAAATGGTACAAGTTGTGTGCATTAATGTATCCTGTGGACTAAACCCCAATGCCATGGTGCAAAAGCAGCAAAACCCAATAACTGATAATGTGAAGTGGTTTTGTAATTTCCATCAAAATGCATGTTTCATTTAGTTTGCCACAATGAGTACTACTATGAGAATTAGCCAACCCTAGATAAAATAGCTTGAGAGCTCGATGATGTTGGTGCATATTGTCTCAGATTCATGTATTATTTAGAGTATACATGACCAAGATCTAGTTTTTTTTTTTCTGAAGTGAGATGTAGGGACAAACCCGCACTACCAGTTCACAGCCCTATATGAATGCGTGTATCATGTAGAAATCAGCAACTGATAGAGAAATTCCCCATCACCTAACCAAGATGGACCTAGATTCAGGGCAGAGTTGCTTAAGGATAACAAGTAAACCTGAACCAGACCTGCTCATTATCAAGGCAACCTCAACAATGCCATCCCAACCTGATCAAGAATTTATTTTTCTTCTTAATATGTATCAGCTTAAAAAAAATCTGCCCCACCCCTATCAAAACTTCCCACCAAGAGCAACACTGTCGTTATCTTCTGCGCAATCTTCTTTCCAGCGAATTTTCACTTTTGCAAACCCTTTCATATTCATCAATGATTGAGATTTGAGATCGTTCATGATGATACAAGTTAAATGAAGAGAAAACAAAGGGAGGGAAATACAATCCACTCACTCTCCTATTTCATAATCTCTTCAAGCTCTTCTTTCTAGCATCCATCTTCTTCTTCTTCTTATCCACCTGGACTTTTGCAGCAGTAGCAATTGCAGAGAACCCTTCTTTCTTTTGAAATGCTGCCACAGCCTCAACCGTTGTGGGGGCAGTGATCATGTTCTGATCATTAACAGGTGCTGCTCCTTTATTTGCGGCCACCGGGGGCAGCAATGGCGCATTTGTGCTGGAAACTGTGTTGGTCTGGTCTACATTCAGAGCTGTGGTTGACTCAGATATAGCACCAGTCTTAGACTTTGGTTTTGGTTTGAGAGCATGGATTCCAGTAAAGATCCTGCATAGAAAAACCATAAAACTCCAGATCCTTCAATGCCTTTACACTAGCACTTAAAGACATCTAGCAAATGATAACATTTTATTATTATTATTATCATAATCATAATCATCATCATGATTATTATTAATATTATTATTATTATAGGGTAGAACCACCAAACAGTTTTATTTCTAACTACACAAGAAAGTGACTGCCACACAAGAAAGAGCCATGAAAGAGAATTAGAGGCAGTGTTAGGTTCCAAGTTAAAGATTCAAAAACTGATGAATCTGAAATGCAAAGTCGCAAAGCAGCCCCCTTATATAAGATAAACGGACCTTCTGTAATCTAGACTCTAGAGAATTGATCTCGGACCCTTTCTTTTTAAATTTTTGATAAATGATCTGGAACAATGTGCATGATGGCAATAAGAAGCATATCATTTACCCTTGCGGTAAAGGGGCCTACCATCTCTTAAATTGGAGGGAAACAACTTGGGTGGACCAAAGAAAATGGGTAAAGTATTTATAAAATGGAATAAAGTTCTCACCTGGCATGCCTTGCATACTCTTCATAATTTTCAAGCAACATCTTTCCAGCCTGTTCATTCAGAGCTGACTCTGGGAATGGCTCGATCAGTAAACACCTAACCACCTATCACATAAACACAGACTGGTCACAGTCAAGATTGAAGCCGAGCAACCACAAAAATATTCCCAATATCTTAGAAGGCGTTTGGTCCTGGCACTTTTGGAAGACCTAAAAGCACCAGCACCCAAAAGCACCAGGAAACCTAAAAGCAGTGGCTTAGGCAGTGTTTGGGTTCTCTTGGCTTTTAGGAGATATAAAAGTGCAATGTCCCAAAAGCACCAGTAAAAGCCAAGGGATGGAAACTTAACCAAAAGATTTGGAGACAAATCTAATCCTAAAATCAGAATGCAATGAAAATATAGTTATCAACTGTGTCTTTGGCACAAATCTTACCCTGTGAACATATCTCTATCTTTATATCCAAACACTATTTTTTTTTTTTTGGTAAAAATATCCAAACACTCTTATAACCACCAACTTTGTATCCAATTCTTACCTTGTGAACATTATATATCTCCACTTACACCTGATTACTACCCTCCTGTGAACACATATTCATATCTACACAGGTGCACACATATTTGTGCACACCCACATAGTTACCATGTCTAGGACCCAATTCAACCCTGTGAACAAATCTATAACTACACGTGTGTGCGCGCACACTGCACATATAGAAATATTCGGATGAGAATCATCTCCATGGTTCTTATTGGAATTCCATCCTATTTTTTTGGGCCACCTGACCTACTGATGATCTTGTTACCCCCCCTTGCATACACACCCACATAATTGCCAACAGTATGTAAGACCCAATTCAACCCTGTGAACATATCAATAACTACAAGCTGGCGTGCAAACTACACACCCAATGAGAAATATTCAGATAAGAATCATCTCAACGATTCTTACGTGAGGTCCATCTCATTTTTCGGGTTTCTGTTTCTCATCTCAGCTATTCTTACGTGAGGTTAATTTTTGGGTCACCTCGCCCACTTATGATCAAGTTACCCTCCCTCACCCACCCACCCACCACACAGGGTTGTGAACCAGTAAGCACCATGCACAACTCACATAACAAGACTTCCAAAGAAGCTCAAGAATGCCAGCCACCCTGTGAACATATGGTATTTAGAGCCCCATTCCTTAACCATACTATTTGAGAAATGCCCTTCGAAGCAATTTACACATTCAAGGACAATTCATTATGCAATGACCCACCAAAACATCCTATAATTGGCTAACCCGTATGTTCAACGAATAAGGATTTAGGTGTTTGCTCTGGATTGCTATTGATTAGAAATCATAACTTATAGCACATTAATACCATTTATTAAATTGTAACAAGAATGTGCATATTTGGTTTTGGAGCTCAGGTGAGGAGCCCTTGTGAGAGACAACCATGAGGAAACAACCCCCAACCCCACCCCTTCTCTTTTTTAGGCATATGGGAAACCCACATGATCAATCCAACCCTTCACAATCACCGATTGGCTCATCCGTATGCTCAATGAATAAGGATTAAGATGTCTGCTTTCGATTGATGTTGGATTTATAGAGCACCCCTGAAAACCCAACAAAATGACTATGAACCCAAACTCACCAAAATGTCAAGAGAGGACCCTCCGCCTTTTTTTTTTTGTTTTTTTTGACGTTTATGCCACCAGTTCATGATATCATGGAATGTCAGCCCTTTTTCCTAAAACCTCTTAAATGTCAACTGAACCACTATTTTCTTTCACTTTTTACATTTTTCCGTGAAAACCTTCCCATCAATTCTTTGTCTTCTTATTGCAATCTTATCCCTTCTTTTTTAATCCATTGAAGAGGCATGTTATCACAATTAATCTCCCCTCAATATAGTAACTGCCCTTCTCTTCTTTTTCTTCTTTATAGGATTTATAGAACTTTAAAATATTTTTCTCTTATTTGTTATTTGTAGGGCTTTTGTGTCCCCATTTATAGAATCATGAGTTTCATGCATTCCGACTTACCCTTTCCATGATTTCATATCACAAAGCATGTTAAGTTATACCATCCATTCATAAAGAAAGTAAAGAGGCCTTTGCAGCAATTGGATTGTACTGATACGCCTGAGTCGGTTGTAGATAGTGCTAGTGCTTGAACCACTAGAACGGAGACTCATAATGGGCAAACCAAAGTTTCTGAGTTAATTATTCCACTGGAACTATCATCCTCCATTGCATCACTTTGTGACTGGCAAAAGGGCTGCTTTGAGGTTCCATACGAAAACCTCTCCACCAAGGCCCACAGAGGTAACAAAATTGCTCTAAATGCATGCCATTATAAAAGGATAAGTGATACATGAAAACCAAGCCAAGAAAAAAGCCCCAAGACTGTATAAGATGAAGAAACTTATCCCACAATCATGTTATCAATCAAAACAACATGACATAAAAATAAAAAAAAATAACACATCATGGAATTGTTGATTGATAATTGCAATCTTACTGCAAAACTGCAATCCAGGAGCTAAATTCTGTCTCAGACAAATCAGTCAAGATGGCCAACTTGATGGTGGACCACTCTTTTTTAGAAAAAAGAGGAAAAAAACATGCCACGATATTATGGGGACACATAAACCCTAACAAATAAAAAAAAGAGGAGAATTCTAAAGTTCTATAAACCCTACGAAGGGGAAAATGAGAGACAAGGGAACTTACTACATTGAGGGGAGATTAATGGGGACCACATACCTCTTTAATGGATTAAAACGGAACAAATGGGATTAAAACCATAGGAAAAGACAATTGAAGGGAAGCTTTTCATAGAAAAATGCAAAAAGTGAAACTGAATCGTGGTTGGGTTAACATTTAAGAGGTTTTCTATCATGGAATGGGATAAAAACTTCAAAAAGATTTAGAAAGGGCAGGAGGACCTCTCCCGTCATTTTAATGAGTTTGGGACCTTGGGTCCTTAATCATTTTATTAGGTTTCAAGGGGGGTTTTCCATAAAAATCTCTATCATTTTATTAAAATGCTAATAGATGCGCATAATTGGTTTTGGCACCCAGCTGAGAGAAGAGGGGAGTATGGCGGAAAAGCACACACAAAAGTTCTCAAAAACTTTCGATGATCTTCATTCAACTAAAAAGCTCTTTAAATAGAGCATTGAAGTTACATCGGGACAAACATCTTTTTCTTTTGTTTTCTTCTTTTTTTTCTTTTGAATGGTTACTTTCATTAAAAAAAGAAGCAAGCAGTACAAAAGGAGTATATTGACAGGCTCGAGCAGGCAAACAGGAAAATGAGAAAAGGCCCTAAGAAAAGACAACTAAGGCCCTGCATAAGAGAAGGCCACAATAATTGCAAGTGTCCTATCACTTGCAATCTCCATCCAAATTTTGCACAGTGTCTAGAAATACCTTTTCATAATGATGACATAGCCCTATCACTTTCTATATACAACATTCGCATCTGCGTGCTTCCTTTAATAATGCTTCAGGTTTATCGAGGCACGTAGGCTGCTTGGCAAGGGCATCGATTTCTATCAAGATCTCATCTTGATAATAACGAATCTCAGTTGGATCAGTGTAGTTGATACACTGGAATTGCAGACAAAGGGCTTGTTCCCAATTGTTGGATCCTAATAATTCATTAAAAAATTCTCTAGATACAGTATTCGCATACAATTGTATTCTGAACAGGAGAATATCAGCAAAGACCCGTTTAGCAATAAGACAGTTGAGAATAGTGATTTCCAATTCAATCCATTTGAGATTATTGACTACTACAATGATTCTACCATAAGTGTAGAAACAGTCAATATTAGGGTATTCTCCTCGTAATGCAATTGACTGCTACAATGATTCTACCAAAGGAGGTGTAGAAACCGTCAATATTAGGGTATTCTCATCGTAATGCAGTTGCATGTTCAAGATAAACATCACTTATCCCTTAGCAAGATAATTCTCGCAGCCTTATATCTAGAGCAGAAAAATTTTATCCATATTTGGATGCTCTGCGAACAGACACACCACCTCAGCATCCTTCATGAAACAAAAATTAGTTTCATCTCCTAAGCTTCAAAGAAATGCATGGTGGCCGTATCGCCTTTCTCAGTATCAATCTACAATAGAAATAGTACTAGATAAGCATCATTTCCTTCCTGATGCACTAACTAGAGAAATGAAAATGTTTAAGGCACAGAAATATGTCTGGACAGATTGGGCTGTAGTCATTCCTCATGACAACTTATTATGGTGACAAGGGGCAAGGCATTTTTATCCTGAACATGCAAGTATCCTAATATTGACTGTTTCTACACCTCCTCTAGTAGAAACTGTGTTGCAGTCAATAATCTTAAATGAACCGAATTGGAAATCACTATTCTCAACTGGCTTATTGCTAAATGGGTTTTTGATGATATTATCCTGTTCAGAAGACAATTGCATGCGAATACTGTGTCTAGAGAGTTTTTTAATGAATTAATGGGATCCAAAAATTGGGAACAAGCCCTTTGTCAGCAATTACTGTGTATCAACTACACTGATCCTGCTGATATTCGTTATTATCAAAATGAGATCTGGTTAGAGATTGCTGCCCTTGCCAAGCAATTCACATGACTTGATAAACTTGAAGCATTATTAAAGGAAACACCCAGATGTAGATGTTGTCTAAAGAAAGTTACAGGATATCATCAGCATCATGAAAAGGCATATCTAGACACTATGTTAAATTTGGATGGAGAATATCATCAAGAAACATGAGGAATCTTGCCTCAAAAATTGCAACGCCCCCAACTCATCCGGTCGGCCACACTCTATTTACTTTTCCTGTACACTGAATTATTGTGGATACTGTATACTGTTAGTATTATTCTCATTACTTTAGATGTTTGTCCAGATGTAACTTCAATGCTCGATTTAACGAGCTTTTTAGTTGAATGAAGATCATCGTAAGTTTGAACTTTTTTGTGTGCTTTTCCGCCATACTCCCCTCTTCTCCCAGCCGGCTGAAAGTTTGAACTTTTTTGTGTGCTTTTCGGCCATACTCCCCTCCTCTCAGCTGGTAGCACTAGAAAACTCCCAAAAGTTTAAACTTTTGTGTGCTTTTCCGCCATACACCCCTCTTCTCTCAGCTAACAACGCTACAAAACTCCCAGGGAGTTTTTACAAAAAAAATGCCCCTCTGAGTTGGGCCCAATATGGTGTATGACAGCTACGGAATGCTACTAGATGGAATAATCTAGATGAGATCTCCCTATGTGAAAATCTTCAAGTCTATTAGATTATCCTAAAACCCTTGATCCATGTCCCCCAAGTTAAATGGTTTTAGAGGCATCACTTTATTATGATTTCAATCCAACAGTGAGTAAAAGTTCGATGAGTGTCAAATTTGGGCTTTGAGAGGTAGTATGTGTGAAATGATTGGATTGGCTAAAGGTGGGCTCCAAGCTCTAAAAACAAAGGGGAGCAAAAAAGTAATTTCTTAAAATGGGGAATTTTTGAGAATTCCTCGTATGTGTGTCTATATATATATATATGGAAATATTCATACACATCTATCCCTCACCATATAATGGTGAGGGACAACATAGTGGAACTAACTTTATGATCCATCCAAACCATCTACACATGGGACCCCCTGAATTACAGTGAATCAATTGGGTTTTCACTAATCCAAATGGATTGGACCATTGGATCGAGGGTGAGAATTTTTCTCTAATATATAATGTTAAATTTGTGGCCCACGGATGAAGGGGTTAAAGACTTGTAATTGACCCCAAACTTGATATATGAGCCAATCCAAAATGACACTTTCCACCCATCACTCATGATCAATCCTATTCCCTCAGTTATTAAACACACACAACCAAAATTAATTGGCACAAGCCCCAAATTTGGCACTCATCCAACTAGTACCCACCATTGAATTGAAATCCTAAAAAAAAAAAAAAAAAAAAATGCCTTCTAAAACCATTAAACTTGAGGGCCATGATCAAAAATATTACGATGATCTAATGGAGCTAAAATTTTGCACACATTTAGCTCCCATTCAAATATTTGCATCCCTTAAGTGGGCCCACAATGGGGCCCCCATGTTCAAGTACGGAGAGGATCCGCACTTGAGAACAGTCCACAAGGGGGTTAGGATGATATAACACCAGAGGTCAATTGCATGAATGCATAAATGAAAATAAATGCTGGCACCAGCTCATTAGAACTTACAAGCAAAACATGTCGCAAACCGAGGCTTGGATTCCAATCCTTTTTCAGCGTGTTGACACAAATCTCACCATCGGTAGAAACATTTGGATGAAAGATCTTCGTTAGAAAAAACCCTACAAAAGCATAAGATTATGGCTATGAAATGGCATGCACTCACAAAACACAAAATAAAGGACACGCATATGTTCACAGACCTTTGGGAGGTGACTGCGGGAAGTCATGTGACAACAACAACTTCATGCGGAAAACACCATTTTCATATGGAGTTCCAGCTGCACAAGAAAGCAAGCTCTTAACTCAGTAAAGAGAAATTTCAGGACAAATGACACTTATCATGGTAAAATATTTGAAAGAAAAATTCCAATACCAGGTCCTTCAATATCAGCAAATATGGTGGAGAAGTCATCATCATTTATGCATACTTTAATTCCATCTGGTGGAGTTTCATCAAGATTTTTCAATTCCTTTGCAAGTTGTTTTACCACATTAGGTGGAAGATTTTCATTTGTTGCCTGCCACAAGAATCAAATTATACCAATCAAAAAAATCAAATTGTAAGCACATGAACTTATGGTGTTAAATATATCAAAAAAACAATGGATGCCATCATGACAATAGGAGAATGCAATTAAGACTTTTGACATAGAACAGATATTCACATGTTCACACAAGGCACACTCAGAAATATGGGCAAATGAAATAAAAATTTACCATTAGACTTGTGAGCTTCTTTCGCTGGCAAGATAGGCGTCCTGCCAATATACAGATACAAAGTTGTGCAGAGTATTTAAATGGAAAACAGCTTCCAATGCCGAGTAAGTTTCTGCCAACAAAAAGGTTGTTAACAAATAATGTTATATAAAGTTGAGATTTCCTATGAGTTGGCTGAGAAAGTAAAATTTAGATTCCAGAGCAAATAAAACTTGCAAATATTTGGAACAGACAAACCTTGAACAAATCAAAAGTACATGAACAGTGTAACCATTAGAAAACTAATCTCATGCAAGTCCTCCATAGTCATTGCTATTCAAATATTAAAAAAAAAAAAAAAGAAGAAAGAAAGAAAAGCAGACAAATGTCTTACTATCTGAAGGATCTTTCGTTTGCTTACAACTTTTTAAAAAATCTCTATTGTCTTGCCCAACCAGTGGATACCATTTTTCCAGAAAATATAGCATGAATCAAGGGTAAAGTAGGCTACGAATATGACATGCAGATTCCAAAGCACTATCTTAACACGGATTCCACTGATTATGGAGAAACGCAAGTAATTCTAGGCTTCAAAGCAACAATGAATTCTCATGTAGGAAAGAAAGTCATCATTCAAATCCATGCCAATAACATCAAAAAATCCAAATACCTAATCAATTGTTTGCATATTTCCAAACTTGGATTAAAATTAACTGAGAGTGACAAGCCAAAAACTGTTTTCTTTACTGATGCCAAAGCAACAGTGAATGCTCTTGTCAGAAGAAACACTCCATTCAAAAAGACTTAATCACCAAAAAAACCCAAATACTTCATAAATTGTTTGGTTAGTTTCAAACTTGAATTAAATCAACTGGAAATGACAAGCCAAAAGACTGTTTCTCAAGTGATATCAAAATAACCTTTGATGCCAACTGATGCAAATTAAATATTCCAAAAAATCCACACGGAACCACATAAGGCTGGCAATCCAGATGTAAAATATTCAAGAGTACTAACTGCTTGAGATTGTGTTCACACATCGCTACCCATGATGGAAAAACCATGTGCTCTTGTAAAAGAAATTCTGTAAAAGCAGAAACATATTATATACCCACCAAATAAACGTAAAAACAAGCACACATCTTCACAAATTACAGTATTTGGTTCTATTTCCAAAATTAGCACAATCTACAATGCAAAGACATGCTTCCTAAAAAAATGACATTTTACCATTGGCAAACAAAAGCAATGCAGCAATGGAAAAACTAACCATATAATCAGCTCTAAAGGCTACAATATAAAGACCCGTCAATAGCCAACAAAACGAATGCATATAATATTTTATTTCTCTAGAAATTAAAAAATAATTCCCATCTGCATTCAACGTCATTTACAAAACAGGAACTCAAGAGAAAAAAAAAAAAAAAAAAAAGGAAAGATCTACATTGGAATATCCAACAAGACATGAAGTGAAATAATCAGACAAGGTACATATATTCCAGACTGGAGTCAAGAACTTTGTCCTATATCCATTAACCATTGTAAATAGATACCACCAATAACTCTATTTCCCAAAACAATAACAGCACACTCAAATAAACAAAGACTTCAACCCCTTACAGATAGAGAAATCTACTATCTACTACCCTTAAAAAAGAGAAGAACTTGTCAAGCTTATTTCTCTACACATCTGTGGGGCCCACTTAAGATGCAAAGAGAAAAGTAGAAGAGACAATTATTCGAATACTGGTTAACCTACATCTCTATCCAACAATTATAATAAAAAAAGAAAAGGATTAAAGCATAAAAGAACGCATCAAAATATGCCAGAAATCGCAAAGGAAAAAGACTCTCTTGTGATTGCGGAAAATCGCCAAATTATCAAATTTCCGAAGAAATCAAAGTATTGCCAAATAGTCTAAGCAATTGTAGAGGAAGTAACATGAAGCACTATATCTATGGAAATTAAACAAATATAACTCAATAAGCTCACAATGCTTCAAGGCAACAAAATTATGCCTATAGATCAGAAAGAAATCTCAAATCCAGAAATGGGCGTGTGAACACTGACTGTTTCAATTGCATACCACCCAATAAGAATACCCTGAAAAGGCCATCTTAACCAATGGAAAAAAATAAAACCAACGTTCTCTGGAACAGAGGAATCAAAAGCGGAAAAACGAAATACCTGGAACAGATGAATACAGGCAAGGAACTCCAAAATCACAGCAAAAAGAGGAAAAAAAAAATCAGCTTTCAGGCAAGAACAACATACCAAAAGAAACTGATTTCCACAAAATTACCATAAAGATGGAAGCTTTCATTAAAAGAAGTACAAGAAACTTCAAAATCACAGCAACAAGAGAAAAAAAAAATCAGCTTTCGGGCAAGAACAACATACCAAAAGAAACTGATTTCCACAAAATTACCATAAAGATGGAAGCTTTCATTAAAAGAAGTAGAACATTACATCCAACTTAAAGCACTAAGCAAGAAATCAAGCCACAAATTAGATTTCGAGCATTTCGTTACAAAGGAAGAAATCAATCATAAGAAAACACATATAAAGCGAATCAAACACAAAAAATCTAAATCTCTCGAGCACAAACCAAACAGAGTAAAAGGAATAAAAAAAACAGGAATACAAGTCAGAATCACAACAAAGATTCAATTTTTAAGAAACCCAGACGCCTAATCCACCAAACGAACAGATCAAATCAACATTCTACCAATTCTCTTGCAAAATCTGACCAAAAAACACATGAAAAACGCCAAAAGGATCATGAAATAAAAAAAAAACATCGAAAGAACAGGCAATCAAGAGCAATCACTGACATATAAACATATCAAACACTCATCAATCGAAAAGAAACCCTAAATCCCCAAAAAATCGACGAAATGCAGAAAAAAAAAATCACAGCATGCATGAAATAAAGAGAGAGATATCATAACCAGGATGGGAAGATCTGATTGCTGCTAGGAAATTGAGATTTCGATGGAGGAAGGAAGAGCAGAGATTAAATGCGTCACCTTTGGCTTTGATGAAACTCGAGGAGAGATGTCTGTGAGAGAGATGACGTGCGTCCAGTTCAGATTTCCGTATTTATACTGGACTGTTTTCCAAGTGCGACAGTGACGACGAAGGTCCAAAATTATATATGGGTTGACGAGATTGCCCTCTAGGTTTTTGCAGAATACCGAGTTTGTCCTAGATGAATTTACAGACAAGCCCCTCCATTAATTACCCTCGTGAATTGTACGGATCCGAGCCCAACTGCCAACGATTCAAACCAATGGGGGCCGCATAGTTAAATTTTATGGTAAATTAGCGGGATATCTCCAAGTAGGGGTCAGATCTTCTGAGATTAAGCTCAGGATAAGATAAGCTCAAGTTTGTGGTGGGGTTCACTCAGAGACCCATAGGGGGATGGGGGTATGGGGGATTTTAAGAACTCTCTGAAAATTTTCTCTCTGTAAAAAATCAGCAACAACCGTGATTTCCATTATCTCCATATGGGCCCAAAAGATTTATGATTAATAGTCCATTCGGATCGATACATAGTCAATCCAACGGTCCAATACATTCGGAGTTTGTCCTAGATGAATTTACAGAAAAGCCCCTTCATTAATTACCCTCGTGAATTGTACGGATCCGAGCCCACGTGGCGGGCTGTGCCAACTGCCAACTATTCAAACCAATAGCGGGCCACATAGTTAAATTGTAGGATAAATTAGCAAGAGATCACTAAGTAAAATTCTGTGATTTGTAAATTTGTAAACCAGCAAAGTTCATCATCATGTGTAAGCAGTGATTAAAATAAATAAAGGTCAATTATGGTTGGGGTGTGGATTTAAGTAGAGGGACCATTGAGTAACGGAGCAAATCATGTTTGTCCAATTTCAATGGTAATGATGAATCATGATCCTTTTAAGCGAAGCCTAGTTTGTCGAATATCTGTTAACCTTGTTGATAAATCTATCAACAAGACCCACCTAAAAAATGAAACCACCAATCAAAAATTTGCTTATCACACAAAGAGAGTTTTTTTTTTTTAGATTATCATTAGAATGAAATTTGGGTGTATATTATACTATAATTTTTAGGTGTTAAGATTTCAAGCCTTTGTATATCTGTTTTAGGGCTAATTTAGTTGCAAGCATTTGTGAATACGTGGAGTATGTGAAAATCTTGGAGAACTTTGGTGATGAAAGCCCAGGGATAGTTACAACATTTTTGTAAGAGGAGTTATATCGAAAATGCTTTCAACCAAATAGGTCTTAGGAAAGGCTTTATGATCTTAACGGATCTGAATCCCAGCCAAGCCATTGACCTCCATGTGGGCAAGTGGGCCCATTTCAAATTTGTGGCCATCCTAATGATTCCAATCGTAGAAGTTTACTCTTTCATTAGAAAAAATATATACATATCAATTCTCTCTCTCTCTTACATTGGGCTAGTGGTGAAAAGTGATACTTTAAACTTGCAGGCCCATTGATCAATATATATGAAATAAGGTGCCAACACCACTCAACCAATGGTCAACTTGCACTCGTTTATTTTTTTGTTCTACATCTGTTAAAGGACACATGTGAAACCATTTGAATCATGGCATTAGGTGATTTTATGAATGGGACATTATAAATCCTTCAATCTGCCATTATAATCCAAAGAGCGCAAAATAACCATGTTTCCTTGTTTAATTGCCGGTTCACTCCAACCTGTGTTAAGCCAATAATCTTAATTATGATTTTATATATGTCAAATTTTACTATGCGATCAACTCCAATTGAAATGAAATTTAACACAAATATATATAGAGTAGTGATTATGATAAGCCTGGTTTCAAATGTGGACCCAGATGGTGGATATATATGTTTTCTACTTTCTTCATCTGATTATGGAAGTGGCCGAAATGAATTCACTTGCTTTCCTTGCTGTATTTTACCATTGATTTCTTTCTGTTTGAATTTGAAAATGGAGATGGGTCCTTCCCTCTCTTTACCCTTTATTATCACATGAGAGGGGATGGAATTGGTTCAGATGTGAGTAGCTGAATTGGTTTAGAGTTTATTGAAAGGGATAGTTGCTTGGGATGGAAGAAATAAAGTGGATAATGAGTTTGGTCACCTTATTAAAAATTTGTTAGCTCCTCTGAACTAAAACATAAATTTAAATTTTTTTGAAGTATACAGCTGGCAAAGTTCACATTCAACATGTGAATAAAAAAATGCCATGCATTCCTTAAATTTTTCCCATTTCTTCCTATATAATTATCCCACAAGGGAGTTGCTTGTACAATTTAACTATACATGGCCTATCTACGCCTGTCAGCCTTTGCTGGAAAGAAACAGGCCCTAAAATCACATGTTTCTTTGCTGGAATTCTTGTTTGGAGAATTTCTGAATTTCCAGACATAGTAGAATTCTTGGATGCTCCTTGGGCTTGAGCGTCGAGGAATTCTACCAAAATGCAAAGGGAGTGGAATTCATGTATTCCTAAAGGTTAAAAGAGACCTTTCATATGGTTGGAACCTAAAAATATTAGCGAAGAAACATGGAATTCAGAAATTCCAGGGAACAGCATGTCACATCATGTTCAAGAATTCATGGTGTAAATTCCACTAAAAAAACTGAGCTTAATGTCTTCTCCCCATGATTGGGCTTCATGCATAATATTTTGCTCATCGAATTACACTCAATTGGGTTGAATCTAAACAGAAATTATGGTTAAAAATCATTGAACTTTAAGGGATGTTAAATAAGGCTAAACTTTTACATGACCCGAGACCTTACCATCTACCTTACATCCAGTGCTGCAAATGCATCCAAGGGGGCCCACAATCTGTACTGCAACAATCATAGGATGTGAACTGCTACCAGGAGAAAATTTCGCTTCCATACAATTCTCCAGTGATTGGTGGACCCATGGCCCCACAAACATGCCTTGGCACGAAAAGCTGTCAAGTGGACACTCTCTCCAGTCAGGGCTGAATATCCTACCCAAAAACAAAAAAAAGTCAAGGCTGAATTCAATTAAGAGGGGGTGGGGTCATATCAAACATGTGGTGGAAAGTGAGCTATATTAGATGTGAACCCCTCATATGATCATTTCCTTCCATGAGATTAAGTGTCTTTAATGTTTATCATTATTTTTTAAACTTTAGTTATATGGATTTTTATATAAAAAAAAAAATATATATATATAACACTTTAAGTGGCCATCGCACCAAACAGTGAACTTTAGCCAGTAGTGCATTAAACAAGAAACCCGTATAGAAAAAGTAACTTTTTTCACTTTTTTTTTTTTTTGTCGGATTCGACCTTCATTTTCTGTGTTAAAGGTCGACTGTGACCCTCGCTATAACAAGTAAGGATATTCATCGACCCTGAATAAGCATAACATCTTCATCTTCTTCCTTCTTCCTTGAGTGTTTGAGTTTTCAATCAAAGGAAAAGGGGACTGAAAGATCTGATGGAGCCAATCGACCTGAGCCCTAGAGTGGACTCACATAAAGGGATCTATACAAGGAAGGCCCACCTAATTGGACTCAAGATTTATCTAACTTTTCATCATCGCTACCACTTTTTTGGTAGCCTACATAGGTTTTTTTCCAAGAGAGACGAAGGAATAAAAGTACTCATCGTATTCCAAATTGAGAAAGGGAGATTCTCCTCTTTCCTTGATTTTTAGCGCATCCACCCTTAAGTGTCAATTAAATCCACCATTCAAATCCTCTCATTGAACAGGTATGCTAGGTCACACTACCTCCTTGCGTATTCAATTCGTGTTGCCCCTCCTGGGCTGCACCATATTTGGTAGAGTTTCAATCTGCTTGGATGCAACCAGTGAGGATGTTTCCAACTTCCTCTCCACAACTTATCTCACCTTCCTAGCTATCATCCTAACAATCTATCAAGCAGTTGTTCATCTCCTTCTCCAATCCAGTTAAATCCCCAATTTCCATTTTCAAACCCAACAGGCAACTCTTGTTTCATCCTAACCATCCCTACTCCTAGCAAGAACACCACCATCCACAATTTCCCAATCCAACCAATCAAGGTTTCATATATATAAGTGAGTGAGAGGGGAACACAAAATTATATCAATACCCTGCATCACCCTGTATCTCATCCAAATGACTTTTCTATATTGTGTGTGTTCGAGTTTTCGATTAAAAGAAAAGAGGAAGAAGGAAAAAGATGAAGATGTTATGCCTACTCAAGGTCGACAGCGACGCTCACTTGTTATAGCGAGGGTTGTAGTCGACTCTCAATATAGAAAATGAAGGTCAAATGCGACCACAAAAAAAATGGTGAAAAAAGTTATTTTCTCTGTACGGATTCCCTGCTTGGTGCACTATTGGCTAAAGATCTCTGTTTAGTGGAGTGTCCACTTAAAATTTTTTTTTTAATCCCCTTAGTTATAAATAGACTTCAGGAATTTTTACAATAAATAATCTCTTAAACCCTTGATTACTGAGGGGCTCCTACCAATTTTCTCCCCTGCCCTACCTCCGAGATGAATTTGGATAATTTGAGGGTTTTTCCTAAGGTGACCGTGAGAGAAATTCAATCAGGATCTACCTCCATTAAGGCAGTCATGCGCACGGCGATGTGAAAGACCCTCATTGGTCCACTCATTGTAATAGTGAGGAAAAGGCCTCACAAAATCCCAATTCTAAAATCAGCAAGGTGGAATGAATTGGGGGAGGGACAATCAAATCTCAACCTACTGTGATTGTGACAAGATTTCAATTCTACAAAGCCTACCCTGATGGATGGAGATGCACTTCACAAGAGCCTTTGATTTTCTTCTATTGCCACGAACCAAGGACAAAGCTTGAGTTGAAAAAAACAAAAAAAAATTTAAATTTTTCTTGACTAGTGTGGACAGGAGGAGAAGCGTCTTCAGAGCTCAGATTACAGAGCACGAAAACGGTCATAATATCAGGGACATTTTAGTCATTTCAGGCTGGCGCCCAAAAGCACTTATGTTTGAATTTTAGTGACCGTTGAAATCTGGCATCGATACGCGGTTGTCGGCTTGTGGGCCATCTTATTCATTAATCTTATCATCAAGGTTAGAGATAAGTGCCGACAGTGGAAAAGCAGCTGTTGGATTCCATTGAAGAGGACTGGACGGCTGAGATTGGGCCTTATTTTCAAAATATAAAAATGGGAAGTGGGTTGAAAAGTTGGAACTGGGTGGAGCCCGGGAATATGTTGGGACTTTCAATCATAGGGTTATCTATATTTCTCTTGTCTCCGATCTTTTTTCTTTTGTTTGTTGGTATTTGAACATGCACATATATTAAAGCAATATAATCTTAGGCCCTGACTCGGTTGATCCAACAGGACCTAACTCAACCAAGGGGTCAGACCCTTCCTAACTTATCCATGGTTCAGCTTGTGAGCCCACTTGAAAGTACAATAAACGCTGGTGGATTTCCAAGGTCTCCATATGACCTATGATTGAACATATTTACTTAAGTTAAAAAAAAAAAAAAGTTTTATAAGGTTTTAAAGTTGAGGAATTCTCAAAATCTCCTCCATTTTAAGAACGAAGTTTTTGGCCCTTTTAGCTTGTCTAATGAAATAATGTCACCACACGTTATATATGCCACATCACGTTATGTAAATTAAGCATGGATCTTTTAGGAAATAATTATTTAATTTTTAATTTTCAAAAATACTTGGAAATGTGATTTGCTTAAAAAAATCAATCTATATAATTTATTTCATTTCGGGATGTCTATATATCGCTAATAGTTTACGATCTAGCAATGGTTTAGATTCAAGAAAAAGGTGTCAAAGATTAAATGCGTCGATCTTATCACGGATTTTTTTAAGGATGCATGTGAATAAGATTTGATGGTTGGGCCCATCTTGAAAAATCAGATGTAAGGTGTAATAATTATCATGTATTTATTTAGGTAATGCAAGGTGATGGGGTCTTCATCTATTGGGTCCCACACGAGATAATTACTTATATGGGTGGATGGGTAAAACAATTTATATAAAGGGTCCCTCAAAGATAGGTGTATCGATTGGATACATCTGTCTTTCCCTTTAGTCCTACTAAATCATCAAATGGGCCCTAGATTTTCATCAAAATATAAAACCAAAGCTTGCGAATGGTCCCACTGTAGATTGACAATAAGTACATTGGGCTTATTTGGATAGGCAAAAAATAGAGTAGAGTGAAGTTAAAAAGGCCTTAACAGTCTAAAGTTTCAACTCTACCCTATTTGGATGAGTCTGACTTGATAGATAAAGTAATGTTGTAAGCCACATGTACTCCATTTCACTTCAATTCTAAATACTTCCATCTCCTTGATTAAAAGTGGATTCTACTCCAAACCTTAATTTCAAAATAAGCATCCAAATAAGAGTAAAGTAAAGTACACTGCTTTAACTTCAACCTACTTCTCTTTCACTCCACTCCACATGTAAAATCCACTTCATTTTACTCCACTCATCGTTTATCCAAATAAGCATTTAGTGAATGGTTGTACGTGCATTAGTTCCATTGTAATCTTAATAAGTGTTTTGTATTGATTGGGATTGTACAACCAAATGTGATGAAAAAAAGTTACAGAGAAACTGTAGGAAGAGGTAAAATGAGATAGATTTTACGAGAATATTATATTGGAGAGAGGAAACTGGTAGAACACAAATCAGCCAATCAAGAAAGGGGCAATTTTTGCAACTAAACACCCAAACTTTTTTTATCTTGAGCCAAATTTTGCGTGCTGCAAGAGGAGTGTAATAAGTGTGGAGGACTTGGATTGGATATGTAAGCTCCACAGATTGGGTTAACTTGTGCATGCATACCATTAAATTGGTTTAACTACCTGATCTATGGTGATCAATTTAATGATTTAAGAAGGTGTAAAAATTCAATCCAACAGTGTGCATCTATTAGATGAGTGTCAAATATGGGCTTGTTGGAATTCATGGCAGGTAGCTAATTAGGGGCGGATCTACATGTTACCATGCGGGTGTGACCGCACCGCGAGCTTCGAGAAATTTATTAAACAATACATTAAAAAAATAATGTTATTATTTAACTTTTTAATTTGACCGTTGCCCGCACCACCCAAATAAAAATCCTATATCCACCATTTGATAGCTTGGCAAGAGTAGTAACTTGGCCGTTAGTGGACCAAGTGGCTTGAGATATAGGGTAATGAGCACGTAAATACCATGCAGACTGTTCTCATTTCAATATTTATATACTTGTGGGCGATAATCACCTACGCGACTCCACATAGCCATCGTGTGGGAATCCAGACTACACCTTTAATTTAGAAGGGTCCCACTTTTTGTGGATGGCATGAATTGATCATGCCCAGCTCACGAGCTAGGTACTATATGTGAAAAAAGAACGTTATACGTCTATCTATCTATCTCTCTCTCTCTCTCTATATATATATATATATATATGTACACTATATGGAAATATCCTAGTGCGAACCACGTGGTGGGGCCTACCTATCACCAATTTAAATCGTACTCCAAATAGGGACCCCCTATAATTACTGATCCTGGAATTTGGCACTTATGCAAATGGACTCAATCGTATTGGAGGATTTCTCACTAAAGTCCTTTGAATACTCGTTCATTGATAATGGCCAAAGAAGGTAACAACTATGATGCACTACCAATCTTCAGTCTATCTCTATGGATGCAAGACTAGAAGCATAGTTTCAAGTGGTCAAGGGTTCAAGGATTGATACACTCCCTTTCTTCACCAAACAGTACATGAATCCTTCATTTATGCACTTTGTGTAAAATGCACTTGATCTATGAAGATCAAAGGGGGCTCTAAGTCGAAAAGTGCATCCAAGTTTGACCTTACATCTCTAGAAAAATTCAACTCATATTGGGACTCACCTAGATGCGTCAATAATTCCAATAAAGGGTTTACAAAAAGGAATGAATGTTGTGGAGAATTGGCCACACAATACTCTAATCAGAATTTTCTACAAGTAAAAACATCATATAATTCTTCTAAAGTTCACAGATTATGTAAGTTAATACTTCTCATATGTTTCAAATCGATTGTGGATAATGATTGGATCGATTGAGAATTGGTACAGGTACCAATTCAATGGGGGTAGGTGTCACTAAGAAGGCTTGGTTGATCTTAGGCGCGGCGGCACTAATCCTGCGACCAGTACCTTCTTTGGATTGAATTGCAATAAATATGAAGATTTACAAAATCATTGAACTTTGAGGTCCTACAAATATTGTTAGGATTATCTTATTAGACCTCGAAATCAAATAGTTTAGGGTTGATACAGGTTGGTAAAGACTATTATTTATTTCATATTACAGGTCAGAAAACTGGAGTTGGTACAATACCCGAATCCTATTATCTCTCTTCACAGCTGGAGATCCAGGCTTCCAGCTACATCTATTGAGCAGTAGGTGATCATATCTACTCCCAAACATAGTCCAAAACCTTGTGTCAAGTCATACTAGTCATTTGAGGGCCTGAGTCAAGAGAGTCAAATGAGTCTGAAAAAATACAATACAGTTCTCAATCAGACTGAACCAAGTTTCTCAGCTGCTGACCCCCAACTCGAGTCAAGTTCTTGAGTTTAGAACTAATTCTCCTAAGTTCCAAAGGCTCAAATATCACACATTTTGGAAGCTTGAAGGCAATGAGAGTAGGATTATTAAAGAGCTGGCTAGGTCTAGAACAAAGGCTCAATATATGGGCTTGTCCCAAGACAGACCATGTCCGAATAGCGTTTTGGCTAGGCTAGCGTCGTTTTAAATTCAAGGCCCAGCTGCTAATTGAGCCAGCTTTTGATCTGGGTTTTGTCTACTGAGGTCAGCCTGAGGCTATCGAGGTCCATAAAATAAAAGGATAAGATCAATTGACAGATGTTTTTTTGGACAACATTAAGTATGGGCCCAATGTTTGCATTGTTTTAACAATGGGATCAGGTAGCTCTGATCCAATCATAAATCCATGTTAGTTTGAATACAGTCACACCTCGATCTCCAACACAGAATAAAGAGGATTGCGAACACTCGATTCTCCTATTATCTGAGAAAAACCGAATCTGGAACCTATTTTTGGTTCTGATTCATAAACGGGGCCGGGTCCGGAACTCAATTTAGGTTCCGATTAATAAACAAGTCCGTTTCTAGGTCTATATAGATTCCGATCTGTGGACTTGTGACTCGACATATAAGTTTATGATATTGCAAATTGTACCTCAAAATTAACGTTTTTGAGTATTTTTATGTAGAATACAGGAAGTAGTAAAGTTGATGTCATGTTATAACCGATTTTGAAACTAGATTTCAGTCTTCTATGTGGACTTAGTTCCAAAACCGGATCCAGTTTTTTTAATCGAAACCGGGTCTGGAACCAACAAAATAGATTCCGAGCCAAAACTGAATCGAAATTGTTATTTAAAAGCAGATTCCGGTATGGTTTAGAACCGAAACCGGGTCGGACCGTTATTTAAAAACAGGTTCGGGTTTGGATCCAGTATGGTTCCAAACCGAAGCCGTCCCATTTGCAACCCTACCAATAAACATTATCATTTTACTTTTTTGAGTGGTATAAGAATTATATATAACGATCAAAGCTAAGATCCAGCCTGATCTACAATTTTACCCAATTGCGTTTTCTCAGACATTATTAAGTTGTGGTGCCAAACTCATGGCTAATTATTTGTAATGGAATTGGATGTGGATCCAAACATTACTAGATTCGGATCTCGATCCGGTTGGATGGTGAGGAACCCGAATTACCATTCACAACCTTAGCTTTTGTCCTCGAGTGTTATGGCTAGAACCATCCATCCACCATTTTCTTCAAAAAGCTTTCAACCAATAATTGGCACAATATGATCAATTGATATTTTAGGCCATTGCACATCCGAACCACCAAACTGAAAATCATGGCCCTTGGATACAAAATCTCCAAAATGACAAAGAATGGGATCGAACAAAGTAATGGTCCACATTCCAAGCAAGAAGGGATCAAATTGCTGGTGGTTATGATAATCCATCCTGAATTACATTTTAAAGAAGGAACCATCATCCCAACAATCTTGATCACCAAACTCTGCTCCCCATCATTAATGGCAGATGTTCAAGGTATTAACAGCAAAATGCCATGACATTAAAATGATTAAAACATAGAAAATAAAATATAATAACATTTAAGATGAACATGGCACAAAACATTAAACTTCCTAGTAACTTTAGTTAAAATCATGAAATATAACATAATATAGTGTCATAATAGCCTCATTTAGTTAACATCTCATGGAAAAGGAATGCATGTATCCCAAATTCTCAACTACTGATAGTAGTCCTTGTAATGACGGTTCTAAATATTGGCTAATACATATGAGAGTATAAAGGATTTTGGCATAATGCCTAATTAAACTTGGGCTTGTTTGATATCTCTAATTCTCTACTCTTATTTTGACAGTCATGTAATAGAGTCATAAAAAGAGAGGTCAAAGCTCTTATTTTAGTAAGTGCAGAATTGAGACAATTCATTTTAAGAGAATTTGCCTCTATTTTTCTAAAGGATGGAATCGTGTGTCAAACAATTTTATTTTCCAAACTTCTACCTATTTTAGACATTTATGCAAGTACAGTTTTTTTTTTTTTTTTTTTTTTAAAATAGAAATGCCAAACATAGCATATATCACCAATACAATGATATGACCTACAACCCACATCCATCGCTTATGACACAGGATATCATTATTATTTTTATTGTTATTGTTGTTGGTCCTTTTGTTTTTTCTCAATTGAGTACGATATCACAAGAAGGTTTTATAAATGGGTATCCGGCTTGTACTTGACCTGACTGAGTCACAGTCATTCTATCTACCTTAGTATTTTTTCACATCAAAAGGGATGTATCAAGATGTTAGAAGATACAGCAGCCCTAGTGTCCCCCTTGAGAGACTCCCATATGAGGAGATAGAAAACTCGCACAAGTGAGAAGAAGATATTTGCATGAGGAAGGGGAGGGGGGAGTCAAGAGTTAAACCCTTGACCTCCCGGTAAAAACAGCACGTCTTACCCACTCGGATAAGACACCGTTCTTATGTTTCGGCATAGTTGCTAAGCTCAAATCACTCAAGCCAATTTGGTCTCCAACTGCAATAAGATTGACACAAACAACCACGGGTATTTTCATTTATCGAGAGTTCATCATTTGATGCTTGTTGGTGGTATTAGAGTTTAGAGTTTCTGGGAGGACTGGGGAAGGGGATCGGGTTTTTGATGGGTGTGGATTTGGGGTATTGATGGATGTTGGGGGTTTTGATGGGTGAGATTTGGGGTTTTGAAAGGACTTAAAAGAAATTTACCTAAAAAAGAAAGGACTTGGAAGAAGAAGAGGAGGAGGAGAAAGAAGACGACTTGACTCGGTCGTGGCTAAGCCTGAGTTGAGTGAGACTCGACCGAGTTTTCAAATCCTGTATCTCAAAGGTCTTTTATTCAAGTGTCAATCCATTATGATTGATTGCCTTGCTTACATGGGTATGATACCAATACATGAAAGAGATTTTTTTTAAAACAAAAGGCCCCTATACTTCCTTTTAGCTTGAAAAAGGCCTTGTACTTAATGTTTTTACTAAAAACCTTCATCAATCGACAATCAATATTAGAAAAAGAAGCCTATAACATTTACATTCTCCAACTTTGTCTCTTTGGCCGATTTATCCCTATCATTTAGTGAAATGTTGCGAAGACATATTTGCCTTTTATTTGAGGGTTGGATGTACTTCTCCAAAACTTTAGATATTGGCCTACCAAATGGACATGTGATTGATTGATGTCTCCATGGGAATTGTAACTTTGAATGTGCATTTTTAAGCTTTCACATAAGATCTCACAATAAATCAGTTCAATCCATTCACACACAGTGGACCTTGAACTAATTCCATCACATACTATTTGAACATTATTCACCATTGGGTTTTATTATTAGATGTTTATTTTATATAGTCATGATATTGAAGACTTAAAACTAAGGGTTAAGATCAATTGATCGGCTTGATATTATTACATATCTTCTAATTCATATCCAAGCCTTTCCATTCCCATGCCTCCCTTGCTAATCATGCATCTAAGAAGGCCCCACTAAAGTGAGCATTCTTAAATAAAAAGAAAAAAAAGGTTGGATAAATAGTCATTTTGGTGCATTCTCCTCATAAATAAATAAAAATTATATTTTAAACAATCTAACTCTACTTAGTATACAATAATACTCACCTTAGGTTTCCGAGTTAGACAGTTGATATAATAATTGAAATAGTAAATAAGTAATTTATTAATATAAAAATGTCACCCTGTGAGTGATTGAAAACTGAAAGAAAAAGAATTGAAACACATAAATTAATTAGCATCTCTACATAAATTAAATGTTCAGATTAAAAACACTTGTTCTATGTGACGAGTTGGCAAGCTGTGACAATATACATGCTTCTGTTCTCAAAATTACTTAAGATAACTATTTTTCAATTGAGATAAACATTTTTTTTATCTTAATGCATACCACGACAATTGTCAAACAACCTTTTTTTTTTTAACTCGTTAATGCATATATATACTAACTTAGGGAGATGAGGGAATCACATGGGAGTTACTGTGGACTCAGTCGACTCTCCTGGCTACTGTGTCAACTCAGGAAAAAAAAAAAAAAAGAAAAGGTCAGGGAGATGAGTGGTGGTTCATTTGACATATAGATAAGAAAGAGGTGGGCCGAGTGCTTCAATGTGTCTTCTCAGTGTCATTCACCAAATTGTTCCTCTTTTACAAAATATCACAAGGGGAGTAGGCTTGGTGCAAATATGTCTTTCAATTTTTCACTAAACGAAAGGGGTAAAATGGTCAAAAGGATAAAATTAGTGGAAACCATAGTGATGGCTTCTTTTAGATTAATTATTGGCCAAGTAAAGTTTTAGTAAAAACACAAAATATAAGGGCTTTTCGGGTTCCGAAAAGAAATAGGTGCCTTCTTGTAAAAAAAAAAAAAAAAAAAAACTATGCATGTTTAAAATAGAAAAAAAAAATTGGAAAAGAGAAGAAAAGAAAGAGAGAAGATGCACGTGGAAGGGAAGCTCTAACTCGGTGGTAGCTGAGAAAGGCATGCATGGAATAAAGAGGTAGTTGCAACTTACAACCTTAGTCCTCGAGCCTTGTTAAAAGGCCCCCACCTTCCTTTCTTCTCATGTGGTGTGCAACTCTTTGACTTCTTGTGGTGTAGAACTCTTGAGAGAGAGCGAGAGAGAGAGAGAGAGAGATATGGAAGGTAACAAGGGGCATGAGAAGAAAATGAAGGTGCTGTGTCTTCATGGATTTCGAACCAGTGGGAGCTTCTTGCAAAAGCAAATCAGCAAATGGGATCCTTCCTTCTTATCAAACTTCGACATGGTTTGTTTGCATCTCTCTACTCTCCCTCCCTCTCTCTCTCTCTCTCTGTGCAAACAACTAAGATGCCCTTTGCATGCTATATGAGCTTCAATTCATCTCAAATTTCTTTTAGTGCACTTGGGTTTGCTCATGAGGTCTGTTATAGTCATTAATTATGATCTGATTTTAAATAGGTGACAAGGGCCCCATCCATAGTTCAAGTACTCATAAACTCAACTCGAGTCATGTTGACGAACCCTGTAACTCAGGCGAGTCAGGCCAGTACTCAGTAGTAAGCACAGCTTGTTTAACTCACCCGATATGCTGAATCAGCTGAGTTGGGGTGAGCTTTTAAACCAATACTCTGCTTGTGCGCGGCCTGTCTCCTAGAAATATTTTATGAACCCTGAAGCTCGTAGGCAAGTCTGGCTGCGTACAGAGTCAAACTCATTTGACCCGATGCCTTTCTGACCTGAGTCGACTCAAAAGACACAGTCAATTCAAGACGAGACAAGTCAGAAAAAATATTGAAACCAATTATTTTCTTACCTGATCATTACCTTCCCTAAATGGGTATTCTATACTTGAATATATAGAACTTGTGATCAATGGGGCCACGTGTTTCTATAACTCAGTTACTCGAGTGAACTGAGGCGAGTTCGATTAAGTCATTGACAGATTCTACGGACTCATTTGACTGAGTCAAGTCAGACTCGGCCATTTCAAGGCGAGCTAAGTAAAATTTAACGATCTTTTGGGCCTGTTTCTTTTCTAGAATTCAATGAATTTTTATTTAGGAAATTTCTAAATTCCCAGTGGAATTCCTCAATGCTCTATTGTAATTAAGCATTTAGAATTTCTATAAAAATGCAGAGGAGTTGGAATTCCTTAATTTTCAAAAGTCATTTGAGGCATTTGGGATCTTTTAAGTGCTGGAATTTGAAAATGCTTGTAAAGAAACGTAGTGTTTTCGAAAAACAAAAAGTCTGGAACCAACAACTTTGGTGCTGCAGTGGAGTATCATATATCATTTACATATCAACTGTTTGCAGGTTTTCCCTGATGGCATATTTCCAGCGGGAGGGAAGTCTGACATTGAGGGCATTTTCCCACCACCTTATTTTGAGTGGTTCCAATACAACCCGGTAACTACTATTCTACTTTTTCTTTGGGTTCTGTTTTTGTCATAGCAGTAGCACTATGGAAGATCTCCACAGGGACCCATACTTTGTTATCAGAATCAGCAGTAATTGATGGGTGAATTGTCTAATTGAATAGGATTTTACAGAGTATACAAACTTGGATAAATGCATCTCCTACCTGTGTGATTACATGACCAGCAATGGCCCATTTGATGGACTGCTTGGCTTCTCTCAGGTATGTATGCAACATGGTTCTTGTTAGCTTTGAAATTCAAGAATAATAAGCATGGTTGGCTGCCTATAACCACTCATCAGATTTCAATTTTAAAAATCTTCATTTTTATTTAGAGTGGGTAAAAATCTTAAAAGGGATTAATAGTTATCCCTTCCATTTTATACAAAATCCAAGTGCAATGAATCCAATGGGACAAATGTGTCAAGGTTTGTGCCAGATTAAATGAGGGGAAGTTGCAAATTGAATATTAAATCATTGAACTTATGTTGAGCATCTATTTTCTTGTCATAAATTAGATGGCTAATAATGACTAACAGAGCTTATGAGATTAATGAAACCCACCAAGCCGAGCGCTTGAATTGACAAATTGATTATATTATTTTTTACCTGCCGGCTGATCTAATAGGTGGCATCACATAAATAGCGTGGCTTCCAATCAAAACAACTCAGCTATGGTTAAAGATGTGCATGTCAATTTTCAAAAAAAGGTAAAAAGAAATTTAAAACTAAGAAAAGACCACAACTTCTTTGATGTAGCGTGTCTTTATTGAAAGCCACAGCCTTCCGTGATGCACAGGGCTTTTGTGTTCACAAGGGGGACACCTTTTCTATTACATACACATTCATGTAAAATAATTATGTATGTTTTTAAGTACATTTAGTTACTTATTTTTTGCTTATTAAAATAAAATTCAATTAAAAAAAGAATTTCCTTCTCAACGTATTCAAACAAATCATTTTACATGCTGGACACTAGATTTTCCAAAAAATTAATATAAAAACCATTGAGGGCATATGCTGAAGTTATTTTCCTCTTCCCCCTTTCTATCTCCTCTCTTGCAATGTTCATCTCAAACATTATTTGATGGGTGTTGTTCAATCTCTCTTTATTCTCCCAACATCTTTGGATGGTATATGGGCAAATTGACAAGAAGACTATAATTTATAGTCTGTTAAAAAACTTTAGCGACTGTCATATTCATTCTTCACAGGATCCTTTTTTTAAATTAGACAAAAAGTTCATGACCATTTTGAAGATTTCCATACCAATGTTTATGTAGGTTTTATAGGAAATTACAGTAATTACATTGAACTCTTCGCAATTCTCATGTTCTGAACTCCTTTTTTCTTCTTTCTATTTTTCTAAATGTCAGGGAGCTACATTATCAGCCCTTCTTCTAGGCTACCAAGCTCAGGTGACAACATCAAATGAAATGAATCCTAATGAAGATTCCATTTCCCTTTATTTTATTTTGTTGTGTTTTTGAAAGATTCAAGATTTCTGAAACAAACCCAATGATCTGATCTGACAGGGGAAGGTGTTGAAGGAGCATCCACCCATCAAGCTGTTGGTTTCAATATCTGGCAGCAAGTTCAGAGATCCTAGCATTTGTGAGGTTGCCTACAAAGACCCAATCAAGGTGAAGTCAGTGCACTTCATTGGAGCCAAAGACTGGTTAAGAGTGCCATCTGAAGAACTAGCTACTGCCTTTGACAACCCTTTGATCATACGGCATCCACAGGGCCACACAGTCCCCAGATTAGGTAGGTGTCCCACTCATCATCCTTCATTTTGGGAATTATACATTAGTGCATAATTATCAACATTCCCCTGTTTTCTAAAGGCATGCAATTGGTCAAAATTCCTGTTGAAAAACATGCAAGCCCAACAACTTCCTGTCTAAGTGACTTGTTGACTCTGAGTCTGGGTTGAGGTAGGTAAATAGAAACTCGGTTAAAAAATATATGTATAGAAGATTAAAAACAATCCAATCTTGCCTACATAATTCGGACGATCAAGATCCTCTACTCCTTGGGGACTACATGTATGGTCCAGATCAATGATACTGATCCCCCTTGTGCCCCAATTCTAAGTACACAACAGCATAGCATATACTGGCCAAATGCACTAAACCATTTCCCATTCTAATCATGTCTTTCAAACTCTAATCTCATCTCACCCAAGAAAAGACGAATTGACTCGACTCAACAGGTCACCAGGCAGAGTGAGTCAACCGAGTCTTTCCGAGAACTCAGACTCACCCGAGTCACTCAACTTGGCGACCTCACAAGTCAAGTCAAAGTTCCGAGTTTCTAAACCCTGATTCTATCAAGGATTTGCATCAAGTAAAACATAACTTGATCAGGGAACCCATTATCCATGCATTAGAGCACATAATTCAGTAATAACTCATGGGGTGTTAACCAACAGATGAAGCAGCAGTTCAACAGCTTAGAAACTGGGCCATGACTCTCCTACCGATCAGTGTACCGGAGAACGGGCATGTCAATCAGAATGGAGTAGATGAAATAGCAGAATCCAAGCAAGAAGGAGCTGCAACTGAGAGCAATTCCACAAAAACAGAGAGCACAAGCAGTGCTGAAACTAGTGTTGCTGACAGTGGACATTGTAAGGAGAATGTGAAAGCCAAAGCAGTCGAAGCCAAGAAAGATGAACCTGGGGAGAGAAAAAATACTGATCCAGATTCATCAATGGAGACCAAGGCCATCAATGAAGAGGAAAATAGAGCTTGAGATGGTTTGTGTTTTTTCCTCCCATCTAGAGGATTAGTGACAGGTTTAGACCACTACTTCTAGACTATTTGCTACAAAATAATAACTCTTTCAATATATGAAAAGCCAGAGGGTATGGTCTCTACTTGATTACACCATTACTCCATTAGCATTGTAAGTCCAACTTTACAGTAAGTTCTTTAAATACACTCGGTTTTATGCAGATCAAGTAGATTCATTTGAATGTCCAACTGCAAAAAATTTCCTGAGAATATATAAGCTATAGTCTATAGATATGTGAAAGTCAATATAAAGATAAACTCAAAGCTAGCCATAAAACCTCACACAACTAAAATTTGAATCCATCTTTATACCAAGTTAGAATGGGAGAGATAAAACCTACTCGCAGAAAATAGGCAATGACTGATATGGTGTGATGCAGATGGAAAGTTTGGTGCAGGGGATGGTTTTGAGATGGTGATAGCACGAACCTTTGTGAAATAAACTTGAATGAGATGAATCTGTCGTATCAGTATTGGAAAATCAAAATTATTTCATGATTCTTTCTGTTTGGACTAAATATTAAGTTTGTGATTGTGAATCATTTATTTGGTTGAAAGCGCCTACAATTGGGTCATACCTATTTCACAAAATTTTAATCAGAATGCAAAAATATGCCCTCTTCCATGGAGGCATCAACCACCATCACAAATACATGTTTTGGGTCCTGGGCTGTTGTAGCCCATACAATTAATTTTTCAGGGGTTGACAGTGAATGAGTTGAGGATCATAAGAAAATAAGAAACACTTGTATTGAGGATAAGGTGGCAATGTTTCAAATTTTTGTTTCTCTGAAAACTTCGATGAATGTCACAAAATAAATTAATTATTACATAATAAAACAAGTTAAATAAATAAATGATGGATTTTGAAAATATCATACTATTATTTAAAGGGGCCCCCTATGTTGAGCAAGTGAGCACACTTTCTTGTGCCCCCCACCATAAACCCAACACAACCGGGGTGTGGGGGAACCTTCATATGGTGACAGAGTCTCGAATCATCATCCTAACTACTTGATTAATAGATTACAATTTCTCACCATCCAAAACAAGTGCAAGTCAATCCAATGGTCCAATCCGTTCAGATGGGTGCCAAACCCGAGATCAGTGACTATCAAGGGCTCCCTATTTTATGGTCCACTCAGATGGTTCATAAGTTGGGCCAATTAGGGGTTTTGGCATCAGCGCTCAGCAGAGGCAGTTCTACCATCCAAAGTAAACGTGCAGTGGTATCGATCCCTTCTCGTAAGTGCATGGGTACAAAAAAAAAAAAGAAAAGAAAAGGCACAGGTAAAAGAGGAAAGACATGATCGGTGATTCATGTCTATAAATAGACCAGTTTATTCATGTGAAGAAAGACCAGCAAAATCTGTGATGTGGGGGTAATAATTGTAGGTAAAGAAAGTTGAAAGAAATTGGATTTCAGGTGCAGAGTACTGGGCAATAGAGTTTCAAAAGTCCGAAAGGGACTGAGTTGGAATCAAAATTCTCAAGAAAAATACCGGGAAGACATGGGCAACTGTAGACGAGAGGCAGGGGGAACTCTTGGGTCCTTCTTGTTTACAATCTATTTAGAGATTCCCGGAAGATATTCAATCCAAATGAGAACCCAAACTGTGGACTTGTTTTCTTTAGGGATATTTCCCATACAACAGCCCTTAAAAATGTGACATTTGACTGAGAACAAACGAAGTTTAAATATTTTCCAAAAAGCTGTTTGTACAAAAATTGTCTAAGGATAATGCACGGTCCGATGTGTGCAATATCTCAAGACCTTAGGATACCGCACAAACAGTTTTGTGGAATATACTTAAACTTCCACAGTTCTTAAACCGCTGTATGGGCAATAGCCTTTTTATTTATTCCAAATAAGCGCTGTTATTATTAACAATTCCACAATAGCGCTGCCCAATTACAAAAACGAAATTAGAGAGTAGCAGGCCAAATACAACATAAATCTGCAAGAATATTCAAGAATCACCTGGCTGCTCTAGTGCAAACAAAGGTCTGGCCCATGTAGCCCACATTGGTCCTCATGATCAAATCCTAATCCTCCACACAACCATCAGTGTCCGCCACCCACCCACATACAGTTTTATAAAAGGGATGAATTAACACTCAGCTCAATCTGACACATCCAACCAAATTTTCTGATACTTGAATTGATAATGCAAAATCATGACAAAGATAAGAATCCAAATGTACCGAATTGCTGGGCTAAAGCATGTAAAATACAAGATCAGGGGTCAAGAGCCTCGAGCACAGTTGGAACTTGATCATTGTCACAACCAGCTCGCAGGTTCGGGTTGTGACCAGTGAAAACTTAAAAATACAAATAAAACTTACAACAGGCCACAACAGTACAAAGCAAGGCGAGCCCAAAACCATAGGCCGTTGTGATTGGAAAGTTTTGTGTTGAAGTAAAAACCAAAAAGAGAGACGTCATCAATGGCACCTGAAAAGCAGGGAGCATACAACTGTTGCATCCCATTTCACATTTCACAAGCTCGAGTTAAATTTATGACCAAAACAATACTCAACTGCACATAAACTTACACATTCTATTCTAGAGAAACCCTCTGGCTATCCACATCAAGTCTCTCTCTTTAAATGAAATATAAATGGGGGATTTTGCAAAAACCTGAAAAAAGTTCCGAACCCAAGTTGACCCAGCAGCAATAACAAAACTGGAGACCTCAGAAACAGAAAGAAACGCTCCCTCTTGAATCTCAACCAATCCTGTTGGCAACAGTCTGGTAGAGGGACCTAAGCTGAGTATTCCACTTCTCTATGGCAGTGTACTTTTTCATCCCCTTTGACCTGCAAGATGGGGTATATCCAAATAAGTCCTGTGCTGACCAAAATCTAAACGAGTTATCAGTGTGGAAATGATTGTGTTGACTGACCTGTCACCACGCTCCAACAGCCGGTTCACTTGATCGATATGCCCCTGGATGCGGTTATCCAAAATTAGGGAGACCAGAAGTGATTCGACATCTCTCTCCGGTACATTGAGCTCCTGAAAGTACAAAATTAGTTCAGCAATAGGAAATCAATTGCAGCCATTGTAAAATTAGTTCAGCAATAGGAAATCAATTGCAGCCATACAATGCTGTCTGGTGTACTGCAAAGCGCCATTTATGTGAATAGTTTGATGTATAGTTATCCACTCCACAATGCATTTAAGGTGGCGCAGAATATAGAAAATATTTGATGACATTTCATTGGAGTGAAGTCAATGAACTAATATCCAAAAAAATATATAGACTCCATTTTCTTTGCTGCCCCAACAAAATGCAGGAACAGAGGAAAGAATAGCCAAAGCCTATTCTCCAAGCCAAGGCCTAAGGATAATCGCAACGTTTACATCCACACCAACATTCAATATCAAAATAGAAAGAGGACAACTGCGCTTTTTGGGAATGAAGATAGCACATCCTTTTACAACGATAACCTCCGGGATTAGCAGAACACGTTACATGGTTGGTTTTACCCTTTTTTCTCTCTTTATCTTTTATTTCTATATCTTAGTTACAATGGATTGAGCAAATTTCTTTTATTTGTCGCTCTCTAAATCTTAGTCGGGGAACAAACTCATATCTACTGATTTACAAGATAGGATTCAAGTTAAATCTCTACAGATTTATTCTTGATTTACCAAGATAAGACTCGACTCTCAAGGCAAATCTTGACTAATTTATCATTTCAATAGGCTGGGCCTGGTATGTCATGACTGGCCAATGGGCTTGGACCAAGGGGCCTTGGTATCGATCTGGCTCATTATCATAAAGCCCATTTTGGGGTTAGCCTGTAGTGGGCTGCATCACAATAGACGAACATCAACACAGCCATGATGCCCAATTCAAAAATATGACTATTAGGGGTGCATTGAAATATAAACATATATTTGATCTCATACTGCAGACAATTAAGGTAATAAGGTATTGAAAAATATTAGGCAGAACATGCAACTCCCACCAAGTAAAAGTACATTAAGAAGTCATAACCATCACCTTTGATATGAAGGGAATTCGAATTCTCGTGTACGGCTTGATGAGCTTCAGTAACACTTGTGTTCGGATATTCTTCAACAGATCCTCTATATAATTGCGGATGAAAGGATCATCCATGATAGTTTTTCTGTTGCTCTGGCAACAGTTTTAAGACATCACTCACTTGAGAAGGGAGGAAAACAATATAACATGGAACTACTTGTTCACTTTCTTAACACATCATGTGAAATTGTGAATAAATATGCCTACCTTCAAGATCTTCTCAAAATCAAGTATATCATTCCGTTGATACGCTGCTATCAAATTTGTCATTGCTAAGATCTCAGGATCATTTTTGTATCTGCAAAATTGTCAAATGAAGCAAAGTATCCAACAAAAGCTCTCGAATGGAAACAATGAAGTTTCATAGGGGATTGTGAAGTTCACTGCAGTACCCATTTTGGTAAATGTGAGACCCATGGATTACTAATACATTGATTTGATGGGTACCATATCGACAGAGAATGCCCCAAAATCTGCCACCCAGGAAGGTCTTCACAATCTCTGGCCTTTTTGCAAGACGCAATTGCATTCTCTCATCAACTGTCCATTTCTAAGCCACATACAACAATAGAAGGATCTTACATCCCCAATCCATGAAGGTATTCACGAGATCAAAAGATTTGTTGCGCTGCATGGAATTCCCTTTAACATATGAAAGGAATCCACATGCATGCACACGTGCGTGCGAATGCCCACAGACACACAAGCTGCAGATACGCACGCACACATGCACACACCCATGCACGCATGATCAAATTTTCAATTTCCCCTCCAGTCCACCACTAAACATATGTTCAAAATTGTGCCTTTTCCATGAGGAAAGATGTTACACCAAACAACAGGTCCCACATAAAATTGGAACCAGTTTCCTCTCTATTGCAGAATCTTTGCACCATACAAATGCACCCTAAAGGTCCGGATCACCAAACCGGGTCTCACATATATAGCAATGGAAGTTAACTGCAGTGCAGAACCCTATAGTCACTCTTCATAGAAAACTTACGGTTTTGCTTCCTGCCCATCAAAAGGATTCACTTCAGATTCCATAAGCATGTTAGCCAGAACCAAATATCTGTGGCCACAAAGATGAAAATAATGTTAGCGAAAGATTATTGTAATAGCCATTTATATGTAGAAAGAGCTCTTGTTCAGTCATAACAGCACAAACAAAAATGCTCCTTAAACGTACTTGAGGCATTGAATACGCCGATGATTTCCAGCTTCATCATAGTTTTTGAAAGCTTCAAAGAAATCAGTGGCTGCTTCTGCCCATTGACGCTCTGCCATATGCATTTTCCCTCCGCACTCATGAATTATCCCCATGATCCTTGGATGGGGTATAGCTGATTTTATCGTAAGTGCTTTTTTGTACAGTTGCTGCAATCAATATTATTGTCAGAATAAGTTCAACCAGCAGTTATAACAAGATGCAGAGTATGCATCTGACATGGGTACACCTCCTTGCTATGAAACATAGCTTTTGATATCCTCACTTCTATAAATGATCAATGTGTACAAACACATTATATATGTGATTAAACAGGGTTGACTGCACCGGATGGTCAAGGTTGATTCATATCCATACATGTGGGTCCCTGTTCCAAAACCCGAACCATTCAAGTTATGGATCCACTTGTTCACTAATAGCAATCCTGAGCTCTACTCCAACAAAAGAGACAAGCACTGATGAATTGAAGAAAAACGTGTTAAAGGACTAATTAATAATGGCTCATTACAAAAAATTACCTCTTTCCTTTTTCTTTTCTTTTTTTTTTTTTTTTTTTAACAATGGGCTCTACTAAACAATGGGCCCAGCCTTTTAATGATCCAGACTCCACTATATGCATAACTTCCCCATAAGTGAATTAAGTTTCACTAAACTACACAAAATTCCAGAAGTGTTCAATTCATGAGGTAAATAGGAAGACTAAAATAAAAAATTAATCAAGTCCTATTTCACATATGCATAACATGCACAGGATTAGAAAATCAAAATGCATAATTACTTCTTGATGTGCAATCACTTCACTGCTCAATGTTAAGGGACGAAAGTCAATACTGATTCAAAACTAATGAAGCACGCAATGAATTTGCCTGACCTTGAGTTTTTTGTTGTTTTTTGTTTCAGTGTACATTTGGATTTCAATAGCATAGACCTCCAAAAGTTGCGTGCCTTTCTTTTGATCATCCGAACCATCTTCTCTTCGACAAGATTTGTGAATTTCCTTCAAAATCTGTACATACCCAAAGAAAAAAAATGCACATTTACAATGCCTTCAAATATAACAGTAGTGCAGAAACTAATCAAAATGCATGAAGCAACCCCTAGAAGATACCTTATTCTTTCCCATTTTAGGCTTTTCTTTTAGCAAAAGTTTACTTATGTTTAAAAAAAAATTGAAAATACAAAAAAGATACCTTATTCATTCGCCCATATTCACCCATGTCAAACCAAATTTTGCAAAGCTTAAGATTTGTCTTAAACCACAGCCTCTGCAAAAAAAAATTAATAATAATAATAAGAGCAACAATGGGAAATTCAACAATATTAAGCATTCAACATTGCACGAACAGAGATTGCAAAAAATTAAGTTTCTAACCTCATTCTTTGCTTCTTCAAGGGCCTTCAGAGTAGTCTGGTAAAATTCTTGTAGAAGATCAAAATTCTGGCTTGCGGACCCAGAAACAAAATCCATTATGTTGTTTATACATTTTTCACTGTAGTTCCGCGTTACAGCCGATTTAATGTATGTTAGCATGACCCTATAAGCATCCATCATCTCCTTGTACCTTCCTAACCGATAATAGAGCTTAACAGTTTGCTTTAGTGCTTTGAATCCCCTGGTTAAAGAAAGCCAAAAAGATATCATTCAGGAAATGATAAATAGTATAAAAAAAAAACCAGAAAGTTGCTTTTGTGGGACATGCACCTCTAGGGAAATTATATCATATATACAGACAGGTTTAGTAACTACTGAAACATAAAGCAATGAAAGGAAATAAGGAACATTCTGTCTTCTAGAATATAGAGAGCGCTTACATTAATCAGGAAAGCATTCTCTTTCCCTATACTTGGTGTGCAATTTCAAAGGCATCAAGAGTAACAAAAGGATGTGCGGTGTCCGAAAGAAAGCTGGTAATAGATTTTTTATCCCTTTGTGCTATTGTTTATAATCATGCATCATCGGTTTCAGACTTTCTGGACCATCTGGAATGTGTGAATGTTTGGTCCTGCATTCGAAGAGATAAGTGTCATAGGAGCTCCTAACAAGAAAATGGAGAGGATTGAGAGGTTTCACGGCTGGATAATTTGGTGCTTTGTCCAGTAAGTCTTTTCATACCAGTTGGCCAACAAAAGGGCAAATGTCTAACTGTTTTGCTTTTATGTGAGGAGTATAGGCCTGACGCAGCACGGGTAGGGAAGAATAACCAACGGGTTATTCTCCAAGACAAAGACTTAGAGATAGGGATCCATAGGATCCAAAACATCTTGGTCTCACACCACAGACACAACTGAGAGAAATTCTCAACAAAGAAATTTTATTACTCTATCAACTTGTCCCTAAAGAGGAATTACAATACTTTATATAGACTCATACTCTCATCTATTATTGGAAACAAATCAAATTGAAATAAACTCTAATGCTTCATTTCTAATTAAATTCATAATTATCTCTAACTATTAACTATTACTAAAATTAAGCAAAAACTTGGGTTGCACAATTGTGGAAGTCTCCCCATTTATTGGGCCTTTTGTTAAAACTTTTTGGCCAGTTGGCTGGGCCCAATGGGCTGGCAGACGTTGGGTCTGGCCTGCAATCAGCTCTCCCCCTCTTGGAGTGAACTCGACCTCAAGTTCGGTAAATGTCCTCTTGGGTCGAAGATCAATCACACAAGCTTTCGATTCTGCTGTTGATACTCATTCTCTTCATATGGGCTTGAAACCTTTTTCTCCTCCTTCTTGAAGTACAAATCCCTTCTGTAATAATCTTCAGGTTCCCATTGTCAATCTCCAAAGATGAAATCAATGTGGGGCACCTCAATGGCTTGTTCTTCATTCGCAACATCTTGGGTAATGGCTTTGTCGTCTAAGGACCATATTGGCTTTCAGAATGTTCTCTTATGTGATTATAACCATTGGATCATCAGCCTCCTTGCTAACCATATCCAAGTCTTCAGTTCTTGTGTTTTCTTCTTTTGATGCTTGCGTCTTTTGATCAGCTATGTCAGCTCCTTTGTGTCCTGGGTTTTTCGAAAATCAAATCTTCTTCAGAATTTTCTAGATTTTGCTCTTGTATCTCAATGTCAGTCTTGTTATCCTCTCCAAAACATTGGCTTTTGTTGCTTGCGGATACTTTGCTTTTTGACCCTTAGCTTTTCGCAAATGAGACCGTTTAAGGATGCGCTCAACACAAATTGCTTCCCAATATGCTTCATGAACGGTCTTGCACTTGCAGTCATTCATATTTTGCAGTATATTTGGTCTCAAACATCTGATATAGCAATTCAAATCATGTGGCTCAATCTGTTCTGGAGAAAGGGTTTCAGTTAAGGTCTGGGATTGCTGAGGTTCTGAAGGTCGTAGATTGGTGGGGAGTAGGGGTTGGATTGAGGTGGTTTGTTGGGTATGTGTGAGGCAGTGGTGAAGGGTTTTGAAAAATAGGGTTCAATGAAGATGGAATTGGGGTTCTGTGGGTTTAGGGTTTGATGGATGGGTGTTTGCAAGGCAGGTTGGGTTCTGGCAGCTAGGGACTGGATTCAGCCGGGCTAACAGAGAATTGGGCAATGAGGATGGGTGTTGGTGGTCTGGTTTGGAATGGAGGCTATGTGATGAGTTTGGCTGTTGTTTGGATGTTTGATGGGGTTGTGGTGATGGTTTGATGGAAGGGGTTCGGATGGAAGGGGTTCGGCTGTGATAATGGGTGAATAGGAATGGCGGAGGATGGATGGTTGGGTGATAATGATGATGGTGGTCAATGATGATGGATGATGAAATTAATGAATGGGAAATTCAAAACAGGGATGAGTGCACGAGTTACCTCAATCGGTAAACAGAGCAGCGATTTGAGAATAGATCTTCTCTCTGATATCAATTGAAGCAGCGCGGCTAGGGAAGAATAACCGACGGGTTATTCTCCAAGCCAAAGGCTTAGAGATGGGGATCCATAGGATCCAAAACATCTTGGTCTCAAACCACAGACAGACAACCGAGAGAGGTTCTCAAGAAAGAAATTTTATTAATCAATCAACCTATCCCTGAGGAGGGATTACAATCCTTTATATAGACTCATACTCTAATCTATTCTTAGAAACAAATCACATTGAAATAAACTCTAATGTGGACTTTCTAATTAAATTGATAAATATCACTAACTATCAACTATTACTAAAACTAAGCAAAAACTTGGGTAGCATGATCGTGGAAGTCTCCCCTTTTATTGCGACTTCTGCTAAAACATCTGGGCCTGTGGGCTGGGGCTAATGGGCTGAGGTCTGCCCTGCATCAAGGCCCTGCTAAAAGGTGTAAGGAGTTGTTGGCTCTCAATTGTACAATAGTATTGGATAAGATTTTTTTATCGGTACTGTTGAATTATATTAGTATGAAAAAGATGGTATAGCCACACTAAATCAAAAGAACAGAGGAAGGGCCATATAAGAGTAATATAGCAGACTCCCCCCACAACTACACAAGTAACGCACTAGGATTACACAACCGATCGACTGCTTGCTTCACTAGAGTATCAACCATTCCAGTTGGATAAGATTTTAACTCAATCAGCTTAGGGCTGATTTGGATGATTCACTTGCAAAGTGATTTGAAGTGAAGGTTCAAATTAAGAGACATGAAAAGAAGACGGGTCAAATCAAAAAATACCAAATTTTAAAATTCACTTTCTTGACTTTTTGTCATTTTGTGGCATTAGAAGGTACCTTTTTGACCTTTTTCAATAAAAAGAAGAGGGCTTTTTGTCAAATGAGAGAATAGTTTTTTTGACTTTTTTCTATTAAAAAAAAGTTGATTTTTTAAAATTTGGTACTTTTTTATATAACTCTTCTTTTCTTGTCTCTTAAAGTGACCCTTCACTTCAATTCACTTTACAAGTGAGTTACCCAAACAAGCCCTTAGGAAGAAAAACACTAAATTACATCTAGTTATGCCTGCATTTTATGTCTAAAAGGACCCAAATATGTTCCTCATTTGTTTTTGCATGTAAGTTTGTCAGACATGTTTGGAACCATTTTCTTTATTTATTTGATCCATATTGGACCCTTGTGTACTGTTACTTTTCACTGCAATCTTCTAATGGGACCAAATGACATTCCAATAGATGCTTGAAAATGCTTGCTTAGGAGAAATTCTATGAGTTTAGTTACTAGGCTCTTCAAAAAATATTGAGAACAAAGAAAATGCCGGATGAATGGAGAAGAAGTGTTGTGGTACCTATATATATAACAAAAAAAGAAGATATGAAAAGTTGCACCAATTACCATGGGATTAAACTTATGAGTCACACAGAAACTATCAGAGAGAATAATGGAGCAAAGACTTAGATAAGTGACCAAGTCCCAATCAACTCCAACTCAACACGTATCAACTCCAAGTGGACTCATACTCGGCCAGTTTTTAAAATCATGTTTGGAAGTGGAATTTTTCAAATGATATCTCTGCCAAATCTTTCTTTAAACCACATTACTTCTATCTTCTTCATGTGTTGAGAGTGCACATGTGGAAAGGATATCTACAAATGCACTGCCAAAGGTGGAGTCATTCTACCGGTTTGTGGTTGCAAGACAGGATATATTATGATGAACAACTTACTGAGAAGAGGCAATATTTTATAAAATTCATCCATTCATCCTGATAAGTACAAAAGTGGGCTCTCCGTTCATTGCCCTTATTTTCATCAGACTTGGCACTACTTTTTACATTTAGTTGGTTAAAGCATAGATCTTTGCAGAAAATTACACAAAATTAGGACCCAGAATTTTCAAAAGGAGAAGGGGTGGGGGAGAAGAAGTTGATGTCAAAGCTGGTTCCTGCAATGGTATTGAGGTCTATTGGCAAAGAAAGCTAATGATTAAGAAACTATTTGAGATCTGCAAGGTTAGAACTGCTTCTTAACAGTGACATGACAAAGAATTCAAAGATTTCAACATTTATATATGATCAACAACCAGAAGCATCGTTGTTGAGGAGCATGGTTAGTTCATGACTACTGAGAAGTGGTCTCCTACTCTAATTGGTCAAGAGAAGTTTAATGTTGATGGGACTGCAAGAAAAAAGCCGAGTTCCCCTGGGATTAAAGGTGTTCCTCACGATGAAGGGAAAGTGCAAGTGGCTTACTTCCTGGGTCCAATTGCCTCTTAAGGATTAAATGAACCAGAGTTTCTCATGGTATGGGAGGCATTCTGAATTCCCAAAGGTCATTGCAGGACATAATGATTATTCAGACTCTATGAAATGCTATCGAATAGGCAAAAGAAGGAGAACGAGACCTGACAACCATCCTTTATAGTGATCTAATTAGGGACTGTGTTCTTCGATGTTGGTATATCAAACGACATAATAAATGTGAATGAGGTGGGTGAATTAGCCAAGGATCAAAATAGCGGTTGCAGTGGGACATAGCAGCTAGTGGCCAAAATGCTACGCAGCAGTTGCGGCAATGTCGTAGTGGAGTAGCGGTATGAATTTTTTAAGTAGTAAAAAAAATTGGAATCTTGTATAACAACCAATCTTGTGTTTTTTTAGTGATTTGAAACCATATAAGGTAAGAGACAACTTTACGAAAAGGCCATTAAGGAGAAGAAAATAGAAAACAATCTGCAAAATTAAAACCGATTGGCTCTACTAGGTTTTCGATCACAGCGGTGCTATTTTCAAAATAGCATATATGCCTCAACCGCTACAGTCGGCCACTCAATATTTTGAACCATGGGATTAGCAAAATCCTGGGTAGATAGGGAAGAAGTATTCATTAGTTCAATTCCATAGAGAGCGTGTTTGTGTGTGTTTCTTCCTGGATGCAAAATACTTGCACATATAGAGTTGGAACAATAGCTCATATAGTTATGCCCTCTGATTGTAATTACAACACCATTGGTGAACTGAAATCATGTTGGTTAAGACAACGATGATAAACAGAAAAGAATGCAATAATTACAAAAACAAATAAACATTTTGACTCTTTTCTCCTTCAAGCCATTCATGGCTTCACCACAACAAGCAATTTAAAGACACTCACCACTCTGCCTTCTCAGGTTCCATGCGAACTACTTCGGCAAAACCAGCAGTGCTCCCTCTGGATCACTTTCCACTAAACCTGTAAGGATATGCTCTCGATATTACCCACCGGGAATTGAATATAAAAAGAAGAACAGCCACAAATATGGAAACTCAAAATAAAAAAAGGGTACCGTGGGCAGAAGTTACTATGTGATCACGGCTTCCGACATAGCATTCATCCAGACAAGCCCCTTACCTTAAGGCTTTTCAAGTAGAGAAAGGTGGAAAATCTTTTCTAGGAGGGCAATCATTGAGTGAAAAAACAAGAGAAAGAAAATAAAAATAAAAATAAAAAAACAAACGGAACCATCGAAGGGAAGGAAAAAAAACACACACACACACACAAGGAAAAAAGAAAATACAATCAGCTAAACATCAAAAGAAATATGTAATCTAAAAGGGTACTGTCTATAGGTAAGATTGATGTTGGACCAAAGCTCAGAAATGGATATATTTGCTCAAACAACATCATCTATCTTATCAAACATAAATATCAATCACAAATGTCATCACAAAGAAAAGAAAATACTGAAACATTGCCCATAGATGTCATTTTTTGAGAGAGTGTGTCTATGAAAGATTATGCACGTTCAAAATAAGAGCCAGTTGATAGTTCCCTTGTGCAATGTTCATTTTCTCTATATAGAGTTCTCTCCAATCTAAGGTTTTGATGTGAAGACTGAAGACGCAGTTTGTGTTGAAATTGGGCATGTAAATAGACACTAAGAGGCTATTTTAATGTGGGTTTACTTACTTTTCCACTTTAGTAGATTGTTTCTTAGAATTTGAGGTCTGTGATAGACCAGTCCAGTCAATGTGTTGATGTGGACTGAACCAAAATCTTTTTAATGTTTGCTCAATCGCTGGGCTTTTAATTCAAATTTGCACCGCCCACTAGCCACCTGACCAGTGGGCATGGTAACAGAGAATATGCTACCAAAATTCTTTGAATGAATTTTACTAGTTATCAAAAATAAAAATAAGAATAAAATGGGAAAACAAAAATGTAGAGTTTCATGGAGGATTTAAAATGATTGACTTCAAATCAAAGATGCTATGCTTCATAAAAAAAAACTATGGTGACACTAGAAATCAATTTGGGAAGCAACATGTTTGATTGTCTTCCTTTGTCAAAATACCAAGAATGTGAGATCAATATCCATGTCATTGATCTTAACATTCTTGGTTATGTACAATAGGGATGATACTATTTGACTCGACCCAGAAACACAACCCAGACACGACACACATTATAAATGGGATGGTCACAGGTTGACAACTCTGCCCCGTTTAATCATCAGGTCAGGCCATTGAACCATCGGGTCACTTGTACCGAACTGACATCTCACATTCTGCCAGTTGACCACCAGTAGGGAGGCAAACTAGAACAGAGAAGGATCCTTCACATATTTAACAGCAAGAACCGCTATGTCGCTTCCAAAAGAGAACACATGGAACAGTTTGAGAGTCCCACTAGCTTACCAATGCAAGAGGGTTTTGGGATTTAGACACTTACAAAAATCAGGGTAATTGGATGTTTCCTTCTGTTTGAGGCTTTGAGCTCGAAGTCCATGAAATGGACGGCGAGTGCTCTAGATCAGACGTCTACCAACATCAAATGGACCTAATTTTTTAAGTTGATTAGATCCTAAGGCAATATTGTATCAGGTAGGCATGTGGGCCCACAAATTCTGCTATTCAAAAGTCGTATAGAGCTTCATGCCACAGAGGCTGTAGACTATGATGCCCATATACGGTTAGGACACGCCATAGACATGGTAAGGACACATATTTTACACATAAAAAGTAAGTATCGGATACCATACGACATGATACGCTGCTCATTTCGAAATATCCGTGCATCATAGGCTGTAGAGAAATAGGAAATTGTTCCCTCCCAATTTGGCATTCTCCAGCTCCCACGTGTAAAAGGTACTATTTCAGAATCTTATTGGGTGGAACTTAAAGAATTCCGTGAGTCTATTGCTATAAATTCATTAGTGCGACCACCCTTGAAATTCAAACCAATTAAAATCACTGCCTAGCCAGTTGTATCATGAGGAAAATTTCACTCCACTCAGACTTATGCCCACTGTTAGATTCATCAGGTCTAAAAGCTGTGATTAAAATAAGAAAACAAAAGGAGTTGAATCACATGTTTTGAAGTGATCAATATGATGGTCAGCATAAGTTTGATCGGAGTGAGTTTTCCTTAATTAAAGAAGGTGAGGCACTGATTTTGACCAAAATGAATTTCAAAAGTGGGCCCCACTATAGTGGTGAACTCAGAGTCCTGCCCTGTCATTAGAGAATCTGAACTCAAAAGGGATGTAAAAAAAAAAGTCCTTTACAGATTTTTCAATTTTTGGGCCTGTGGCCTGTAACTTTTCAAAGTTTCTTTTGCTTCCTTAAAAGAACAATTAAAACAAAATAAAAAAACAGTGGATCTAAAGAGGTCAGGTTGGGTCGACCAGTTTGCATACAATTCAGGTTCAGAATTCAGATAGAAGATGATTTAACCGTTTCACAATCATGTAGTGTACAAGTTGAAACTTGAAACTGTTGAGTCAACCCAACCCAAACCTGACCTGACCTATTGCCACCACTAATGTAACCATAGCTAGTAAGAGTAAAACACCAGATGATCTCTTGCAAGTTGCAATATATATACAGATCTCAGGATAAAGGAGTTCTAATATTAGAGGCAACCAAAGAGTTGAGATGAAAAAGATGGCCAAATATTAATGAACTAAATGAACTTAACAGATAAAAAAACGAACACACCCGAGTCACGCACATTTTAAGGAAAAGGTTAGAATGCTTTCAGTCAGGAACTATTTCTTTAATAACTTTTACAGTATCGAAATTTTCTTTTAATGAAAAAAACATTTTTCTTCACTTTACAAAGAAAATCACTCAGAAAAAAATTATAGGAAATAGCTTCAACCCAACTAGCCAAACAAGATTTTCATTTATTTGGCTAGTTGTTCATTCACTTTGAAGGTTCCTTTACAGCTTTCACTGACTCAATAGCTAAAACCAGTCAATTTTAGAAGGATGGAAAAAGATTCAAAAAGAATTTTAAATAATGAAATATTATAAATTTACTATTTCATCAAAAGAGGACCATCCAACAGTGCATGATTGATTCCATCCAGAAAAACCCATTTATATAAAACTAAGATGCAGAGAAAAAGGAACTAGGCAATTACCTTTTGAGTTGTAGTACTGATTCTCAATATCAACATCCTGTTCCTCAGGTTCCTCCTCAGAGTACTCGAATCCATAATCCTCCATATCTGCATCTAAAGTGCCATGACAATAGTTTTCCAACTCATTAAAAAAAGTGTGAACTTATTCTTTTGTCAATGTGAAAAATCTTATAAAACTAAAGATTAGTAAATACCAGTGAAGCTATCAAGAATCTATGGAAAAGGAAAGATTGTTTTGCACTATAACATTATGCAAATTAACTACCATCAATAGTGAATCACTTCAAAAAGATATGGATACTGTCCTACTAAATTCAGCCTCTTCCATAAATCCAACACGCAAAACCACACACACCAGAAACACAACTCCTCCAGAACCTTGAGATGACTAATGTCATAAATGACACAAAAAAACGGGGGATCACACTGGTCATGATAATGCAGTTCTAACAATCCGTGCAGCTCGAACGGAATAGACAACCATCATCATCCATTCCACCAAAACACCCACACTGAAGCAATCTCAAACGATCCAATACAGAACCCTAATTTCAGCATACCTCAATCGAGACTTCAATCATGCAACAAAAACTAGATATAGTATCTTAAACTATGATTTTCAAACCCTAATTCAGCTTCATCGATAGGGAGAAAAATCACTTTTCTGTCAAAAAAAAAATCATATAGATTCTGCACCAGTATCCATGAATCTACCAACTGGAGAGAAAACAACGAGCCCAAACATCATCATCATCAATCAGCATAACATAATACAACCGTTTGGTTCTCCAAGATCACGAAAAAATTCCAGGAAAAATTAAAATCTCAGAAACCCTAGATTCTGCACCAGATGGGGGAAAATAGGGAGAATATGGAAGATTTTACGTACCGGAACCCATGGTTTTCGAGCCCTAGTTCTGATGCAGAGTCTGGAGAAGGAGATTTTTAGGGTTTTGGAAAGGAGATTTCAAGCTTGGAAGGGTTGGATTTTGTCGAAAACAGATGCAAAATAATGACTGTTTCGAATCTGATTAGGGTTTTCCGGGTTAGAACTTGGAAGGCAACCTCACTCGGACTCTGGAGAGAGAGAGAGAGAGAGAGAGAGAGGAGCGAGAATTAAAGGGACTAACAAACTGTAGTGGCGCGAGATTGGGTGATCATCGCCGTTGATTTGATGGACCACCGGGATGATGGCCCCACTGGGAGAGAATGAATATTAAAGCTTTTTTTTTTTTTCAAGTTTGCAAGTGTGGGGCATGTTGAATTGCAGACGGTTGATAGTTAAAATTCTCACCTATTCAAAATCTCAGCCATTTGATCAAAGCTTTCTTCTGATGGAGGACAAGGATCAACCACCATATGTCAGTGCATATTAGGGATGTAAATGGATCATCGATACTCTGATCACCAAGAGATTCAGACATTTGAAAAACTAGTGTTAGTTCTTATTTTACTCCTGATAAGTAAACGGGTCCGGATATAGTTTAAGTCTTTTTTTTTTTTTTGACCTGTGGCCTAAATCGGTCTGAATCCAATTCTACCTTAGTTCCAACCCATCATCCAAGGCCTGATATATTATCTCAATTTAGAAAAATTCCTTTTAAAAATTAGATTTTTCTTTTCATATCATTCTTACCTAGACTTTGACTAAGACCCAAAATCATCTTGTATATGATACAGGCTCGACTTCCGATTCCAGCCTCCAATTCCGGAACTAGGAAACCGGTTCCCAACTAGTTTCGGTTCGGGTTGGAGTCCTGTATTCTCATTAATAGTTTTGGTTTCAAGTCCACCGTGTATTTAGGCTAGAACTGACCTGTTTTATATCCCTAGTGTGTATTGTTTAATAGGATGGTTTTCTCCTAGGTCGATTTTACTCACATGGGACCCAATGACATTTTAGGTTTCTCACCTTTGATGATGGTCCTAACGTGTGCACAAAAAAGTTTTTTTCTTGTTTGATATATTAAGGTGATGTTATATGGACGAAATTCTCTAGGAAGAAGAGATCTTCGATTTCCTTATAAATATTAAAATTCAAGTTTAACAGACGTATAACCCCGAGGATCTTCGTCCCAACGAATTCATCAATAAGAACGGAGAAATAGAATTCACGTAACTGATCCTAACATAATTGAGACAAGGATTTAATAATGATAAGTGATACGATAAATTTTCAAGGATATAGAGGGAGAAAAAATCAAACAGATAAATATAATAAGATTCAACATAGATATCTATCGTTATGCTTGAAACTTAAAGATTAACAATATATATATATATATATATATATATATTTGTTAATGTTAGCAAAGGATCTTCTAAGAGAACTTGATTTCTATTTCTATTAGACCCACCATTAGATTGATGTCCTGCAAAGCACACAAAATACACTAAAGTGAGAAAAAATAATTACAATAAAGCCAACTACATCTGTTGGGAAACAATAATTTGCAAAAACGTTCTTGCTGTAACCACCCGTTGAAAATGAGAGAGCTCAGAAGCTTAAAGAGTCACGAGACTACACAGAATTTCCAATGAGCAATGCATCATCAATGATCAAGCCTGCACATGCTAAGTGAGAGGATAAATACATGTTGATGAGGTAACAATCATTGCCTTCTTGAAAGCCAAAGATGAGACCTCCTCACAAAATGCCACCACATGCGCTGCGAAAGGATTGGCCCAAGAAAAGGCCTGTGAAGCAGTATCATGAAGAAGAAGAAGACATGAATGAAGGCAATGGTGCAATCAGGAGAATGTTCAGGTTTAATCCAAATAGGTATGTTGATATTGACAATGATGTCATGGAGGCAAGTTTTCAAGACATTCAAAAGGAAGAGAGAACAACTCATGTGCTCAAATTGCTAGAAAGAAGGATCAACGAGAGCAACTCCTCATTTAAGAGGAAGAGAGAAGGTTGAGAATGATAAAAGAGGCTAAGAGGTGTAGGTTTAGCCAACATGGACATATATATAAAAGTGAATACACAAAAAGTTGAGGTAAACCCGGACCTTTATCAGCGGCGGATCCAAAATTTTCATTTGAGGAGTGCGAACCTTATTAAGTAGTTTGGTTTTAGCGGCAAACTGAGGATTTTCATTTGGATTTTGAGAGTGGACCCATAACTTTTTATTGGATTTTTTTAAGCACACATTGGTTTAACGGGTGCGACCGCACCCACGTGGTTGTGCCTAGGTACGCCCCTACCTGTATGGGTGGTTCACTGGTTCTCATTGTTTTTATAGGCGTTGACGTGAACAAAAAGAAAAAACAAATTTAAAAAGAAGAGCAGGAGTTGCAGCAAATGAAATCAATTTACAACATAACATCTTCCTTGATTAGCCTGAAAGAGATAACAATGGATAAAAAACAGGAGTTGCCACATTAGTTTAACTATAGGGACCTAAATAGAAATAGGTTTGACTTACATTTTTACTACCCCTTGTGAGCACCATTTTTCTTTAAAAAAAAAAAATTATTCACATATTTCATGTGTTTGTTTATATGTGACCAATTTAATGGTGAGCCCAACTCTTTGAGCAAAATTTGGGTTAAAGGAGACGTTCATTTTGAATGGTTTCTATACAAGATAATATTGGCACATATTTTATCGGCATGTTTTTATTTTTTTTTTTCTAGATTGGATCATTGGTCTAGGAGTGTTCTTCCAGAATTAGGACTAGAGATTGATCCTTGGTCGATAATTTGAGATTAAGGTGCTCTGTCATTGAGCTATTAGTGATTTGACCATTTTTTCCATTTATCTGTGGCATCTGCCACACCATTGATTCCAATAGTACAATATCTAAGAATAACCATTACCAAAAAAAAGAAAGAAGGAAAGCAAAATTAGTCTCTTTTGCCATCATTTTCCTAATCTGATAGCATATTGGCAATCAAGTTCAGCATAAAGAATCATTCTCATCACAACTCAATTCTCACAATAAAAATATGTTGGCACACAGGAATGATGTGAAGGGTTAGCAGTTGCTTACATGGAGATGCTTACATTTTCCTTTTCCAAATAAATGACAACTTTCCTCTCATCAAAGTGATCATGGATGATTTAACTTTAATCATGCGCGAAATACAATAATTTCCTGGTGAATGTGAGTACTTTGACAAGATTATCCATTGCATCAGAATTTAGAGCAAGTTGCTGGTCTATTTCACACTTGATTTTACATGCTGTTAACCAGTTTTTACTTTGACAAATGAAGTACAACTGAATAAGGAAACAGCCTTGAGAATTTATTTTCTTTGTTTAATCTTTCCTCTCTCAAGTATAGATGACGCAGTTGAGCATATCTTTCAAAATCTGTTGGAGCTAAGTTGAAGACTCCATAGCCACCTTCGATGAACTAAAAAATGCAGTGCATTATAAACAAATTCGAGCTTGAAACATAGTTCAAAACCAAACCTGCTAAAAAAAGAAACAAAAAAATTTAATGTCACTTAGCATTTGAGGGATAGTTGCCACTGTTGATATAAATTCTTGTGCCGCTCACTAACAAAGCAATCTTGAGGAAATAGATGGTTAGGTAATTGAAGTGCAGCAATAGACAGATACAAAGAAGTAATCTTGATGCAGAGCATGTCTTAAGTAATTTAAGTTCAGCAATACAGAAAAAGCAGTTCAGGAAGAAATGATTCATGTGGTTAGCCTAAAAGCGGTCTTGCAGCATCGCCTTGATCTATCACTCTATGAATCATCATCATCATCAGACTTATCACCCAATCTGGGGATACCCTCTATCATTCAGTGGACCCAAATGGTCATTGTTTTCTTTATCGTGAGTAGTATCACAAACCAAACCGCAGATAGATGACATGAGGCTTCAATAATGAATATGATTACTGTTCGCTTTATTAAAATTTAAAAAAAAAAGGTCACCTAAATCTGGATATATAATAGATTTCGCTACAAAAAATAAAAAAATAAAAAAAGCTTAGCTATCACAATGTAAGTTAGATGGCAATTTAGTTAAAATTAAGTCATTTGAACTCAGAATTTTTCTACAGTATCTATTGGTGCATCTGGATGCAGGTAATTCTTCTTCCTTACAAGAAAGAGAGCAAAATTCTTGTTATACCCGTAGATCACTCAATCTCATGATCCTGAGAGAACACGGCATGGGGCATTTTTGTCCTCCAACTTGATACCAATTGGTGATAGGAAACTGCAAAAGCAACTACTTAACAGTTCCATGCATTAGTTCTATAGGTTTTGTCACTATATATTTATATAAAACTTATCCATTTTAAGAACACAATTGCTGATTCTTCTATTTATGTTCAAATTGAGTTACATTTCAGCACCCAACAAAATCGAAAGAGTTAAATGCTTTTTTCATAAAAATTAGCATAGGTCGCATTTCAGGCATCTGAATTGAAACAGAATTACATGGGGTGGATTGGAAAAGATGAAAATTGTCATCCTGTACAATTTGGTTCCACTTAATTACTTTTAGTCCATGTCAAATGCACATGAAAACCAGATGCTTCTACGCTACATGTTTCATTTCACCTGCAGTTCGGGTGTACATGCTTGAACAAAATGAGTCTGAGCATGCAGATTTGAAAACCAAATGGTTTCTTGATAATGTTTGAAACTTAAATATATGAAATTAAAGCAATAAATTTGTTTTTCTTGTACACAATTACCCAATCATCAATTTGCTCAGTACCATTTGAAGTTTATCATACAACATTAGTGATTGCCGAACAATTACAAGTAACAAGTTTAAGAAAATATAAATGAAATGAAAACAGAAGGCGAATTACCTTTTATGCTTGACGAATGTGGTTATCATGATTGACAGGAGCCGTTTCATTCAACGTACTTCCCTCTCTAGCCACTTCGGCTTCATTTGCTTCTGTGTGCTCCTGAAGATATTCTTGCGGGTCATGATTGACAAGAGTTGTCGAACAACCCTGATCTCTGTCTCTCAGTTCATGATCAGAAGGAATTGTTGCACAAGCCTGACTGGACTCTCTCAGTTCTTGATCACTAGGAAAGAATGATGGGACAAGTTCCCTATCCTCATTCCCATCTCTGTTCAAGTTATCATTGATACCATTGTGATCCAACTTTTGCAATATCTGTGGGATTGGCGAGCTGGTAACATTTGTAAGACTGCTGCTGCCCATTTCCATGTCAATTTTATCCTTTGAATTGATGAAATCACTCCCTCTATTTGGAGTAAAAGCTCCAACATCTATATGCTCTTCGAATACCCATGAACGAAAATCGTTCATTGATGGTGGAATTGTTGAGAAAAAAACCTCCTTGAAGTTCATTAGTATCCCTCTATTATGTGGATTCTCCTTTTTATCATACCGATTTCGGAAGTTCTCATAAGTTGTCTGTTGTATCAATGAAAAATAATTGCTATGAGAAAATGCTTGGATATGTGAAAAGGTAAAATGTCAGATTAAAAACATCAAGGAAGATGATTTGTAAATGGCGTGCTAAAATTGCACTATGGGATCAAGATTTAGGGTGCATCTGGATGTAACTGAAATTGCAGTGGTTCTGAATTTTCTTTCTTTGATGAATAATTGCTTCAGTAGCACCTTGAATATTTTGGTAGAATATTTTGCCAAAATTTTTCACTTTTGTTGGTCAGGAAACTAAAACTATGTTGAGTTGGATCTTTTTCCTGACCTATATTTTCTGTGCCATATTGGAATTGGCAATCTGAGCTGATAATAATTTAATGTGGTAAAGCCAGAGAAGCATTATTCCACATAATTTGGTACATGGTAGCCATGCCACCCCAAGTGCATGGTGGATTAAATAACCATATCTTCTGCCATAATGCTCAAACTGATTATTTATTTATTTTGATACATCCAAACACCCTTAGTTGGTAGAAGATAGTTGAGAAGTATGGAGGAGCTCACCTGATTTGTGCAGATCAGATAGAGATGGAAAACAGTGAGTCCACCAACAAACCAGAATGCTACGAAACAGTATATGACAAGAATAAGTGATAGGACCTCCTCCGACATGGTATCTTTCCAGGACTTACTATCTTTCTTGTGCATAAGAATGTTCAGCAAAGAAAAGGTGAACACATAGATGCACAGAAAAGTAGACGATGATAAGAATAAGAAGAAGAACCGATAGTTACGCTGCAACCATTTGAGAACATAGGTCTGTTAGATTCTAGAAATTAAAAAAAAAAAAAAAAAAAAAGAAAGAAACAAAGAAGTTAACATTTCACTCAAAATTGGAGGTTTTTGGATGTAACCCAAATTGCCATTCATTTGAATATATTTTGGCAGAATGGACTGACTATCTACTCCACTGTACTACTGCGACAGCAGATATTGGATTAATGTAGATGGATATTGTTTTTCCAATTTCCCACCCCACACCCGCATTCACTGACAGCTCTAAAAATGAATTGATGTGCAAAAAAAAAGAAATCGAGAGGATCATGGCTTCTGCTTCTCCATATGTACATAGACCATAACCAATAAAAATGAGAAACTTTTATAATTTGGCTACACAGCGGTCATAGATCATATTTTTATTTTTTTTTATCATTTAATGTTATCATAGACAAAAGCATGGTGCATAAAGGCACAATTCTGTATAAACTTGAGAAAGAAGCCATGACTCGATATCGTTGTTAGCCATCATAAAGTCAAGTGATAATGCTCTATGTGCTCTTTGAGGGAATCCTCATCCAACTCAAGACAACACAAGCCATAACAAAAATGGCCCTACAGAAGAATAGGAGCATTACCATGCATGTTATCTATCTCAACCATACATAATTAGACAGGTTGAAAATTAAGAAAGCTAATGAGGGAGGTTTTCCAAAAAAAAGACAAGAAACAAAACGATGGATTTTTGGTTTATTAGATGAAAGAATAGGCATACCCAAAATACAAGCCAATTGTCTATATTTTTTAAGAATGGATAATAATCACGCCACTATGCAATGAGCACCAAAGAAACAAAAGCCATATCAGATGGAATACTGTTTTTCTTGTCCTTTAACAATTCAAAATCGTTGTGATATTTGATATACTGATTTGGCTAACATAGTTAGAAAAGCATTTAGATTTCGTTGCTGGTCCAAATACACGAAGAAAACCGTACATTTTGCCAAAATAGCCATGCCAATCATAACTCGGGGAACATCAGCACACCATAATGCATTCAGAAGAACTTGAATAGACAAACTGTCGATGTTTTTAGCTTACTAGTCCGATGCACTGGCCCACCCATGGGCAGTGGTGATCAAATCTCTTAACACAATTGTTGCAGACAGAGCAATGGGATGCACGAGGGGGACGATAAAGTGAGCATGTATCACAATATTTTACTTTTACTACAATGCCATTTACGACAACTTCCTTTGTTCTGGGTACTCTTAAATGTGGGGTTCTCCCTTGGATCCATTCCATAGATGGGGTAGTAGCAAGGTCGAACATTTCTTCTGATTCAAATGGTCGTGTATTCCGTGGCACTATGCCTGGATCTCTACCAGATGTTACGAAGAGAAAAATCAAGTCCTGCATTGTTCATCAAAAGGGTAAAATTTTAATAATCTCATAAGCCATTAGTATCACATAACATTGCCATAATAGAGGAACTCTAATCCCAAACAACTGGTGGCACATGAATTCTAACATATTGCAAGAAAAGCATCAACTCTTTGTGAAACAAAAATGCTCACAAGAAAAAAGAAATTTGCAGACATTATGTATTAGTCACGATATTACACAAAGGATCCGATTGAAGATAAATAAATTAAAAAAAAAAAAAATTGTAGTGGATAACTTTGAACAATTCTTCTTTCCAATTTCAACTTGTAAGGTTTGAATAATCTTAGCTGCTACGTAGCTTTAAAACTATGCTTACTCTTAAGGTCGGTAATAGTTAGGTATCTGGATACATCTATATTTGTAGAACTCCAGTTCGTGTTGTATTGGCTACAATACTGAGACTTGATATAGAGATCATACGTGTATTAGGGCAAATCACATTTTTGTTGTGGCATTGAAGTGGAGAATGCATTGACATGATCCACATCTCTCCCAACACTCTTGTCATGGAATGTCCTTATATTTTACAGAATGTGGAGTCATAGCACCACTATGAATGTCCAAGTCATGGGTTGATGTAAAACCTCCTATGAAGCTTCATTGCAACAATTATGGCTGCATTCAAATTTTACTGATTCAGTTTTTATTGAGTGTAGCAAACATGTTGAGGCTGTGATCACTTCACCCAGAAGAAGATCACCCAAAGGAGATAATAAATATGGATGGTTGTGAAGACCAAGCTGCTGTTTCATGGGGAATTAAAGAAATCAGTTGCTTGGTATTCTATGCATGATTTATATTCATGCTCCAACTTCTGAGAGGGAGAATTGTTGGACGTGCGTGCATATGTATGTTTTTAAAATCGTGCAGGACACCACTTATGTGCCTAGTTACCAATTAAACATGTGTTAAATCTCATGGTAACAAAAGAAGATTGTTTGGGCCTATTCTCTTTCTTATGCATTCTTACTCTCTGCTTCTTGGAACTCTCTCAACCATCAAATTAATAGTTCAATACCAACTCACTGAGAAGATGGACATAAGCCTGATGACAAGACAAAAGTCATCCGAAATGATAAAAGAAAATCATAAAAAATAAAAAGTGAATGCAGAACCTTACAAAGGAAATGTTTGGATATTGTCAGGTTTCAAGTGCCTAACAAATAGAACATGACAGAATCTGGAAACTGTACACCCAGATATTGGGCAAAATGTGTAATCTTGGGCAGAACACAATCCTGAGATTGGCACTGGAGACTCATAGCATACTAATCGATTATGTTTTAACCAAGTCCTCATATCTTAGGTTCGTTATATTTGAACTTGGAATATTTTTATTGCACTTAAAAAAGAAATGTGATTAAAATGAATGCTATAAATTAATATCGCAAGTAACTTCATAAAATCAAGATTTTTGTTGCATGTAGCATGTTTGAAGGACTACTTCATTTGCGAGAAGTAACAGAAGTAGCAAATATGTCAAGTGTCCATGTCCATGCCCATGCCAGTATCCGTCACTGTGCAATCATAGGTTATTACTAAAGGGTGTTTCAAAATTAAGGCAACTAAACTAAACAGCATGAAACCTGAAAGGGTAGAGGATATTACAAACCGATATAGTGATGATTGCTGCCACAGCCAGTACAGGAATCCAAGGAAATTTATCCTGAGCCATAATCTTTGAAATCAGTACTGAGCAAAATACTGCTGCTGGAGCTGCTATTAGGAATGTCGATAAAAATAGTGATAGCACTTCCGGACCAAATATTAATCTCCCTCCACAGAGAAACCTCTGAGAATTAAAAAAAAACTTTGCTGCCATTAATCTCTAATACCTTTTTATCATGTGAAATGACATACTATGTCACAATGCACTGCAGTACTAACATTCAGTTGAAAGAGAACAAGAAATACTGGAGATGCTTCTAGTTCTAAAATTTATTTGAAACTAGTCTCTTTTAACTTTTAAGAACATTTAATAGTCCTTCACTATCATGAACATTTGGGTTAATGCCTTTATCATCCACAAGGGCTTCTACAAATTTTGAATAAATCCAAGTGTAATCCATTCAGTTTTGAAATTAAATATTTTTGAAGTAAAAAAGGTTACTTTCCTGAATCTTTATGGAACAAAAATTTGTGTGTATTTGCATTGGTTCCTTAGCCCGAAGAAAAAAGGAAAAAAAAAAATCACAAAAAGATCAAATCATCAAAGTAGACAGAATAAATATGAAAGACAGTGAAATCTCATATTGAAACTCCTAGCATATTCGTATTGGAATATTGAAAATATCAACCACATCTTAATAACAATAATAAAACAGGACAGATTGACTGAAGTTAAACAGAAAAACCAAAACTTAGATCAACATAGTTCTCTAAAATATTGAATTCATTGCATGATAAAGCAATCACATCTTAGCGGAAATTGAATCCAACAGATCAAAATCATGAAGGAACAATCACATTATTTTATTTGTATTTGCTTTGTTCGTCAGTTTTAATGTTTGTTTTTTTTTTTTTTTTTTTTTCCCTGAAAACCAAAATTTGGAAGATTATTCCTCATAAAAACAGAAAACAAGTCAAACAGATGAGGTTAGATTGCCTTTTCCTAATTCAGTTTACTCAGACTAACATGTATAATAAAAAAAATTAAAAAAGGTAAAAGATAAACACAACATTTTTAACAAATTACCTGCCAAAAATCAAGTTGCCAAAAAAACAAACAAATGAAGCAACGAAGAAGCCTGCCCTGCTTGCTTACAAAATTAAACCCACTAGGAATAATAACAATGACAAGCCAAATTTTATGGTGAAAATAATCACACGCTAACAAAAGAAAAAACACTCTGAAAGAACTTATATTCTTTGTCAAATACTAAAGCAAAAGAGACCCATATTCCTTTTTTCTAAAATAAAAATCCTGTATGACAAAAAAAAAAAAGTCCCAATTCATTTGGTCATTTAAAAAAAAGGTCCAAAAGAGACTATATTCGTTAAAGTAAAAGGAAGATTTTCAGATTCAATCTTCTTTAATCAACCAAACTTGACTGCCCAATTCTTTTTATAATCAAACAACTGAAACAAGCATCAAGTCCCAACTGAAAATAAATAAATAAGAACTGATAAAAAATGGTATCAAATTCACAGGCTAAACATCAATTAAGGAAGTCCCACACTCCTTACTTCCTCACTCAGTAATCTTTCAACACCAACCCCCCACCTAAAAAAATATATATGATAAAACAAGCACAACCCAGTAAAAAGAAAAATGCATTACAGTTCATGATGACACTAAAAAGGAAAATGATTACTTGGGGGAAAGAGAGAGCCTACATTGCTTCCCTTCCAAACTTGATAGAGTCTTTTTGGTTGATTGGTGGCCATCTAAACAGGATAAATCAGAATCTCTTAAAACAGAATCTTGATATCAAGTGCTACTAAGACTGTTCATGTAACCTGAAAATGGTTTGTATTTGATCCATGAGTTGATTGTGGTGAACTGATGTTAGACACCCATGAAGGAAAAAAAGGAAGAAGATTTCTGGAGAGTGTCATATGTGGGTGAGATGATGAAGAAAAAGTCAGGCAAAAAGGCTCAGTTTTGATCAAAAACAGCAGTCATTACACACACCCTCCATCGAATTCATCGAAGAGTCTCTCCCTCTCTCATGAAACATAACGACTGACAGCAGTGAAGGATCATTAGCGGGAAATGTTGTTGCCACATGTGGAATCTGGTATTTTTGTGATTCTCATGTTGGGGCATGGCTAAAAAATAATGCACTCATGATTCATGGATGAGGAGCTTCTATCGTCTTTCAGGGGGCGAAAATCTGGTGGGCCCATTTGTGGGTCCCACCTGAAGATGGTGAGGGATGTATGATGCATGGCCCACTATATCAGGGGCCATGTTGCATTGACCTTCTTGTGTGATCAAAACTAATCAGGGTGGACTCATATCATCATCTTTCAGTTCTCTGCCGGACCTCACGTTATAAAAAAGGGTCATTTGATTGATTCTTTTAAAGTAAAGCGCCTTTAATATATAACATATGGTCGGAAATACGTAAAGTTTAAATATTTTCTGTAGAGCGGTTAGCGTAATAATGATGTAATATCGCACGGCCCTAAGCCTTAAAATGTTGAATAGTACAATTCAATATATGCGATATCAAATGACTCTAGAATATCACATGAATAATTTTGTGAAAAATACTTAAACTTTAATCATTCATGGATGAATTTCAGATCTACGGACAATTGCATTGGAAATATACCTAAAAAAAAAGCTGTCCATTTGGTGGTTGCAGCCTACCAAGCCCATCCACGGGGAAAATGAGAGAATGCAATTGACGATTCAAAAAATTTCAGGCATTTTTAAAATTTGAGTTTTTGCTCATGATATTATTTGACAAATGTTGCACAAAATAAATTTTATGTTTCAAAATCAAGATTTCTTTTACGACATAGATATAAATACTTTGAAATTAAGAAAATATGGCAAAAAGCATAGATACTCATTAGAACAGAATCACTAGTGAGGGTTAAGTCGTCATGTGTTTTATAATTAGATCAGTAACCAGTATTTCGTAATAAAAATTTGAGTTGATATTTAGTAGACATTAGTATTTAGTATTTCTCAGCAGTCAATATCTAGTAATTGATAGAAAATAAATCTGTTTGAATTAAAATAAGGATTTTGCTTGGCTACCCACCCGGGTAGCATAAGGTGTGGGTCTTCTCCCCACTTCTTGTGTTTGAAATAATTCCAGACTTACTTGGTGTAAGTTTGTTTAGGTTTAGTAGGCCCCACCCGGGGTTAGTCCTATTGGATCAAAGACCTCAAGGATACTCATATCATAAAAAATATATATATATATATATATAAAAAAAGGATTTTGCTTGGTTTGTTAAAACCTGAATAATCTACTGAATAAGGTACACTTATTTCTTAATTATGACTTTATTTTGACATTTGTCTCGTCTCTCATGAAGGAAGGAGTCAAGGAGAGAGAGAGAGAGGAGCAAAAGAGAGATTAACTTCATATTAATAATTATCAGAACTATGGACTTTAATATTTTTATTTTATTTTTATAACCTAGGTATCTCCTAATAAGCCCAGCCAAGGAGCCTCTTTGGCCCTGCCTGAGGGGCACTCAATTTTAGACAGGCAAGAACAAGTAAAATTATGGGAGGTGGCCAACAGAGGTAGGTGTCGAACGCAAGATCTCTACGCTTCTTGAGGCGCAGAGTCCTTAGCCAATTGAGCTACCACTCATTGATTGACTTTAGTAATTTATCTCCTATATCCATCCAGAGAACAGTTCAGAGTTCTTGAACCCATGTAGTACCAAACACAAGACAGATTTTCCAAAGAAGAAGGCTTACAAATAAGCCAACTTATTTGGGATCCAGAATATCCCTTATTTTAATATTTTAAAATTCCATCATTTGTCTTTGTGTTTTCACGCCAAGATTTCTTTATAAAAATTGGTCCGAATATTGGAATTTTCTTAAAATAAAATTTTGGGTCCCCACTACAGCTGTCACACTTAAGATGTCTTACATTGTATTATCATATTGGCAATGTGGGAATGTGATTCTTTTCTTTTGTTTGTGTTGCACTTTGAGAATATCAAATTCTAGGTCATAATATTACAATGGCTCTCCTAAGGTTTGGATTACTCCACAAATGACAAGTTTGCTCTCTTGAATCTGCCGTTGGAATGATTATAAAGGTCTGTATTTTCTGGAAGCACATTCCTTCAATTTCTAAGACTCTCTCTCAGTGGGCTTCACACACCACACCCTCATGACCATCAGGATAAATGAGCTGGCCTTGTGCCATGCTTAATTTTGTCTTATCCATGTTTCACTCGATAGGCAAGAGTCTGGTCGAACAGGGTCACTACATAGGCGAGTTGAAAGAGTTGGAATGAGTAGAGAACAGAGCTGAGTACAGTTTCCAAGTTCACTATTTGAACTATGGTTGAATCTGATTGATCCTGGATCAGTTCATGGGGCTCACTTTGATGCATTCCTAACGATGAGGATAGTGTAGATGGGAAGGCCTTTTTACAGATGATAAAATTCGGCACCATCAGTTTATCCTCACCCTAGAACAGTCTTAAAGTGTAATGGTCTTTTAACCATAGATTTTTATGAGATTCAACAGTGAGCAGATATTCAATAAGCATAAAATTGGACATGATGTTGTGTGCACGGTGGGCCCCATAGAGATGGACTGTACATGCAGTGCGCTAGCGAGAGAATTTTCCAGATCCTAATTGTTAGAACTGTGAGTGGGCCAACTGTTTGGATGATCTGGGTCTCATATTTAGCTCAATTGGGTTTTATATGTGGAGGTTTTGATTTTTGATTCAGACCATTTGATCAAATGGATTGCTTGATAGAAGGGTAGTGTCCAAAAAGCAACCTGGACTGGAAGATCTGTTCAACCATTTTTCACTTGTGCTTTTTATTCTGGCCATTAAACTGGAGGCTCTCCAACATTGTGCCTGCAAACAGATTGCCCTCGTACCAGGTCCAGCTTGACCAGGACATTGACCTGATCTAATTTAATTGGATCCAATTTAGTCCCCACTGGCCTGGGTTAGATTCAAGTTGGGTCCATGGGTTATAAGATATATTTCATTTAAATATAATAACAGTGGGTATAATGATAAGGTGTGTTCATGGGCTGAGTCAGGTCAAGCTGAGACATATCCAGGCTTGACCCAACTCTAGAAACATAAGCGCATAAATGCATAACAAGGGCAAGCCTGACATGGGGCTTAAGTGCCTGGCCGGAGTTCAGCCCACCTGAAATATGCGAGGACCAAGCCCACCCATTTAGTCATTCGAGCCTGGCCAAGCTATCCCTTTCTTTACTTCCATCTAATTCTCTCACTACAACAAAGTGCACCTTTCCCGACACTATTTGCCATCGCAGTGAAAATTTGCGTTGGTAAAAGTCTTATTTCCAATCCATATTTCGACTGCGTTGGTAAAAGTCACAGCAATTACTACTTTTACCGACGAAAGTAAGACCGCATTGGCAAAAGCTATGGAAACCACATTGGCGCCAATAAAAATCCCCCCAAAAGAGTGAGGAAGTTTTGTCAGCGCATGTTTTTCTAATGGCGAAGCAATAATGTGTTGGTAATTATCTTGCCTACTGGCGACGCACATGTGTGCGTTGGGAAAGTTCTGAGTTTTTATTCGCACCACTGTCAATGCATGAGTTGTGTCCGCGAAGCCCCATCTACGACAAACTTACCTTTCTTGACATTATTTTCTGACGCAGTGAAAATTTGCGTTGGCAAAAGTCACAGAGAATTGCTACTTTTACCGATGCAAGTAAGACCGCATTGGCAAAAGCTATGGAAAACCTTTCCTGACAATATTTGCCAACACAGTGAAAATTGGCGTTGGTAAAAATCTTATTTTTGATGCATATTTGGAATGCGTTGGCAAAAGTCACTTATCGTGAGCTCCAAGTGTAGAGCCGCGATGTAGTAATAAACTAGTGAGACCAGGTCGATTCACAGGGAGCAATGTTGATCAAGTTTCTTTCCAACTTTAACCTATCCTAATCAATTTCTAAAACTAGCCTAAATAAGAAACTAATAAAATTACATCAACTTTTCTAAAATAACTGAATGTAAAAAGTTTAACTACAATTCTTTCCAAAAATAAAAGACCTATTCTCCTAAAGGAAACCTACTCTAAGCAATCCTATAATATCTAAAAACCTGCAAAAGAACACACAAATCAAATAACCAATTTAATATGAAAAATCAAAATAAAATTTCCTTGATTAAATCCTACTTACAAAAACAAATTATAATGAGAATATGAATGATTTATGAGGTCCTACATGCAAATAATGCAATCCTAGACAAGTTCCTAAAATTCTAATGCACTCTGAAAAACTCTAAGTATGAAAAACCTTGTGCACATGCCTGTTTTCATTAGACTGTAGAACTTACCTAAAATGATCTAAACCAAGACATATATGGATGGAATTCGAACCTTGATGATTCATGAACACAACAAAAGAAACAGAAGTGAAAAAGATATGAATGCAACAAGATGCCTACTTGAACCAGTTATGCTGCTGAAATCTGGTACGACCTTGCTGGGTACCTCTGTTTGAGCCTCTAGTTGACACGGTTTCCGAGGTTAACTTTGGCTGAAATTCTGAATTTTCAAAGTCCTATTACTTTACTTTAATTGTGTTAACTTTCAAGGAAAAATATCTTCTTTTTCCTGATTTTCAAATCACATACTTTTGGAACACAGTCAGACCAAAACTGTTGAAACAGTGCAGTTTTTTTCAATGTGCAGATTTTCGACTATGTACCAGGTCCGAAATTAACATTATTAATCAGTCATTAAACATTGTGATCTCATAAACAAAAATCTATTCTAATGCAATTTCTAATTATGATGCATGAAATTGAGTCACAACAAAAACTGATGCACACCAATCTGGTTGCATGTTTGGCCAAAGTCAGATTTCTAATGCTAAAAATAAATCATGCCCATGCAGAAATCGTCCATGATAGATTCGGATCTTTCTTGGTTTGTTGACAGAACATTAAACATATAATATGAGAAATTCAAGTTCTGAACTCCACTTTAACACCAGCCATTAAATTTTTAAAATTGCAATGATGATTGAATCTAATGAAAGTTTTAGTAGTGAACAAGTCTAAATAAAATTACAAAAAGTCTATTGAGCCTGATTATGGAGGCCGAATGGGAGCCCGACCCGAGCTGGAGGTCCAACTGGAAAGAAAGAGCCCACCCTCTATTTGGATAGCCCGCCTGAAATTTTGAACCAAAAGGGGGAGACGCTCTGCAAATTTGAGAAGGGCTGAACGTTCGCCCATCTCTTCCTCTCTCTCACTCTCGTGCGCAGCTCTCTCTCTCTCTCTCTCTCTCTCTCTCTCTCTATCGTGATTCTCCTCCCTACCCATCGCTGTGCGTCCAGACCCACACCATGGAACAGGCGCTGCAAATCTCAGGAGGCTAAACGTCCCCCACCTCTTCCTCTCTCTCAATCTCATGCGCGGCAGCTCTCTTCCTCTCTCTCGATTGCGATTCTTCTCCCTCCCCATCGCTGCGCTTCCAGACCCACGGCTCCGCCTCCAAGCAGTAGCATCAAACTCTCTCCCTCTTACCATTGCAGCGCCTCCCTTCCTCCCTCATCGCAGCAGTGTCCCTCCCCATCGCAGCCGCGTCCCCCTTGCAGAAAGGTACCCCCATCGCAGCAGGAACCCTCTGAATCCTTTTGGTTTTATTATTTCTGCATTTTTTTTCTTTGGACCTACTATGATGGGTCCTTTATATTGCTGAGGCTCTGTCCCCATCGCAGCAGCAACCAACAATTTCGTTTTGGACGTTTTGTGCTATTGCTTGTAGAATTTTTGCAGACTACCTTTGTTGATTTAAATTGAATGGATTTGTTTTGGTTGTGTTAGGGAAGATGCCAGATTCGTTTGTGCACTTTTTGTATGCATTATCTCCATCAAATAATGGTTTTCTGCTACTTAGGGTCTGATTTTTTTTTGCCCTAGTTTGATGATTCATGAGTTTATATGGCATTTGATATGGGTGAATGGTTGGTTGTGTTTATAGGTCATTAAGATCTATGTAACTGGCAAAAGGAGATTGTTTTTTTATTTAGATTTATTATTGTCATATCCCATCTCTCTCTCTCGCTTGCTAGCTCGGATCCAGTGCAGCAGCCCCTCGGAGCAGATAACTTGAGAAGAAAATTTTGGGACCTAAAGCCTGCCAAATGTTTTGAAACTTGAGAAGAAAAATAGAGTGCCCTAGACACCATCACTCATCTCTCTCTCTCTCTCTCTCTCTCTCTCTCTCTCTCTCTCCATCGCAGCTGGTCGCTCCCCCACCCTTGGCTTCAACAATAGTTTTTTTTTTTCTTGGCCTTGGCTCGCAATAGATAATGTTATTTAAGAGTCACGTTGTTTGAATCTGATCTCCCATTTGGATGATGGTTCTTTTTTGTTTTTTTTTTTGTTTTTTTTTCCATGGCCTCAGCCTTGACTAGCAATGTATGATGAAATGGATGATATTATTTTCTTGAACATTTCATTGTGCAATCTCATACTTAGCATTTCTGATTGTTCTTCTTACATTTGGCCCTATGTGTTTGTTTTTGATGCATGGAGTGGTGAGTACTCTTTACAATTGTGTTATGGAGATGTTTAAACGTTAAATACAGCTTATGTATAAAATGGCAAGATAGAAGAAATTCAGCTGCAGTGCAAATTAAGGTTGAACAAAATCAACAAATACATGTATAAGGTTGGCTGGCTGCAGTGGATGTATTGCACAGCAAAAAAGCACTTTTGTAGAAAATTGAAGCATTGTTGATGCATGGAGTGGTAAGTACTCTAGAGTGGTAAGTTTTGATTCATCTGGCGGTTTAGGAGTTTTCAATTATGACCCTACTAATGCTAGATATCAACTTATTAAATTTATAATTTGTTGCCAATATCCATTTATACTTTCCGAAGATCGATGTTTTGAAAGATTTTTGAGGTCTGCCTTTGTTCCTTTATGACAGAAAATATCTAGAGTTACTGCTAGAAATGATGCAATAAAAACTTTTTTGAAAGAAAAAGAGAATTTAAAAAATATTTTTGAAAATTGACCTGGAAAAGTAGCTTTAACTTCAGATTTATGGACCTCTAAACAAAATTTGGGGTACATTACAATCACATCACATTATATTGATAGTGATTGGGTGATGCAGAAAAGAATGATTTCATTTTCTATGCTAGAATTTCCACACACTGGTGCTAGGATAGGGTCCACCATCCTTGAAAAACTTAGAGAATATAAAATTGAAAATAAAATAATTTCCATAACTTTAGATAATGCAAGCACTAACAAGGTTACAGTAGATTTACTAAAACATTTGATTCAACTTGATTAAATGGAGATTTATTTCACAATAGATGTGCATTCCACATCATAAATCTTATCATACAAGTAGGGGTGAAATTAATTAGAGAAGATTTAGAGACTATTAAATGGATTGTAGGATACATTTTTTGTTCTCCCTCGCGAAGACAATGGTGGAGGGACATATGTGTAAACTTGAATCTAAGACCAAAGAAAATATCATATGGTGTAAAGCATAGATGGAATTTTACCTATAAAATGTTAAAAGAATTATGTGCCTATAAAATGGCACTAAATCAATATTGTCAACTTTATTTGGAGCATGAAAATATTTTTATAAGTGATGATAAATGGACCCTTCTTGAGATAATAAGAGATTTTTTAGAAGTTTTTCATGATGCAACATTGTTTTTTTCCGTGATATATTATCCCACATCAAATCAAGCTTTAGCCCATTTTTATGAAATAAGTCCTACTTTTAAAAAGTATAGAGATTTTCCAATTTTTCAACTCATGTGTGTACAAATGGAGGCAAAGTTTTCATCATATTGGAGAATAACTCCTTTAACATTTTGTATAGCTAATGCATTAGACCCTAGATTGAAATTACAAGGTGTAGAAACCCTTCTTGATGAAATAAACTCTAGTATGAATACAACTAATATAAATGACATGACAACAATTAAGACACAATTAGAAACACTTTATTTGGATTATGCTACCCGATTAGGTAGATCCATAGCATTCATGGTCCTAACAGGCCCTCCCCAAGTACATAAAGGAAAAGAGAAGGCTATTTGGAGTATTATGAGGAAATCTCATGAAAGTCACTCCTCTTCTTCCGAAGGATCTTACAACCTTAATGAATTAACAATATACCTGGGGAGTGATCCTGTTGCAATCTCGGATGATGAAGAATATGATTTTGATCTTTTGGCATGGTGGAAATCATTCGAAACTAAGTTTCCCGTGCTTTCCACCATAGCCCGTGATATACTAACAATACCAGCGTCTACAGTTGCATCAGAGCAGGCATTTAGTGCAAGTGGGCGCCTTATTGACCCCATAAGGACTATGCTTACAGAAGAAATCGTTGAGACCTGCATGCGCTTACGGGATTGGTATCAAGCATAGGATAGGGAACAACACCTCGATGATGATGAGATCGAGATAGAAGATGAGCTAGTGGCGTTCCATATATCATAGTATAATTTTTTTTTTTAGAATGTATAATAGGCTTTCAACTTGTAATTTATTTTTTAGAATGTATCATAGGTTTTTAAAGTTGTAATTTATTTTTTAGAATGTATCATAGGTTTTTAAAGTTGTAATTCTTTTTTCATTTATCAGAAGGTTTGAATTTCATTATATATATATATATATATATTGATCCAAGTTCAAATTTGTAATTTTTTTGAACTTTTGAAACTTAAATTTCAAGGAAATACAATTTATTTGATGTATTTTTTTAAAACATCATTAGTGTTATTCTACTTGTTCTTTCTCTTAATTTCTTTATTTTAATGAAATTGGTCTAAGACCAAGAGTGAAGTGTCTAAGTCTCTAAGACTTTAAGAACTTAAAAAAAAAAAAAATTTAAAAAGGGGAGGGGGGTATGTGGGCCACCCACGGGCTGCACGGCCTAGCCCGACTTGGGCTCGGCCCAGCACGACATGACCAGAGTCGTGCCCTGGGCCGTGCTGGGCTGACCCCAGAGGCCTTGGGCTAGGCACGGCACGGCCCACATAAATATCATGGGTCGTGCCGGCCTGGCCCGGGCATGGTTGGGCCTTTCTTAAGAGGCTGAAACAACCCAGATTTTCATCCCTAAGCAAGCCCAAGTAAGGATGTAAATGGGTCCTCGATTCTCCAATTATCCGAAAGTTCCGACCCGTTAAAAACCGAGTTCGGGTCCTTATTTAGGCCCAAATAAGTAAATAGGTCAGGGTCAAGTTCCACCTTGGTTCGGACCTGTGGACCCGACACCTAACATATTACCTCAATTTTCAAAAATCTCTCCTAAAAATCATATTTTTTTAATATCATTATTTACCTAGACCTGGACCCAAATCCAAAACCGTCCCATATATGGTTCTGGTTACGGTTTCGGAGCCAACAAACCGGTTCTAAAACAGTTCTGAGTCCGGATCCGGTTCCACCTTCTCCTTAACAGTTCTAGTTCTAGGTCCACCATGGACCCGGACCGGAACCGACCCGTTTACAACCCTATACCCAATGGTGTAGTTCCCTTTATTTTCTTCTCTCTTTTTATTTATTTATTTTTCTTTCTTGTTTTTTCCAATGTCTCTCTTTCATGTGGGTCCCCAATATTGCTTTGACAAATCCAACACAATAAAATAACTAAATCAAAAGTAATAAAATAATTGATGATATAATGCTTGGGCCATACCTAATGTAAGATGAATTAATGCAATGGGGCCACAGTGCTTTAGATCTGATTGGCGGGACCCAAGGGTGATGTAATATATTAATCTCATAAATCCATGCAGAATTAAGGGTTTTTAACTAATTTTGACTATAAGTCCACATTTATGCTCAAATGCATGAAATCATGGGATTATGATGTAATTTATCCAAATTAAGTCTAAAAATGTACATGAAATGATAGCTTTTTAACTCAATTTTATAGATCAATGAACCATTTAGGGACGGTTATAAACCGTTACTAATGTTTGGAATATTTAAAAGGATAAAAAAAATATATAAAAGCCCAAAACATATATGAAAATCTGTAAGAGCATTCATGTATAGTTCTCTGTTAATTTCATTTTAAAAAAATCACAAAAAAAACAGAAAGTTATGGCATTCACATTCATACAAACACAATCGTTAAAATGAAAATCCATATGCTGGCTTGAACTCAAATGTAAAACCTCTTATTATTTAAAACTTCATAGCACATTCCCACCGTATAACGTTCTTTTAACAACATTTAGTTATTTCATTTCTTAAAAAGGAAGTAGGATGTCTTGACTATCAACGTTGCTGTGTCTACTTTCATGGATCTTCTTCTTTTGAAGGAGTTGTCTTGGTTTTAATATTCTTCATACTTCTTACACCTTCATCTTTGTCGACCAATGTCGCCATAACTTCTCCAATACATCTCCAATTGTAAGAAAAAACTTGCCGTGGACTCTAAAAGCCTACAAACTTTGATGCATGTAGCTTGTGATTACCACTTGTCTGGGATTTAGATAGAAGTGTTGTGTGAAGAAAAAACAATGGAAGTATGAGATGTTTTAAATAGCAAAAACAATATATCAAAGTCTACATAGACTAATCTTAATAGTCATTTTCCATCTTTGAAAAAAAATACACCTAGAACTTAAATCACTGAAGTATGTATGCTTTTCTTCGATAAAAGAATGTTTTTTGAAGGAGCTCTATTCTCTAAACATTTTCTTAGTGATCCCTTCACAGTAAAGGTTAGATAATTTTTTTTCTTCTTTTGAGGCCTAAGCCTTGCCTTGGGCTTTGAGGGTTGGGCCTTAAGGGTAGGGTAAGGGCCTAAGCAGTCCAGGCCCTCCAAGGGCTTTAGCTTGCTAGGCCGGCAATGCATATATTGAGAGTATGATAAGGACAACTGGGCCCGAGCCCTTTGACACCCCAACTCACGAGCGAGCTGAACTGGACTTTTTGAGTACATGCTATAAAATATACGAAGCAAACGCGGACGCGGTTGTTGACTCCTGTTTCTCTCCATCTCCTTCCGATTGGCTGCTAGAACATGCAATATTTTTATGCAGCTTCCTTCAAATTTCTTTCTTTAGTTTTTTTTTACTAAGTGGGCCAATGGGCTTGCTTTGCCACTTGACCGACTTACCCCTTTTTTTTTTCTAATTATTTCTTATTTCTTTTCTTTTGAAATGGTGTGTCAATTTATCACGAACAATGGACAGACCAATGCATTGGCCATTTAAACCAAGATGATTTTCAGGTTGAGTCAAAATCTTACTCAGATTCAATCATCCTCACATGCAAACCTGTACTTGTTGTTTTGAGATCTCTGTCTGTGTGGAGCATAATCTTTGGTCTGTATATTTATTTCAGCAAATATATTACAGGTGGAGATGCCCATGATTAGCAATGGTTATTGTGCCAGGTTTCTAGCTACACTCATTCGGCCACAAATGATCACAAATGATCAATTCAAACTCCATGCAAATACATGATCTGTGTCACAAACTTGTCCATTATACGGATCAAGTCACTTAAAAAACACAATTAAAAGAATTTGAAGCCCTAATATTTGATAGGCTCTCCTAAGCCCTAACCCACCTGACATCAAACTTGTGTGGAAAATGTAGGGGATCTTGGGCTTTTATAGGATTCTCAGTGCAGTTCACAAATAAGAAAGTAAGTAACTCTAAAAGTCCCACATCGTATATTGTCTCCTAATTTTTTCTTGTTCTTCATTCTTAAGGGCCCATGAGAGAAAGCGGGATAAAGTTCACATGTAGCCCCAGTATAATAGTGTCATTTCGAACCCACAACCTCCGAATGCAAACCGTATTCATAAACCAAATGGAATACCCTCTCTTTATGTATCATCTCCTGTAAAATTTCACTTCGAAGTCCACCGTCAAAGTCATTAGTTATGGTTATAAAATATAATATTAAAATGTTATTTTTATAAATGGATTAAGAATTCAAAGCTTTTACATTTATATATGAATCTGATGTGGCCCAGACTACTGCTCTAGTGGATAATGTGGAACATGATCCGCAACTTCCGTGAATGTTATTTGTGGTGGCAGACATGTTTGCTTTCGTTCCATAAATGGGCCCACTCTCACTCTGTCAAAATTTATTTATTTTTTTGACTAAGTTCGCCCATTAGCCGAGCTTTTATTTATTGTGGGCCCCATTGTGTGGAATACTTGTCTTTCTCTTCTTGACTCACAAGAAGACTTGGGTAACTTCTGAGTTTATACTCATTTTTTAATGACTTGTCCTTCTCTCCATCGTTCAGATCTTTCTCCTTCCTTCATCTCCCGCGTTTCATCTCCTCTCACTCAGCAGGTACTGGAGCCATGGATTCTGCAATTTCAAAGGTGGCAGGTGTAGGTTTAAGCTCCCTTTTCCAAGCTATGTTTGATACCTTGACCCCCAGTTTCCTCCAAAGCCTAGGCTTTCTCTTCGTCGGCGTTAAAGGAGAGGCCCAAAAGCTCAAATCAACCCTCTTCCGGATCCAAGCCGTTCTCAACGACGCAGAAGACAGACAAATCAGAGAGGAATCAGTCCGCCTGTGGCTGAGAGAACTCAAGGATGCTGCCTACGACGCCGAGGACATCGTCGATGAAGTCGAATACCAAGTCCTTCGATCCAAAATAGAAGGAGCCCAAATGCAAACAAGAAAGAAGAAGCTGACTGATCAGGTATCTGACTTATTCTCTAGCTCTATTTCCAATCTTAACATGGGTCCTCGAATTAAGGAGATCAGAGAGAGATTAGAAGAGATTGAGAGCAGAAGCAATCACCTCCACCTCAAAATGCTGCTCGAGTCTGAAATGCTCATACCTGAAAAGAGGCATCCGACTAGCTTCATCATAGATGAGTCGATTGTAATCGGAAGAGAAGCTGAGAGAGAGAAGGTGGTTGGTTTGTTGACATCGGACGGCGACTCTTCGACCGCCAACTCGGGTATCCAGATCGTTCCCATTTGTGGTATGGGAGGGCTTGGGAAGACGACGCTTGCTCAACTGGCCTACAATGATGAACGCGTGGTGAAACATTTTGAGGTAAAAGCCTGGGTTTATATGTCTGAAGACTTTGATTTAATGAGGCTCACAAAAGCCATTGCAGAGTCTGTTCCTGGTAGCAATCCTCATCTGACCAACTTGAATGCAATTCAAGTTAGTATTAAGGAGGCTCTGAAAGAGAAGAGGTTTTTACTTGTGTTGGACGATGTTTGGACTGAGTATTTTAATGATTGGCTCAACTTAAGAGAACCATTGATGTTTGGAGCAAGAGGAAGTAGAATTCTAATAACCACAAGAAGCCAAAGGGTTTCATCATACATGGGAACGGTTCCCACTCATTTTTTGCAGTGTCTGTCAGATGATGATTGCTGGTCTTTGTTCGAAAGGCGAGCATTTGTAGATGGGGATTCAGATGCACATCCGGACTTGGTGAAGATAGGCAAGGAAATTGTAAAAAAGTGCAACGGGTTGCCTTTGGCAGTGAAGACACTGGGAGGTCTATTACGCTCTAAAGTAGATGCTGTCGAGTGGGAAGCAATCTTAAAAAGCGAGATATGGGACTTGCCAGAAGAAAGAAATGACATTTTGCCCGCTCTAAGATTGAGTTATCATCACTTGCCAGCACATTTGAAGCGGTGTTTTGCATATTGTGCTTGCCTAATTAATAAAGGTCAGTATGGGGTCGCAGGCGATGGAATAATTCTGAAGTGGATGGCACAAGGTTTTATTCAGCCTAAAAGAAGTACTAGTGAGCAAATGGAAGACATAGGCAGGGAATATCTTGCTGATTTGGTTTCAAGGTCTCTACTTAATTGTCAAGAAATATACCAAGGGAGTTTTTATTACACAATGCATGACCTCACTCATGATCTCGCATGTTCTGTTTTAGGAGCTGATTTTTGGAAAATAGGATATGAGAAGTCACATGGAAATGCTGAAAAGGGTCGGTACATGTCACATTCTATTTTAGAATCATGCAGCAAATTTGAGGATTTCTATTGTTTGAAAAGTATGCGCACTCTGTCATTGTCATACACTGGGAATATCCCAGCTGATTTGTTTATAAATATGAGGCACATACGCACTTTGCATTTCGGTGGAAGTGGCATCACTGAATTTCCAGAATCAATTGGAGATTTGTTACAACTGCGGTATCTTGACTTGTCTAATAGTGACATTGAAAGGTTACCGAAATCAACAACAAGACTCTACAATCTACAGACGATAATATTGGATTGGTGCGAGAAGCTTGTAGAGCTACCCAGTGACTTGAGCAACCTTGTCAACCTAAGACATCTGCGTCTTTATTCATCCTCAGTTTCTATCCCGCCAAGAATTGGGACATTAAAAGGCCTCCTAACATTGAGTGATTTTAATGTGGGAAAGGAGATTGGGTGTGGAATATACGAGTTGAAGGACCTGATACATCTAAGAGGATTTCTTTGCATCTCAGAGCTTGAGAATGTGGTCAATGTGGAGGAGGCCAAAGAGGCTCATTTGAAAAATAAGCAAAAAATTGACGAGTTGAAGTTGCGATGGAAATGTGACGACGTGGAATTGCGGCAAGAAGGCATTAAGGAGGAGGTACTCGATGCCCTCCAACCTCACACCAACCTCCAAACGCTTCAGATAAGAGGCTACTGTGGTGTCAGATTTCCAACATGGTTAGGGGACTCGAGCTTCTCCAAACTGACTCATGTCTATTTGAGCAAATGCAGATGTCGTCTCCTCCCACCTTTTGGCCGACTCCCTTCTCTCAAGCATCTAAGTCTTGTAGATCTTTATGAACTAAAAAAAGTTGGTCGTGAGTTTTATGGGGCTGGCACTATGACAAGTTTTCCACCATTGGAAAATTTAACTTTTTATTCTGTGCCTGATCTGGAAGAATTGTCAGGCCTAGAAAGTGATATTAGGCATATTCGTGCAATTGATATCAGCAATTGCACCAAGCTGCGCTTCAGCTCATTGCGGTATCTTACCTCTCTTTCTTCTTTAAGAATTAACAATTATTCAAATCTAACATCGCTGGGGAATGGATTGCAACATCTCACCTCTCTACAGTCTTTGCTAATTGATTGTTGTCCCGAGTTTACATCCCTGGATGATGTGGATTTGCCCGCTACTCTTGATGATGGGCTCGGAAACTCAAATTACAGCAATCCGACCTGCTTGCCAAAAGGGCTGCAAAATCTGTCACTTTACAATTGTCCTAAAATTCCTTCCTTGCCGGAGGAGCTACTAACCACCCTTCGGTCTCTATATATTTTGAAATGTCCTTTGCTGGAGGAAAAGTATCTGGTGTTAGCAGAAGGAGGCAACGGGTATCGGTGTAAGATATCAGACATCCCGAACATAACCTTTTGCGGTTATTACAAAAAAGAAAATAATGAAGAAACCGATTATCATCCGCTACAACGCTGGAGATTGTGCTGACAGGCGACGGCTGATGGCGTCTCTAATTCTCTCCCTCCCTCCCTCCCTCCCTCTCAATCTACCGGCATCGGCAGCGATCATCACCAGTAGCTACGATAACCACGGGAAGCAACCTCTTCCTCTCCTCTCCTCTCCTTTTCACAGCTGGAAGCAGAGTCACAGGTACGAATACCTTCCTTTCTTTCTCTCTCTCTCTCGGTGTTTGTGCATTTGGGTGGTGTTTGTGAAAACCCATTTCTATTGTTGAATCGATTGGAACCCATTTCTACTTGCGAAAACCCATTTGTGAAACCCTGTCGGAAGTTCCTCGATTTTCTCTACTTAATCAAGCATGCTTTCATAAGATTCTCCTAAATCCATTAAATATCTTTATTTATTTATTTTCCTTTTAAGATCCTCTTCAGCCCGGATTCATAGTTTTTCAGACAACGCCACCCCAGAAAAAAGAAGAGTTTTGGAAGGACTCTGTAGGAAAACTGTAAATGGAGAGGAAAAGAATGCTTGCATTGAAGAATCACCAAAGACCCACGTCAAATGAAAGAAAAAAAAGATCCAATTTGATGATCAATGCAACCAGAAAGAATAACTTCAGTCCCAAAAGAAGTCAAAAGCCCATCTCAAAAAAATCTGTAAAAACACTCAGGTTTCTTCTCGGAACTAGAACTCATACTAGTGAAGCAGAAGCAATCTGGAACTGAACTTCCAAAAAAAATGCAGACCCACAGATGGACACAAAATCCATTGAGCAGGAGTAATTTTTTTTCCAAAATGCAGTTAGAGGCTTCACCAAGTAGAAGACATTAAAGAAGGTTTTCTCAGAAAAGGAAAATTCCCACACTTCTTCATAAACCAATAAAAAGGAAATAGAAAATCTTAAGCATTAGGAAGATGCATTTAGTGTAATTTCAAGAAAATCCATTTTAGGAGTAGTAGTATTCATGATAGAAAATCTTAGCTTTCTCTGTTGCCCCACCAGAGAAAAAAAAAATACAACTCCTCAGATCTTGTGCAATTTGGGGGACACGCTTTTGAACAATAAGAGGCAAAAGGTATAAGGGTCATGCAACAAAAACAATCAATCAGTTGAATAAATTTTAGTACACATATTTTCCATCCTTATCGATGACTTGATGGATTATAGTTGTATATTTTTCATTAGTCTAAGGATGGGGTTACAGTATTTTCTGACTAGGCCATAGATATTGGTGTGTTTTGGACATGCCCCAAATTACAATGGGTTTGATATTTTCGGAGAAGGGTTGGTGGGAAATAGAAGTTATCCAAGATTTTGATTAGTTGGGTTTTGCTCCCTTTATATGATATGATTTCTAGATTGGAATTCGTTAATTTTTTTCCTGTTGCGTGTTTATATATTTATTTATTTATTTATTTTTTGTGGTCGAGATGGAATTGAAAGATTGCATTTTAGTGTTGTTGCTGACACTGATTTGAGGATGAGGTTTAGGGAATAAAGTAAATATAAAAAGCATGTCAAAACTTATATATTTTCTGATTGTCATGTCATCCCAAACCAGATTGATGTCTATGCTTCCAAAAGTGCTAAAATATTATTGAAGTGTGTATTTCTGTCTTCTTTTTCTTGTTCTTAGCTTGGATTTGTTTGCAACTGTGGGCATGCAGTGAATCCCCCAATATGAAAATGATTATAAATGTTTCTAAATGCAGTTGGGGTTTCCACTACATGTTTTAAACCAATAATGAGCCAGATATAACAATGGAGCTGTCTCCTTGATCGCTTCCAGACCAGAGCCAGGAAAACTTCCTTGGGAGGGCCACCATGTAAAATAGGGAAATTTTGGGGTTGGGGGTTTTGGTGGGGGTGATTGGCTTATGTGAAGAAAAAAAAAAAAAAAAAAAAAAAAAAAAAAAAAACCTATGAAATTCCTATAACATATGGGGTTTTACCAAAAATTAAAGGGGCTTTCCACAATTTCTAGGGGGGCCATGGCCCACCTTTGCCAATACCTAGTTCCGCCCTTGGTCACTCCCTAATTACCTTATCTGTAAAATTTGGGCATGGCCGTCATTTGTTGTAGAATGCATTGTAGATGACTATAAAAGTATGGAGAGTGGACACTGCATTCATATGTAGCCATCTCATGTTGGCTCAATTGGATGCATAACCACAAGGGGACTATTTGGAAGGTAGGATTATGTTTGGATTTTTTTGACCAACCGCCACACAAAGTAAACCCATTGATAGAAGATTAAATCTCTTTGTATATTGATTCATTCTAAGGAGATATCTCTTTCTTAGAATGAAAGGAATGTTGGGAGTGATCGTGATTAGAGGATGTGTACATGTTGTTGAGCAATGCCACTTGGTGATCCAGTAGACTCCACCAACTAAAGAGGTGTTTCCTTCAAATGTTGGGAGGTTAAGATCTTTGTAAGGCAACTGGCTGTAAGTCTTCAAAGCTTGTAAAACTGTTAAGAGATGTTGTTAGAAAATAACTTTAATTATTGCATTTGTGTATGTAGAGGAGAAAAATGCTTAGTAAGACGATGCCTACTTGCCGAAAATATATATATATATATATATATTACTGAGTTGAAGATTTTCACAAAATCTACTATAGGTGCAGTCACACCAACTCAAAACACGACTAATATGAATATAGGACCCAAGTATTGTTTATCTAAAATCATACAACCTGTCCTTGATACAAGATCTATATGACAAGGAAGGGTTTGGTAATTTGTCTATGCATTTATTTTAGTTGCTAATGAAAATACATCAAAATTTAACATTTCCTAATATTCTGGTTTTTTCAATATTTTTTTGCCTCAAATAAAATTCACTCAATACACATGCATATTGCAACTGCCTCCTTTTTGTTCTTTAATCACATTATTTTGAATCTAATGGTGGAGTCCCTCTCGCTTAGGCTATTGGTTTGCCCAATTGGACCACAATGCCAATTGGAGGTTACATTTCTTTTGATATTTTCTTGTAGGATTAGTAGCTGAGAAGTTCGAATGGGGAAATGATGACATCATGGGCCTGAATTATACAAAGACACCCTACTGGATTTGACCTCGTTCTCGGTGCTGGTATTTAACTATTTATATTCTACAACTCTTTTTTCCTTCAGTTTTGAACTCTTCTTATTCATTGATTAATTCTATACTGTAATTTTTTTTTTTGTGTTTTTAACTCCTTGACAACATATGAGCATTCCTCCACTTTTTATACAGTGGAACAGCTTCTCCATCTTAGAGGCGGCCAGTGCAAATTCACACTAGCCCATATACCTCAAGTTAAAATGTGAGTATTAACCTATCCATGGAATATGAAGTTTTGAAATACGATTGCTTTATACTGATCTAACTTGTGTGCCTCGAATGAGGTATAATGTCCTGCACCATGGATGATGCCCCGAAAATCTCCTTGATTGGAAAATCTCCAGTTTCTGGCCCATTTCTGAACCATTTTTGTATCCTTTTAGCCCTTAGTTTGTGAGTCGCCGATCTTAAAGTTAAGATCTAATATTGGATACTTAATGAAACATCTATAGCATGCAGTGGGACTCCATCATATTTTATGGAACCATAGCTCCAAATGTGTGTAACCACCCTACCCACCACTGGAATAGCAATTGTGAAACACATCCCACACATGCCTATGCCATGTCTTTGTGACAACATGAAATGGAGTTACAAATTCTTAAGAGGTGTTTATTTATAATGTCCGTAACCCCTTAATAGGGTCTCTCTTGATGCCTTTCAAATTGCAAGCGGACCACAATATTTTAGCAGGATGGATGTTTTTCCATTCTTCTGTGTTGTTTTAGGTCATGTGGGAAATGATAACCAGATTACATTGGTTTCCTTTTTTTCAAATTCTTTGCCTAATGAGTCATTATGTGTGACCTGTAGTGTTACCTGCTTTGATTTAGGCAAAATAGCATCATACACACCATAGTTTGTGTATCTGCACATCCAGATGCATTTTAGTTTTTAGTCATGTCTGCTTTGCCATCACCAGAAAATACATAACTGCGGTGGGGAGACGTGTATGAATTAATATCTAGTGCAATTGAGCTGATACTATTGTTAATTTTGAATTGATTGGACAAGTCAAGAAGTTCACATCCAGCTAATGTTATTATTTTTTCTAGATGATACTAGTAGTTGTAGTTATGCAAAAGTATTCTGACTAATCGGAGCCTGGGGAACATTCAAAAGCCCAACTGTTTTTTTTTCCCCAAGAACTTAGTAAACTAAATGAAAACTCAGTAACTTGGTTGAAATTATCTTAAAGGAAGATGGTCATTCTTGTCTTTTGTAAGACAAAGCAATCAGATGCAATCTCAATCTCCGTATATGTATATACTGTCTAAGCATTAACGCTTACTAGTTATATTAAGAGCTTGGATCTCTATGCTAATGCACAAATTATCTGCACTTGGCAAAGGATGGATGCAATGGCTGTTGATGAAGCTATCTGGCATGGAATGAAGATCAGTGAAGTAGACTGGACCCGGTCAATGGTAAGAAATCTCAAAAGTGTCATTTATGAGATCAAATTTTAACCAATGCTTGGAATACACATATCTTTTATTATTATTATTTATTTTTTTGGATCAAGCTAGGTGTTTATGTTGCGTATATACTGTAGGGACCTGTGGACATGGCAGATCGCACACATTTTTTCTTTTCATAACAGACGGTGTCCCAGCCCTACGGGCCCAGGGAAAGCCGGGTAAATCTCCTTGTGGTCCTAGCGTGGTAGCGCAGTTTCGAAGCTTCAACTTCTAGGAGCAAATCATGGTCCTAGGCCAACTCAGCTACTCTTTGGGGTTCTCTCACACATCTTCAGCAAGCACCTTTACCAGCAAAGCAGCCACAAGTAATGCTTCTCTTTGTTTCTTTGCTGCCAACTCTGATGTGTTGGGCCCAAGTAGATTAAGGATTTTTAATTCAGTAATTATATGTTAGTTTCTAATTAAATCAGTAATTATATGTTAGTTCCTAATTTTATTTTAATTAGGATTAGGTTTTTAATATTTTTCAGTTTCTTAGTTTAATTGGTTTTCATAGCCACCAAATTTTCTTTCTTATTTATATGCATTGTAAAAAGAGAAGTTCTTAGAGAGAGTTGATTAATGAAAAATTGGAATTTTTCATTGAGGTGCATCCCCGTTTATTGTCTCTACGAAGACTTATTGTGTCTTCGAATACGTGCTTCAGCACCCATTGTGTTTTGAACACTTTCCACGCAAGTCCTAAACCTTAGGGCCTGTATCAAACTCCATCTTAATATGGTCTTGATCAAGATTTGAGAACTCAAAATCATCTTAGAGGGTACTTCCACAATCCTTGTTTTTTTTAATTTTTTGCCCTCAAACATTCTAAACAAAGCAAATAAAGGGATTTTTATGGATTCGTCTCTCTTAAAACTTGATTTTCGCACACTAATGACCAAAGACGTAAAAATGTCTCGAGTGCCCGTTTTGATACTATACTAGATTAGTAAAAATCAAGTAAAGCCTTTATTTTTGAGACAATGGATCACATAATAGCACTTTAACTCAAGATTTCCTTCATTTTTTTTCAAAAAAAATAAAAAAAGAAATCTCATTTAACCACTAAAAGACAAAAAAGCTCCACTTTCCTATACAAAAGGTCAAAAAAATTTCATACTAAACAACTAAAGAAAAAATACCATCGTAACCCCATTATCTTTTATCATATCTTGATCTAATGCTTTACTACACTTTATTTTACATCTAAAATTACCAAAAGGGCCAAGGTCTTACACTTGACCGGAGACGCTTATTGAGAGAGAGAGAGAGAGAGAGAGAGAGAGAGATGTATTTTCAAAGGTTATCAAAGAACTGTGTATCCATTTCTAACTTCAGATTACAGTATTGTTCTTCTGAAGCACTTCTGCGGTGGAGAAGCATGTTCTTGCATGCACTTGTCTGCATGTAGTGAATGTCGAGATCTTTACTGCTCTGGCAGAGGCTGGTGGTGAGACGGATGATAAATTCAAAGAATTTGTAAAATTGAACAGTTGGGATATGGTTGATGCCGACAGGCAAGACCAACTACAAGTAGGACAGTAGAACACACCTGGAAAAGGATCGGCTACAATGATAGCACAGTTGTTATGTTGGTGACTAGTTGGTGGGACGGGGCCACAAATTAGCCTCAATGAAAGTTTGTTCCTAATCATCTGATCCAAAGCTTTAAAATAGAAAAGAATAAAATTTGAGATATGGTTTATAGTCATCATCTTAGATTGGATGAATAGCAGAGCCAAGGCTCAATGATTCCCATCAGCTAAAGTAAGATGAAATGGATGGCATTTAAATTCAAAAGAAATGACACCCTTTCTTACCTGTCTAATCAGTCTGCCCAAAAGTTTCATTAGAGTCCAAAAAAGAGAACCACCTCACAGGGATCAGAAGCAAAAGAGTATCACAATAAACCACCAGTCTTCAATCTTTTTGTTTTTTTAATAACCCAGGGTAAAACTATGGGAGGTGGCCGTCGAACACAAGACCTCTATGCTTCCTAAGGCACAAAGTCCTTGGCCAATAGAGCTACCACTCGTTGGTTATCTTTAATTTGTTAATGATGCAAAGGGTCTGTTTCGTTCTAAACAATTTTAGGCTATAATTTACAAACTTAGAGAGAGAATAAATTTTAATTTAACTTATTAAAGACGGCTTGGTTGTTTATTTTTAAAACATATTTTACCATTGAATAAAACTATAGCTATTCCTGGAAAAAGGTCATGACTTCAAACCACTTAAAACCCATTTGAACCCCAATTACAATGAGAGTAACATGAAAAACAAGTACATGATAAGATTTTATCATGGTGAATTTCTATAATATTCCCAAAAAAAAAAAAAAAAACAGAAATTAAAATAGAATATATATATATATATATATATATACTGAGAATGATAACTGTTTATAATCATTGTGATATTTGTACACACCAAAAGGAACCTAAAGTTTGTACAAGCTGCAAACTAAACACAAATGCATTATAGAATAATCAATTAAAAAGAGAATAGATCAGGATGTTTGATCAAGTTAAACTATCTAATAAGGTTAATAAGTATATGTTTCTAAAAACATGGAAAGAAAAACTCTCGCCCCTTGTCACTGTTCTGTTCCTAATGCCTAGAAAAAAGTGATGATTTTCAATGGAATATCCAATAGCCTGGAAATCTTTAGTCCCCTTCCATATAAAGGTTACCGGAGAGAGGAGGGAGCAATAATTTAAAAGCTGCCCTTTTACCTCGATGCCAAATGTTCTAACCCCGGTCTCATCTTTATTGAGTTGTCACACTCTTCGCGAGATTCCGAGGCTGGTCTACATTATATCCACGCAGAACCGTCAGATGATATGCCAGCAACTGCCCGGGAAAAAAAAAGTAACTGTCAATAAGGATACATAAAATTGCCGAGATAAAATTAATCAAGTTGCAGCTCAACTTCAATGTATCTATAAGATACACCACACATTTTACTTGTGAGGAGCTTAAGAAGCATCCTTCTTTTTCTCCATATGGTGAAAAGAAGGCACATCAAAACTATGTCGTTTGTAGTGACAAAAGGAGAAGAAAATGATCTTTCTATGAAAAGATTCTTCCACAACAGATTGATCGTTTAACGTTTGAGGACAATGTTTCATTTTTCAGCAGTATTTTTAAGATTTGGAGGCAGACTCATCAAATATGAAGAACTGCAGACTCATCAAATATGAAGAACTTACTCCAAGAATTCCTTAACTTCATTAGTTTGAATTGATCTACAAGCACAATGTCATATTCAATGTTGTAGAGAATCCCTTTGAGGGTCACTCCTTTTAAAGGAAATTATCACTTTTAAATACTATATTAAGATTCTTCAAGCAGACCCCATATTGATGGGATAAGGCCCTAATGATAACAAGAAGACACTGATCAAAATGGATCCACGGTTCTTAATAGTCTAGGGTGCACAGATGCTAACTGCGGCTGCAGTGAGCCATATAAAGCTACTCCACCCATGAAATACCAAACACCGTCTTGTACAAATGCAGAAAAAGGATGCTGGTACTGAAACAACTGTGTGATTCTGTTCACAAAGGCACTCAGCTTGGTTTTGTTGGTAAAGGCTACAATCCCTAATTACCTTCTCTGAATTAACGTATATCACCCAGATTATCATTTGTACTCTCAACTATTCTATATGGCTAAAATAAAATGGTACATACTGAAACACCGAACACAACCCAAGAGTTGACGTTTAAACTGACATTCTGACCAAGCACCCTTCCCATCTCTCTCCACATATCACACCTACTAAACACAAAAAGGTCATGACAAATAGTATTTTAGCATAATGAGGATCCATGATATTACATGGAAGCATGGGAGTTATCCGTCATCAACCTTGCATATGGTACACATGACACATTCATACAATGACCCAAATCATCCATCCAATGGGCTCTCACTCGATTGGCCACTAACTTATACCCCTTCAATTGATGTAAGCATATATAAATTTAGCTAAATGAACCTTGACCTGACAATCCTAATCATCCTATCAATGGACTTCGATGTTGAATGTGAACATCCTAAATATTGACTACCATAATCCATTATTAACCATCCATTATGTGGTTAGAATCATCTAATGTGTGAGTTTTTGGACGTTGGCCATCCATGTTCCAAAATTGACTTAAAGATTTCAGTCATTCAACCACCAAATGAACGGCCCGGATTTCATCCATGTTCACCACATTTATGTTTAAAAGGAAGCAAGATAATATATGAAGATGGAAAAAACTATATTCATTTTAAGTGTCTGTGGAGAAAATACCTGCAATGGTACTATATTAATGACAGGCTGAAGGCAATCCTCGACCTGCGGAACTTCTATTACGCGGCAGGATCCACTAGGGCACACCAATTGTGCTGCTCCTTTTGAGCACATCACTATCAAGCGACCTTTACGTGCATGGAGCTGCTGGATTACAGACTGTTGCTTGCTGTAATTAATACCAAAGCACTATGAGTACAGAAGAAGCAAGGATATCAATTAAATGTATAATTCCAGATTATTAAAGCCAAGAACATAGTTACCTGAAGCAAGTATCGTGTGTGGCAATAACAATGATGGGGAGGGTTTCATCAACTAATGCCAATGGGCCGTGTTTCATTTCGCCTGCAAGTATTCCTTCACTGTGCATAAGTGCCACTTCTTTCACTTTCAAAGCACCCTCTAAAGCTGTGGCATAGTTGTAACCTCTGCCAAACATCAGCAGTGACTGCTCATCCATTAACAATTTAGCAAGATCCTTCATTTCGTTGTCAAGTCTCAAAGCCTCTCTAACTTTATCTGTCAAAAGAACCAAGAGTAAGAGTGGTACAATATCTGATGTACATTTTCCTTATGAGAGATCCTAATGTAAGTCACCTTCCTCCGTAGTTAAACGTGATATTAACATCATTCATGTAGCACAGGGCAAGATCTGAAGCATTCATTTGCATGGGCACCACAACTGATGAGGAGAGAAAGCCCACAAATCAAACTGGTTGGACAAATCTTAACCCTTTGCTTGGAGGGTTTTTTTTCTTTCTCAATTGCTATATGAGCCTTAGTGGAACTTTGGTCAAGTTTTGCTTTAACCATTGGTTCTGTTTCAGATGGCCAGTTCTGTTTCCTCATAAGATACCTGCTGCAATGGTTTTGTGTGTCTGCCAACATCATTTAAAGCTATAGCCCATCCAAGGTAGGATCAGTTTGGATCGGTTTAGATGCACTGTAGACTTACGAGGAACAAAGTTGAAAAATACCATGACCTTAACCATTTCTATTTCTCTTCCATTCCACAACAGTTATGTCTGTCAGCATTATATTCTAGCTATAGCCCATCCAAGTAGAATCAGTTTGGAGCTCTACAGATGCACCATATACTTAAGAGGAAAAACACCAGACTTGTCCATTTCTATTCCCCTTCCATTTTGTAGTAGAGGACCAAAGCTCTAAGCAGCCACATACTCATTCATGCAATATGAGATATTTGCTAACCCTTCTTGCAGAACACACATGTGGATCCAACCATTAGGAACATTCTACCATGGACATGCCATTATCTAAAAGTCAGGCAGGTTGGACAATCGTAATGGATGAATATTAGCTGAATCAACTTCTTTTCATCACACATTTTCACTTGCGTCCAGAAGTTTGGATCATCAAATCCCTGATTGCTGGTTGGGTCTCTGGTGCAGATGTGGAACTCAAGTGTACACAAAGGCCATGACTCACATGTGCCACAAAAAACATTGCTCAAAGGAGTTAAGCATGACAAGTTCCCAGCTGTCCATCTCCATAATATTCAGTTGAATTAGAACATCACTTAACTTAGTAAATAGGAAAAGTATGGTTTCATATCTTTAGTTAATTGTGAATGTATCAGATTAAATCATCTCAACAACTTGACTGAGGCTTAGATCTCGATTATAGAAATATTCTTTTATTTGAAGGTATCTGAAAAGATGTAAAGGGTTGGGTGAGTTTAGTTGGTTCATTAATTAAATACAAAGAACAGGATTAATGCATTCACTTGTGTTCCTTTCTTTAATCGTGACACCTAAATGGTCTGAAGTTGTACCAATACCGATTTACATGTAATCTGGTTTTTCTATTAAATTTACATTAGTACTTCTCGTGTGCTAGGTAACTGTTCATAACCGTTGCAGTAACCCAAAAGATCAACATACAGAAGCTAATTTGCCGATAATATGAGTATTCAATCATATCAACACAAGACTAAACTTGCACTTTGGTGTTGCTTGGATACTTGTGTTGCAGTAGAAGAATGAGGTAGGCACATGCAAAAAGGTAAGGTGAATATTTAAATAAAACTTCTTCCATGTTTACTCGCTGGATTTTTCTGACAAGTGGCTGGATTTTACAATTTTGGTGCACTGTGCGTGTGAAATCTGAGACTAGGGTTACAATCAAACCCTTTGTTTGCATCATTCTTATACAATTGTGCTCAACTGTGGGAGTTTAAAGATGAAATTAGACCAGAAAACTGAAAATATGAAGGAAAGTTTTGACAGAAACATACTCGGCAAGTCAAACAGTCCATCAATAACACCCTCTCTCCTTGCTTGACTGGATGTTGTGTCATCTCCAATGGCTAAAGCCATCATAGCCATCACAACTATCTGACTTGTGTATGCCTGTTAGATTATGGTGAGGCTAGTGTTAGATGACTAGCATAGTAGTTTGCCACAGCATGGATATCAAATCATACACAACACAGAAATTACCTTGGTACTGGCCACACCTATCTCACACCCGGCATTTATGTGAACACCACAATGTGTACTTCTGGCTATCGCACTACCAACAGTGTTTGTTATGCCAACACATAGTGCCCCATTCTCTGTGGCATATTGTAATGCAAGCAGAGTGTCTGCAGTTTCACCAGACTGACTGACAAATACTGCTGTATCTTCTCTGTATATAGGACCCTGCCTGTCCAACAGATCACTTGCAAGCTCCATTGTCACAGGCACACCTAAATGCCAAACAGAACAAACAGTAAACCAATGTCTAAAATGCATCATTGCCTAAAAGCATGTTTGGTTGGTGATCCTCGGCCTGATGGTGTGCATCATATCCTGTGACCCTTTTTGCACAACTGATTTAACCATTTATGTAACATGCCTCAAAGGCTCAAACATCTCCATGATTGGAAATCCTAGGCATCAGATATGTGGTTGAATTTAGATCAGTTCCATATTCTTCTTGATCAGTTCCATATTCTTCTTACTCAACCATCCATTTGCAAGATAATGAGCGAGGAACTTAAAATTCTCTAGTGGCAAGTTTTCTGTATCAAGGCCCATAAGACTAATTAATTATTAGGAATCCAGGACCTTCGGGAATACCTAGACTCGTAAGGAGTTACAAAGTAGAGATTCTTCTAGCTTTCTCAGGCTCAGAAGGATTAGGAGATTCTGTTAGATCATGAATCCTCACATTAACAGAAGGTTTGATTTTTTTATTTATTTTTTAATGATAAGTTTTAAAAATTATAAACCATATCTTTTGGAACACATGGCTGTTTAATGTGTTTCCAGAATGTAATTGCATGGGCTAAAGAAAAACAAAATAACTTGGAGATTTGTTTCCCTAGGATTTCATGAAATTTACATCAGAAGCAAGGAAGATAATACTTTCCCATCTTCCATTCCTGAATCCTAGATAACCCAAAATGGAAGAGAATCATCTAGCCAAAGTTGGACTATTTAGGGAAAACTTAAACGTTCCAACAGCCTTGATGTAACTCTAACTGGCGCTCTCTCTTTTGGCTTCATCTAGTTGTATCCCATTTGTATTGCATGTACACACTTCATAATCATAAACATATATATATATATATATATATATATGAAAAATAAAAAGTAAAGCAAGGATAAGCACACGTAAAATGGTAACCACCAGAAAGCTCTTCCAGAAATGGTCTCGCAGCTAGAGCTGCATTGTAGCTTGTACCACAACCAATAAAAACAATGCGCCTGCTTCGCCTAATTGTCCTCAGGTGATCCTTAAGCCCACCCAAAAGAACACTCTTAGCTTTGGAAGAATCTCCACATATAAGCCTCCCCCTCATTGTTGTTCTTAGAGACTCTGGTTGTTCATGGATTTCTTTTTGCATAAAGTGTTCATAATTTCCTTTCTTTATTTGCTCCACTTCCATCTCAAGATCAGACAATGCACGTTGCACCGATGAAAGTCTAGGAAGATCTCCACAATTTTTTGCCTTGTCATAGTCAAACTTGAGTATCGATATGCTTCCATCCTGAAATACAATATCAACAATAAGCATGTTTTTTTATCTTCATAGATTCAGATAGTTGCAAAAGAAATACCAAAGATATCATGAAATTTGAATATGAACAGTACACTTATCCTCAATTCATGCTCAGGGGATTAATATAAGTTGTGGAACACACAAACTACTGCAGCTCTCCAGATTAATAATGTTAATAAGTGCCCAATTACCTGAATATCAACAAAGAAACTACTCAAAAATCAACATTGAGCCATATTTGGGGCCCAAATGACCATTTAACCCAGATTAGGGTCCAGTTGGGCCATAACTGACTGGTTTTAAAAGGTTTTTATGACCTTAGACTTGGGTCCAATGCTTTAGAACAAAACAATAAGCCCAGAGGTCACAATGGGCCTAAGTACCAACAGTCCAAAGGACCCGACTGGAAAATAGGTAATGGCCTTGATTTGGGCCCAAATGACAATTGGTATGGTTCATGGACACATTTTTTAATCGGTAACAGAAAATTATATTAAGGATAGGAAAGAAGAGTGCAATGCGAAAGCCAAATGCCCAAATCCCCTACCCAAAATAGGAATACAAAAAACAGGTATAAAAGGATTATGCTGATACCAAAATTCAAAGAAAAACAACAATACAACACTAAAAGACAGCCACCAAATCTGAAGATCTATCCACCCCTAGTTTGGCCAGAGTTTGCAAAACCATTTGCTGAACGCCGCACATGCTGAAAACTCACTCTAAGGGAAGAGGAGAAGAATCTAATCTCATTAAAGTAAAATTGAAACCTTCATGGGAAGTTGGCCGCCAACATCCAAGAAATAGCATTCAAAGAATCATTTTCAACAATTAATGAATAATGACTCTCGAAACGAAGAAGAGGAGTAGATACGACAGCTTCCAAAATGGCTACCACCTTCGCTTCATTAGACTCCATCTAGCCCACATGCTAAGAGAACAAAGCAAAAGCAGCACCATTGCAATTGCGAAGCAACCCTCCAACCCCTGCTGGCCATGGTTTCCCCTTAGCCGCCCCATCAACATTAAACTTCAAATCCCCAAAGGGAGGGGACCAAGACACAATGATGCTATCATTCCATAACATGCTATGAAGAGAAGTCTCCCAATTATGCAAAATGCACTATCAAACTCTCCATACATGACACCCACTTAGCTATCCAAACTCCAAAGCAACACCAAATGCACAACATCTTCGACTAGCATCAATGCCCCTAAAGACACTATCATTCCTCTCATTCCAAATGGACCATAGAATGGCAAACGGAATGAGCTTCCAGATAACTGTCCCGCAACCAAAGAACGGAGACATCCCCCAAGCCTCACTCATCATGAATAACGAAGCTGAAGAGCACCTACGAACACCACCTATGGAAAAAACACCATAAAGGAGAAAAATACACAATGAAGGAAAATGTGACCAACCGTCTCCATCTCTCTACCATAAAGCAAGCAACAGTCGGAGATGTCCTCTGAAAGCAAACCTCTCCTTCTAAGATTATCTGTAGTAGAGACCTTTCCAGAAGGCAAAAGCTGCAAGCCAACTAAGGACTTCCACTCTAGGGGGAGTCGAACCCAACCAAGCTAGGGAGACCAATGATTTGGCTCCCAGCACAACCTCCAATTCCCTCAAGAAAGATTTCAAAGAGAATACTCCTGAGAGACGTGGTTTCCAAATATGCCTATCTGCTTCACCCCTACACAAGAAGACATTAGAAAGAAGACTCAACAACGATCAAAACTTTGACTCCTCAAATTGACGCTATGAGCGCCTGAAAAGCGCCACCTAAGACACAAACCCCCTATCCCTGACATGACAAGTTTTAACCCAATACAATTCGTTGACAATAATTCTAAAAGGCTAGGGGACAAGGAAGATAAAGGACCCACATCCAACCAACCGTCCACCTAAAAGAGGACTCAACTACCATCCCCAACACAAAAACCCACCCTTGATGGAACACCTCTCCCCCTATAAAATACACATCTCCAAACCTTAAAATGTCACCCCATAAGCCTGACACCCTATACCTAGGGACTCTAGTAGGAGACCAACCCCACTCCATCTGACCATATTTTGCCACAATGACTCTTCTCCACAAAGCTTCCCTCTTCCCCAAATGTCCACCACCACTTAGCTAACATAGACCAATTTTTGAATTCCAAGCTGCCTAAACCCAAACCACCCAAACCCCCTGCCACCTTGGGTTTGATAACCTTATCCCACTTCATAAGATGTAATTCTTCCTGTCATGACTTTCTTCCCATAAAAAAAAAATCCCTTCTCAAATGATCCAACCTTTCTTCCAACTCTCAGGCTTATGGAGATGGATAGTTTCGATGAAGGATGTGTTCATCGCAAATCATGTCAATTACCTTGTGGTCCAACGAGAAGATACTTTTCTATCTTAATAATTGGGTGGGAGATAGACCTTTTGCACTTTTGTTTCCTGATTTGTTTAGTTGCGATAGGGATTCTCAAGTGAAGGTTAGCTCATATATGGAGAGACTTGGTAATGAAGTGGTGCCCCATCTTCAGGAGGAACTTGTTAGAACTTTTTTCCCTTTGGATCTTCATAACAGATTGATAATACAGGAGGATGAGGAGTATAGGTTCTTAATGGCTTCCAAGGATGGTGCTTTCTCTGTAGCTTCCTTCTTCTCAACTTTGAGTTCAGGTGTTCAAAGTCTGCTTATTAACCTGTGAAAATTTAAAACCCCTCCAAGTGTCATTGCCTTCAATTGGCTTGCTCTTGGTGGAGGCATTCTTACCATAGACAATCTTCTCCTCCAAAAATTGATCATAGTGAATGTATGTCCAATTTGTTGGGCAGATGAGGAAACGGTTGACCTCCTTCTCTTAAATTATAGGGTGGCATTGGCATAACAATTGTGGAAAGCAGTTCTAGTACGTTTGAGGGAACACTCATCAAACTCTTTTTGGCTTATTTGAGGCCTGGAAATTGGATATTAACTCAAGCAAGGGTAGGGGATGTGGAGGCAGTCTTTCTTTGGAGGGAAAGAAATTCTAGGTGCTTTGAAGGCGAGTACTCTTCAGTGAAGGCCTTGAGTGATAGGTTGAAGTTCAACACTGCGTCTTGGATGTCTATTCTTCCTCAATTCCGTGGCTTTCCCACAGAGATGATCATGCAGAATTGAAGCGAGGTGGCTTCATCAATGGAGGGGCATATCGGTTTGAGTGTGTCTCTACCAGAATGCTTTTTTCCAGGGATGTTTTTCTAGGCTCTTCTTATGTATTTGACTTCTATGTGACTTCTCGGGTTTGTGTTTTTTTTTTTTTTTGGTGGAAATTTTTGGTAGGTTAGCTTGCCAGTATACTTCTCCTATACCGGCAAGTCTCAATTAATAAAAGTCACTATTCAAAAAGAAAAAAGAAGTGAAGTTTCTGGACGTCTACATATTTGGATGTAGATTTGACAGCAGTTAAAAAGTTCAAGACACTCTGCATAATGAACCTATAGACATGAATAGCTGATAGATTATCATATTGAATCAACTTCATAAGCTACAAAGAAAACTAAGCATAGTAAAAAGAAAAGAAAAATAAGCTAGAGGTATAAGAAAATATGGAAAGTAACAAACAGAAAAGAGAAAGCACCTTAAGATGCACCACTTCATCATCTTCAATGACCAAGACTCTTTTTGTGTGTTCTACAAGAGCATTAGCATCACTGGAGAAGAACAGCTCTTTGGGCTGTCCATTCATCGTGGGGAATTTAAGATCATGAAATGACATTCCGCTATTCGTATCTTTAGTTAATTCCTGTAATAGCAGTTTCCTTGTTTAAACCAATATCAGCTGAAAGAAATTCAAAATTATTCAACAAATATTGTTGAAAAAACCAACATATCTTGCATCTTCCAAAATCACTTACATGGTACATAAGCACAGGTATAATTTGGAAATAGATACTATCTTATTTTCCAGTAGGCAGAGGCCAATAAAACAATTAGTGAACTTGGCAGAGATGTTTTCCACGATGAACTCAATACCACTGGAAAACAATAGTTCCAGTAATACTCAATGGCTGCTCAAAAAATGAAGTGAATGGTCTTCACTTTTACAGGTGAAAATTGGACGATTTAGAAAAAGATGGTCATATACAAGTAATTTGAGCTAACTGATGCATGACACCACAAAAAACAAATGCTTAAATGACCGTAATCATAATCAAAGGATAGATTCAATGTTCCGTTTGGATTATTATTCAGTTATAGACAAAATGACCAGACACGAAAGTTTTCCTTTTTTTTTTTTTATAAAGAAAATAACAAAGGAAGACCATTTTTCTATAAAAAAATAGAGAATACAAAAAATTTCAAAATGTAAAAGTCACAAGGAATTAAAAGAAAAAAAAAGTACAACACCTGAATAGACACCCACATAAAATATCATTTCTAAAATTTAATACGTATTAAAACACTGCACCCTTAAATTTCTGATCATCTGGCTGTAGAAAGTGGGGAAAGTGGAAAAGTATAGCAGAGACTGCAACCTACCTTGACACCAAGGAGCAACGGACTGCCACGTTTGCATGCAACCAACTCATTTGGATAATGAGGGCTTTTGAATATGAGTGCATATGCTCCTTCAAGATGCCTCATAACTTCTATGACAACTTGACTAAAGGTGACAGTCTGTTCACCTACAACACAAACATTTGAAAGGCCAACCACATTATAAAAAACAATAAATCCAATCTTACATTTTTATTTGTGAGTTAACGACTGACAAGATCACCTTCTTCTGCCTTTGCCTTATCAAAAACAAATTTTGCAAGCTTAGGAATCACTTCCGTGTCAGTATCTGATTCAAAGTTGAATCCATGTCGGATTAGCGTCTCCTTCAAAACCTGATGGTAAACAAAACAACCAAAATGTCAGCAAAACTGCCACATTTGTCACTATATCAGCTCTCAACCCATTGCTGGAAAGTGGAAACAAGAAAAAGACTCCATGGGAAAGCTAAATAAATTAACCAAAGTTTACTCTAAGGTTTCAGTTGAAAAGGGAGCACATGAAGCATGAGGATTAGCTAATCAGATTACAAAACATGCCAATGTTCTGCAGGCAGACAAAGAAAACAAGAAAAAAAAAAAAAGATACCAAGAAGAGAACTAAGCAATTATGATACCTCATAGTTAGTAATAATGCCGTTGTGAACTACTAAGAACTCATTTCCAGCACCAGATGATTGTGGGTGGCTATTTCTTGGAGAAGGCACTCCATGAGTCGCCCAGCGTGTATGGGCAATGCCAGCATGAACAGAAAAGGATGCCTCCAAATTCAAATCTGTTGAGTCTGCCTCTGTTAAGCACCAAAATCACACCTTAATTCAAGAAAATAAAACAAAAATGAACAAGATACATTTTTAGCAAAAATACATAGCACGAAAGACAATGTTAGATTGCGCTATAATTAGCTTCTCTGGGAATTAAACATAAAATATCTTTTCATACAAGATTCAACAGAAAAACTAAAACAAAAATACAATATGACACAGTGTGCTATGCGTCTGAATTCATAAACCTTCAAGGGGCGGTTTCTGGAAAGCACCCAGAAATCACCTGATCATACTAACATTCATCATGATTGGTTCTTGGTTATCTATAGTTTTTTTCTTTCTTTTTTTTTTTTTTTTTGTCACATACATAACAGCATGTTCATGCATCACATTAGGCATTTATGAGCTAATCCTATGTTTACGTGGAATTTCTATTGACAAAAATCTACGAATTTGAGGATTTTAAAGCCCAAGTGAGGGGTCGGAATTATTTTGTTTTTTTCAGGGAAAATGTATGCTTTCCTCTTCCTCCCTCCATCACTGATAAAAAAAAAAAAAAATTGGAGATTCCATGCACAGTAGTCAATTTTGGTTCAATTCTGACGAACTACCTGAAAGTTCCAGTTCTGTCAGGTGACAACACTGACAACCAAAAAACACTCTGAAGAATTTCAGTCCAGATTTTGGACCTTCATGGACAAAAAACACAACCCCAGAAAACGCAATTCTTCAAATTCCATACCAAAATCACACCCATACCGACAAAGATAAAAATCAATTTCCCTCCAAAACACATACAGCAGAAACCAAAATGAAGAGAAAGACTGGTTTTTTTATCATTATTATACCTTGATAGACGGATCGAACGAGCGATTCGATCTTCCCTTCCTGTCGGAAAACGAGAGAGGAGAGGAGGAGGAAGGACGAGATCCGCGCGTCGAACTAGTCTCGACTGGACCATCATCGGAGTCGATGGAGATTCCAGAGGAATCGTAGCCTCTGTACTCCAAACGCCTCAAGCCGTTGAAGAGAAGTTCGAGGATGAATCTTCTCTCTCGTGGGACATTGTAATTCAAATACGCGAAGATTCCACACATCTTTTCTCAACTCTCTCTCTTCTTCCCCTTCTTCTCTCTCTTTATTCTTCTTCTTCTTGTTCTTCTTCTAGTGAGAAAGGAGAAAACAGATTGAAGATGGAGGAATTGAAGCGAAAGAACGAAGAAGGAGAGACGAGAAAGACGGGTAGTATTTGCTAGCCTTCTCTCCCTCTTCTTTTCCTACTTGGGATGGTTTTCAGTTATGAATAAAATTCTGGGATGCATCCGTCGCCCATCTTAGTGGGCCCCTTGGATCAACGGTGGAGATCTCTAATTCATTCAACTAGTGGGACTTGGGACCAGAGGGAAGTTAAATCTAGACTCATGCTGCCATGCATCCCACCAGTGAGAAGAGTGGAGCTCGAATTCTGTCACAATTATTACACCAACTTTTCATTATCATCATCAAAGTATTCTCCCTACCAATATTAATTAGAGTACCCTGCATGAATTTTTTTTTTTTTAAGAGTTTTTTTCGAATCTATTTTTATTATTAATTTTAAATAAGAAATGATAATAAATAGATTGACACCCGGCATAAAATTTTATCACAAACCGAGCATTAATTGTGAGATATATAGTATTACATTATACTATATTATTTATAATATATATAGAAAGAGAAATTTTCGTATGCATACACCTTATACCGTTTTACATTAGAGTAATAGTGGAACCCACTTTATGATCCATCCAAACCGTCCACACATACAAGCCCATTAGTTTCCAATAATTTGAATGGAGTCGAACTGTTAGATCGATGGTCAAGTTTATCTTGCTCTAGGAAGGCTGAAATCGAGAAATAATACTGTGACATCTCTGCTCCTTTTCATTAGTGCATTATACTTAATTAACAAAGAATTAAAATATTTAAACCGGACTGTGCAGCTCAGGGAAGCCAAAACCCACACGGCCACATCCACCCCGAACCTGAGTTGAATCAAAATGTAAGAACTCATACACCCAAGCCCTACCGGGCCACAACCAAACCCTTTCCCAAAAGGGTTAAATTCAGCTAGGCCTCTTTAACCTGACCCATTGCCATCACTATTTCATACCAATTTAAAATTGGAAGGATAACATTATTATTATTATTTTTTTTTTGGGCTATCGGAGGGTTTCCAACCTTTTGGACTGGACAAATCCCTCCCGGCGCAGAGGAAAGCCAGATAAACTCCCTTGTAGCCCTCAATGTGGTAGTACAGTTTCAAACCCACAACCTACGGGTGCAAACTGTGGTCTTATGCCAATTGAGTTACCCCTTGGGGTTAGGATAACATTAATTAATCACAACTAAAAGAATCCCAAACTAAAAATTCCTGGGCATATAATTTGGTACAAAGAAAACAAGAGGCTTGGCAAAATAGAGCGACAACTACTTTCAACAAAGAAAATGTCAGAAACTCATTGGCTAGGACCAACTTATTAGCTATCCTTTTCTTTTCTAAATGTAAGAAATGTTTTTCCGAGCCCCAAGACAAAAGAAGGCAAGAATTAGATGACTGAAGACTCAGTGAACTAAGGCCACATACTAAAATTGCTACACAACTGTGATACTAATCGCTTATAACCAATCGATTTAGCCTTAACTAATTACAGTGGCTGATCGCAGAATACAATTTTCTGGGGTGCAACTTGGATGGATCGGGCCAAACCCCTTGCCTTGACAGTGACACATCCATTGAACCATATCAACCCAAATGCAAAAATGGCAAGTAATGAAGAGTAAAAAGTAAAGCAACAGTTTTGTTTAGCTGTGTTACTAACCATGAACAAGAATTGTACAATATCATCTATTCCTTTGGGTGTGTAAATGAGGTGAAGAGAACCATGGAACCAGAAAGAAAAAGAGAAAAATTGATGCCCTAAAAAGGACAAATGGAAAGTTAAAAAGGGTTAAAAAAAAAAGAAAGAAAGAACAATTGAATCCGAACTCTGAAGTGATTACATCTGAAGCTCTATCTCTAAGCTGATCGTGAGTATCCTGATTATCTATACTCTCATATAGATTAGTTAACTAAATACTTCATCCAGTAAAGAACCCATATAGCATCTTTTGATGCCTAAGTAACCAGCAAGTCCTATGTGAAGACAGACCTGCCCAAAATCTTTTCCTTGCCAACTCCAACACCTACAAAAAACAGGAAAACTGCAAAATTAAAAGGATGTGATATCAGTAAGAGCTGCTTGTACGCAAGAATCACATTCATTCTTAACTCATTTCCCATAGAAATGCAACAGTCTGGAATTATGAACTTGTATGAATCACTACATCTGATTCATAAAATTTGAGAAAAAGATGCAGGTGTGAGGCCCAACGCATGCATCATGATTTCCAGGCGAAATAGCAGCAATCAAAACAACACATCAATAACAAAAGAACTGGAAACCCAACTGACAAGGAGGACTAGAATTGGATGTTGAGATCTTTGCATTTCAACATCCTGCATTGCATCGCAAACTTACACAAGCAAAAGAGTTCATGATTCACTAGGAAAATGCACAACCTTAAAACTTTAATTTGTCATAGGCACAAATCATGCTTATACAATTCTTCCAATAGATAATATCCACTGACTCACTTTGTTCTTAACACTTTTATTGCAATTTTAATCACCACATTTAGAGGGTTCTAACATTATTCCAAGTAAAAAAAAAAAAAAAAAAAAATAGAAATCATAGTTGAGAATTTCATTTCAGACCCGTTTCGTTTCGGTTTGGCCTCCAAACCAAAATGTTTAGGCCGATTCAAAATTTCAGTAAAAAGTCTCACAATAATGTTTCAGGAAAAATATATAAAAAAATATATTATGTATTAAAATATTAAACAAATATCAAAATTTAAAAATGAGATTGAAATTTTGGTCAGGGCCCTCTTTTTCATTTGAGTGAAATTTGGCTAGGGCTCATTTCCAATTTAGAGTAAAATTTGGCCAGCGCTCTATTTCCTATTAAAGTGAAATTTGGCTAAGGCCATATACTCTCTCTCGCTAGCCAGCCACTCCAATCGAAATCTGGAACGTCAGACTGAAATTCCATTTTTCAGCCATTTCCAAAATTTCAGATGAAAAGATCCAAAATCTGGACCAAAACTTTGTTTAAGGACGTTCAGTTCATTTGAAAGGGGACGTTCGGTTCATATCAATGGCGAAACTGAAATTGTTTGGGCATTTTGGCCAAACCGAATAGAATTTGTCAATTATGGTAGAAACTCTAAAATGAGGTGGAAGGAAAAAAGAAAAATGTCCAGAAGTGCATTTAAATCAACATTCAAATTTAAGACATACAAAAGTAGAGATTCAAAGCACCTAGAAAAGCTTACAGCCATTGCAATTGTTGAAGATTTCTTACCTTGTTCAAGGGGCATGTTGATATGCTCAATCCTTGCCATGTGTGGCTGGCGCTATAAGGTTTAACTGAAAAAACCTCTGCACTTCTCCGATCCACATAAACACTTCTTCCTGCTGTGGTGCCCATTGCTACTGGACAGCTCCTCCTTACAAGATTGATTTCCATGTATCCCATAATCATATGTTAACTCTGTCATTGGAGGAATGTGTTTCATTGCATATAACATAATGTGAGGATAGCATTCATCATCATGATCATATAGAACCGGCTGCCAATAGACATTAGGGCAGCAACTATGGTTCATGAAGCGGGAAATGTTGCCCATATTCTTTGCACTTATAATGATCTGCAATGGTTTAGAAGTTTCATTCGAGGTGTCAGGTTGATCTTCTCCCATCAAGTCATGTATGTTGTTTGGTCCAAATGAGGTCTCACTGGTGAGAGCGGCATCAAAGATATAATCATCTTCATCATCTCCATCTTGTGTTCTGACCTTATCGATGACTTCACCAGTATATTCACATATAAAAGAACCTGCTCGGATAGGATCCCATGAGCGCAGACCCCAGCCTCGGTCCCTTGTCTTAAAAACCTCAAAGTGGAATCTTATACCCCTTTGGGACACTCGATTTCGACAATTAGGAGAGCACGGACATGAAGTGCCACACTCATATATCAGACTTCTGCGATGCAGGAGCAGCGCATTCGAACCATATGGCATATAGTCTCCATTCCTCTGACTGCAAGAGCAATCTCCATCACCTGGCATACAAACATTGTGGCATATACATCCCACACTGGGTTTCATTGAGCTGATTGGTTTCAAATACTTGACACCAGTGACATATGAGAAATGAGTTGGTCCCTTCTCCTCATCAACATCATTAACAAGGCAAACGGGTAAATTTTCCATCCCAGAAGATATGTCCGGTAAGATCACGTGGCTTCTAGATGATGGATTTTCCTTCAATTGGTGGGTCAATTTCCAGATGGCACTACCATCAGGCTGACCCGGTACTCTCAGCAATTTGTACTTAAAAACACTAAAGCCTGATTTCCCCTTCTCTATCCAGGACTCATGTATTTTATAGAGGCCATCATAAACATAAATCTTATTAGGTGGATTCAACAGATCCTTCATACCTCGAATGACCCTAATCTCATTCTTCCGGTGTGAGCTCTTCTCTAAAGCAAGATTACCTCTTTCCAGCTTCTGATCGTCAATTTGTTTCCCTACTTTGCTGCTTCCACCCTGGCCACTATAGATCAAAACATTAGCATCATTATCATCATCCTCATACATCCCAGAAGAAACAATGCTTAGAGCTACGGGGTCGTATTCTTGATCGAACCTCACATTCATGTAGTCAATCCCACCCATACTTGGAGCATGCAAGCCGACAAGACACATTTCAAACCTGAAAAAGAAAAGATCCCCAATCTCAACCCCAGGAACTGCTCCAATCCTTCTCTTTGTATTCACCCTAAGTCCTCTGTTCATCATGATCGTCCCAGCTTTTAAATCCGGACGCCTGCTCGTACCAGGAACCGGTTCTTTCACATCATCAAGCTGCACAAACCTCCGCCTGAGCGCATCATATGTCATGAGAACCTTCTCAACTGACTCCCTATCTCCATCAGCTGGTGCAGGTAGCACAGTCTCAACGCTATTTTTCACTCTCTTTTGCACCTTTCGCTTCTCAGCCTTCTCATTGCTATCTTCTGTCTCACTGCCATACACCATAGAGGTATTGATATCTGCCATTCTCTTTGGACTACTCATGTGGACTGAACCTGTGTGACCACCACCATTACCATGCACTCCAATTGGTTGCGGTGTATGAAAAGAAGCCAATGGAACTTGCACAGGGCTCTTGAAACCAGAATCCTCTCTGGCATGGGTGTTTATGTCCGAAGCAAAGGGAGTCTGTTCAGATGGCTTCTGAGACTCAGAAGGGACTGCAGCAGCAGAAGGAACAACAGGAACGAACGCAGGAGGAAAGGGTCTGTAGGGAGTGACGCAAACAAATGAAGGAGGAGCATTTGAAGGGACAAAAGTAGTAAACCCCATAGGAGCAGGAAACATTGGCGCCAAGCATCGCAAGGGCTTCACATCTAGGGGTTCATCATTCCACGACGAATTCAAACTTGGACCGCCCTCCATTGTGTTAATTTCAATCTCCTCAACAGAAGACTCAACCAACCTAAACTACAAAATAACTACTACTACCATTTTCCCCCTTCAAACTGCATACAACATTTCTAAAGAACACCCATGAGATCACAGAACACACAGATACTATGCGAAATCTATAAGTGAGCATTTTCAATGATACCTTCAGCTGGAAATAGAACACTATGATGCAGATTAGCTCTTAATATTCACTGCAGAGGAAACATAACAGTAGCCTAAGAAACAACAAACAAAAGGTTTAAAGATCTACAAAAACTACCAGAGGATCAAAAAGACAAGGCCACAGAGCCCCTCTCATACTATGTAATCACAAAACCATCAAAAGGAATCATGAATACAAATCATGAACTCCCAAATGTTACCAATCACTTTGAAGCATCCAAATAGGTATAGAAAGAAAGAAAGAAACCTTCATAAACACATCCTGAGCTCATACTGTCAAAAATGGAACAAGTAAAAGCCCTAAAACCCTTTTAGAACCAGAGATTCTACTGAAAGCCAGCAAACATTATCAAGGCCTTGTAAATTTCAGCTTGAAATCGATCCTAAAACAATATCTAGGGTTTTAGAAAGTAAGAAACAGCACTAAACCCAAAAGATGAAGAGACCTAAACTCTGCTTGAGAGATTGAAAAGACACTAAAACACGATTAAAAAAAAAACGTTCCAAACTATCTGGGAGAAAATATGAGTCATCAAAGCGCTATAGGGAATCTAGAAATGAAGGAAATGGGAAGAACAGCTAAAAAAAAAAAAAAGAGATAGGATCTCCGAAGAGATCAAACGGGAAAATAGAAAAGGCTCTAAAGCAGTGATTGAAGATGGATTAGATTGGCAGTCGAGAGAGTCAGAATCGACGATAAAAAATCTAGAAATGGGAGCTGAGATTTATGAGAGAAGAAATGAAATACCGAAGATATGTGTAGAGCTTTCTTTCGGAAGAGAGTAATGGGGAATTAGGGTTTGAAATTGGACGATCTTTCTTCTTCCTCCTGCTGCTGCTTCTTCTTCTTCTTCCTTTTGGTTTTTTTATTTCTATTTCGAGAAAAGGGTCTATAATCAGGATTGTTAGTCTTCCACAAAGAAATCCCTTTGCCTATTAGCTAATTAACTTTTGGATGGTGGGGATGTCGAGGGACTTTACTGAAGATGATTTTGAAAGTAACATTAGAGGATTTAACCGGAAAAAGCGCTTAATGCGCATGTGTTTCGCAATTAAACACTTTAGCAAATGGTGCATCAATTAGAGCAATTAGACCCAATTTTTTTTTTTTTTTTTACATAGTTGGCACATCATTGGCGTCGACCTTATTTACGCTACATAAGGTCAGTGCCAACCCTATTTACACTGCATAAGGTCGGCGCCGATCCTGTCTGCGAATCCTATTAGGGTTCGAAACCCTATTTCTTCTCATTCTTTTCTTCTCTCTCCCAGACTACCGCCAACACCGACCTTGGATGAGTGCTCCTGCATGGTTGTTGCCATTTCTACTTACACTAGGCTTCAAACTTCCTCCTCAACTGCATTTCTTTGCTTTCGATCGCTTTTTCCATCATCTATTTTTTCTATCTTGACTGCAGATGTATCTATCTCCTTCCATTTTTTTGTCTTTCTCTATGTTTTTGTATTTTCCTTCCTTTTGGTTCTCCTGCTATCCTGCATACAATATCGAAGTGCATGGTACATGGACTTCAACGTCGTTGTGGGATTTATAGATTATTCGTTTGAATGGACAAGGGTTTGTAGGATTCTGAATGTGGGGTTTACTGAGTTGAGAAGGACGATAGTTCCTGGAGCAGTTACTATCTTTGACAGTTATAATGAATTTGTTCTCCTCGCTCATTTTTCTTGTTTTGTCAAATGGATTGAATTGATTTTGGTCTCAAATCTTTAAGATAATAGATTTATTCTGTTTTTTGGCTTTGGAGTTGGATCTATAATTAAATTAAGATTATGGTTTGATTAGTTTCCTCTTATTTGATTGGTTTTTTTGTCTGTTACCAAAACCTGCCTCATTGATGTATCCCAAATGCATGAGATCCATATGGAAAACGTGTCTTAGTCAAGTGACAAAAAACTAGGCCATTTCATGTTCAAAAAATGGTCACTAGTTTATTTATGAAACCACATTTTAGTTGAACCACGTCTGAAATTATTATCAGGAAACCACCATGGAACAATAATGAAACTCTTTTAATTTAATCAGCCCATTTATCAAAGGAATAGTTCATATACAAAGATAAAGGTATATGGGATGTTGACGGATTGATTGAATGTCAATTGAATGCATAAAATGTTTTTGTTTGTATTTAAAATGTTGTATTTGAAGTACATAAGGGCCTTTTGATGTAAATGTATTGGTCCTCTTCTTTAGGTTTTTTTCTTTCCAAATTTATATAGTGTCATCACCGATGCTGTATCACTTATTTTAGACTGCTATGGTCATCACTAACCTTAACTTAGAATCTTTTCCAGAGAATGCCTGCAAAAAGTTACAACTTTTAGTAAAAAAAAAAAAAAAGAAACATGCGTCGGTGATGACCTTATTTTACACTGCTAAGGTCATCACCGACCCTGACTTACAACTTTATTCCAAAAATGCCTAAAAAAAGTTACAACTTTTGGTCAAAAAAAATAGGAAACTTGCGTCTGTGATGATCTTATTTTACACAGCTAAGGTTATCACCGACCCTGACTTAGATTTTTTTTTCTGGAAAAATTACAACTTTTAGTGTAAATAAGGTCGGCGCCGACGTTATGCAGTGTAAATAAGGTCGACGCCAATAATGTGCCAAATAGGTAAAAAATAAAAATAAAAATGAAAATTGGGCCCAATTGCTCTAATTAGTGCACCACTTGCTAAAGTGTTTGATTGCGTAACACGTGCACATTAAGTATTTTTTCTGGTTAAATCCTCTAAACATTACTTCGAAGAAAGAATAAAATATAAGGGGGTTATGATGGTAATTTATTTTTATTTATTTATTATGAAGTTTTTTTCACTTTTTGTATTGACTGTAGAGATTTTTTTGTCTTTCAGAGGAGAAATGAGGTAACTTTTTGACTCTTTTTTTTAGAAATATGGTAGAAATTTTGAATTAAAGTGCTTTTGATGGACTTTTTTTTTTTTTTTTTTTTTTTTGAGAAATGGGGCTTTACCTTACATGACAATATTAGTAGAGTTGCCAAACAAGCCCAGTAAAGGATTACTAGGGCCCAGTAAAATAAAAGGTAAAGTAAAGCATCAAATCAAGAGAAATTAAAATATAAAAGGGTTATGATGGTAGTTTTGTAAATTCGTAGGATATCTGTTTAACCTTTTGTATAAAAGTAAAGATTTTCTGTCATTTAGTAGAAGGAGGAGGTTTTTTTTTTTTTTTTTTTTTGTTTTTTTTTAAAAGAAAAAATAGGGAATTTTAAAAATGTACACTCTTGATGTAACTCCTTGTCTGAATAGTGAAGATTTTACACTACTTTTACTTTAATAGTAAATTTCCAAACGGAGAAAAAAAGAAAGGTCAAATAAAAAAGTATCAAATTTTAAAAATCATTTTTTATTTATTTAAGTTAAAAAGATAGTTCCTTGTACTACCAAATAATAAAAATTCCTCTTCCATCTAACAGTAAAAAAAAAAAAAGACTTTCTTATGCAACTAAGTGATAAAAAAGGCTTTTTTTGTCATTTAGCGTTTTTGACTTAATTTATTTTCTTTTGGTTTGAACATTTTCTTCACTTTAGTTGCAAGTAAAGTATTCAAACAAGAATACTTCATTAATGGAAATAGGTCAGAGTAAATGGATGGGTACTCACCCTAGCCATCCCCTATCACCTATCAACCCAACTTGAGTGTTTCTTCTTTTTTTTTTTTTTTTTTTCTTTAGGAAAAATCCTCTTAGACTCATTGAAGACCAAAAAAGCCTAAAACTTTAATATAGACAATATAGGTCCTCCCGTCACTTTTTTTTTTATCATTTTTTTACATTTTTGACGAGTGGCGATTTCGTCATTAATTTATACATGAGAGTGGATACCACTGTTTTGTCATTTTTTTTCTCTTTTTTGATGAGCAGGGATATCCCCGTTCAGTAGTTCACGAGTGGGCGAGGATATCCCCTCATCAGAATTAAAACACCCACCTAATTGAGTGTTTTGACTGTGTTGCGTGGGGATATCCATGCTTAACCAAGTGTGCTAAATGTATTAGGCGGAAAATATTAGGTAGGGTACTATTTCTTTTCTTCTTTCATCTCAATCTTTATTAGTGCCTCTCACACTGTTTGTAAGGGTTTGAAAAGTTTTAATTAAAAGGAAATTCCATTTGTTAGGAGAATTGCACTACAAATTCATTGTCACGCAAACAAATAATTTTGATTTGGTGCATAGAGTTTGAAAGAAGTGTCCCACTTAAATGGAGTTTGCAACGTCCACACTAGGCAAATTGAACCATGAAATTGTCTGGGCCAAGAAGAATACTCTACACAAATGACTTGCCCAATATGAAAGATGAATATGAAGTGCTTTTGGTAGCGATTATTTACTGATACAGGTGAAGGGCAACAACAAGGCCCTGGGCTGGCTATGGTTGAGGGAGAAAGAGGGAATAAGAAGAGGCAAAGAGGAAATAAGGGAAAAGAGGAAGGGAAGAGAAGTAACTCGGGGTCACCTTGTGTGTGCCCGGCGTTCACCATTAACAGAGGGGAGTAGAGGTTGAAGATGAAAGAAGAAGAAGGAGAGGAAAAGGAAGAAGAAAACTCATGGAGGAGAAGAGAGAAGGAAGAAGAAAATAGGGAAGCTCGTGGAGAAGAAGAGTGGAGGAGGAAGAAAGCACGCAGAGTTGAACAGTGGAGGAGGAAGAAGAAAGACCATGGAGGAGAAGAGATTTGGGTAGGTTTTAAATAATACGGGAGCGGGAATATACCCGCTCAGGAAATTAAAAAAAGAAAAAGAAAAAGAAAAAGGAAATGGCCCCTAGGACCACTATGGTGGATAACTATACTTTTGGGTCCATTTTGGTCTCCATTCAATTTAAGAGGATTTTTTTTCGGTAAAATCCTCAATGAAAAAGTATCATAATTTAAAAAACATTTCTTCTTTTTTATTTACTTAAGTTAAAAAGATAGTTCCTCGTGCCACTAACTAATAAGAATTCCTCTTCTGTTGAACAAAAAAAAGTAAATTTTTTTATTTTTTATCATGGCAATGAATGATAAAAAGTTTTTTTTTTTTTTTTGTCATTTAACACCTTTTGACTTAATCCCTTATTTTTTTATTTTTTCTTGATTTGAGACTTCTCTTCTTTTCATTCTGCAAGTAAATTACCCAAACAAGAATACGTCATTAATGAAAATAGGTCAGAGTAAACAGGTGGGTACTAACCCTGCCCAGCCCCTATCACTTACGAACCCAACTTGAGTTTTTCTTTTTTTCTCTTTACTAGTAAAAACCTGAGCTCGTGTGCCTCTCACTAGATTGGCCATAACCCATCCTAAACTCTCTTGATTTTTCTCTCCTAAAAGTTCCCCTAAATCCAAGTAATTTGAAAAAAATTTAAGTCAAATTTACCAAGCACCAAAGAACGTTCTTCTCAATCCTTTGTATATAAAGCAGGGTCAAGATGAAGACTTTTGAAATATAGGTTCAATGTCCATGATTTTATTTAGAGAATTTTAACAGAAAAATCCTCTAAGATGGGTTGAAGATCAAAAAGTGCCCATAAACTTTCCATGTACCACAATGGTCCCAAGGTCTAATCAGGCTATGTTTTCTCACTTAAGCCTGAATGGGGATATCGCTGCTTATATTCTCCTTTTTAGAATCGATGCTACGTACCCATTATTCCCCTTTTCATCTTCTCCCATTTTCGTTTCCCTCCTCCATCGTTTTCCACTCGACTGGTCCTTAGCAAAATGTGTATGAAAATGTGCGCTTTTCAGGACTCATCACACCCCCCAACTAGCATTTTACTAGTCCCTAGCAAAAACTACGAAAAACATGAGGCTTTAATATTCCTAACTTAATCTAAAACTAATGTAAAAAAAACTAACAAAAAATGAATGCAATGCCACTTTCGCTGGCACTCTCAACTGCATTTAGCGTATGTAATAAGCCCTTAAACTCCTAGGTTTCCCCTAGTGGATGAGTTCTGCCTCGTGAGAGTTTGCAGTGAATTTACTCACAAAAATTCTTTTTTTTTTTAAATAAAATAAATGCAAAGGAGAGTTTACAAAAAGACGATTGAGTCAAATCGGATGCTTCAAATTCCTGAATAATCAAAATATCAGACTTTTCAAAATCGGTTCACATTTTTATATTTTCAAAACTTCTCAAAAATTATACCAAAACTTTGGGTGCCTTGTGCAAGTGTATACATCAAATCAAACTTTCAAATGTTCTATGATAATGTCGTGTAAACAGAATTCTCTTTCAAAATTTTCCAACTCTCTGAGATTCGAGGTAATATAAGTCTCCTCTCAAGACTACTATGACGGCTTTCGCACTACTGTTTTTTCAAAGGTCACGAGATGCATCTCATTTTTTTTCTTTTTTTATTTATTTTTTTTAAATATCTTTTGAGGTGATTCTTCTTTAACACACAGGACATGAGGATCAAACCCATATCATATTTATTTCACCTATTTCAAGTTCGTGCATCCCTTATTTTTCTTTTCTTTTCTTTCTTTCTTTTTTTCAATCTCTGTTTTTTTTTTTTTTTCAAAACAGTCCCCAACAATAAGCAACCCTTTTCAATTCACCCGAATTAATTCATTGGCCTAACCATCTCGATGAACCAGGATAACTTATACGTCCAAATTTCAGAAAGTCGACCTACTTTTCTTGAAAAACTCTGAAAACGACATTTAAAGCTCTTTTTATCCAAGAATTTTGAAATGATGTACACGTGTTATGTGAAAAACCAAGTTTGAAATTCTTTTTATCTTTTAGAAAATGGTGAACCTTCTTTTTACATCCTTCCAAGATTATTTTGATATTCAAGATTTCTAGAATTCTTCAAATCATCAAGTTCTTTCAAAAACCTTTATTTTCTAAATATGAGAACAAAATTCCTAAAACCAAAATAAAAACCTTAAATTTTAAAAACTTTTCCTAAAAAGTGAAAAAAAGAGAAAATCAATTGAAAAAAAGGAAAAAAATATTTTCTAGAATTGGACAAGCGTGCTTGTTCCCACCCCCTAACCTAAGATGAACATCGTCCTCGATGTTATGCATGTGGTGCAAAAAGTAAATATAACATGAGGAAAGTAAATGATAGGGGGGTCAAGGGGAAGAAGTCACCTGAAGATGCAGCTTTTTCGATCTCTGTCCATGGTGAGACAAACCAAAGAAAACAAAAGGGAAACAAGCTACTCTACTATCAGAAAAGAAAAATCTACAATAAAAAGAAAGGAAAATCCTACACTACTTGATAGTTGATCCGAAAACCATGAATCCACCCGGATCCTAGATGAAATTTTCCTCACAAATTAAAAAGAAGCACATAAAGAGATGTTACCATGGGAACATGAAGCACATTGAACATAAGGACCGCATGATGTTTGTTGTAAAAAGTGTGGAAAAGGACAACCATGAAAAATGATTCCTCCTCCCTTAAAAATGGGTCTCTGAATAAAAGGAGAGGAGGACGCAATGAACAACTAGGTGGCCCCATGTCCTCTCATGCCACAAATTCTTTTGAATTAATTTCCACAATGTCCATAGGCACAGGCTCAAATGATTCCAAAGTGTTAGACTCGAAGGTCTGAACAAGACCACACTCTAATTCCAAAAGTTTCTCTGAATTACATTGAGGGCCAAGAAATGCGATGGCAATTTCTTTTATGGTCGGATCATCAGATTTCATGAAGAATTCATGAGTACATGATTCCAAGGATTCCACATTGTTCGAATCAGAAATCTAAAAAACGGGGTCATCCTCCCAATAGTAATCTTGCATTTGGGGATCATTGGGCGCATTCGCAGTTCCATCAATCATGAGAAAATCAATTTCTAGGAAATCTGCAATGCCAAAATCATCGTAAGAATTGGACCCAAAGTAAGGATCAACATAGAAGGGCACAGTATCTTCTTCGAAGGGGTCCACATTCTCCTTCGAATCAGATAGGTGAGGGTTAGAGGGAATTTGGCTCATAGGGTTCATAATCTGATTCATGCAGCGCACCATCATCCATATCCACAGGTGCACCCTTGAATACCCTCTGCATATTTATGGAATCCATATCCGTTGGATTTTCAATGAGTGATGGATCATCATGTTGAAATTCATTCTCACTGTCAAGGGTATCATTGACCTTTTTCATTTGAAGTGCAGTTTGACTAATTGAAGTCATTAGTCTTTCCATGGATTGTGCATTGTTCTGAATGAATTGCATGGCATTTTGTATGAACATGATGAATCTGGCTAAAGTGTCTTCCAAGGATCCCTCCGGTGGTGATGGTGGTTCATATGACCATTCAGGTGGTGGGGAGTCGTTAGGTGCATATGAATAAGGAGAAGAATGGGGTGCATATGAAAAATCTTGTGAGAGGTAATCATACGGCCCACCCGGAGTAAATTCTTGGAGATAAGAATTTCCCATATCAAATCCATCTTGCCAATTGTCAGGAGCCTCATTGCACAAGCTACTCATGTTACTCATTTCATCGTGGCAAGGTCATTGATTTGCATTTGATTTTGGCTGCCATTGAATTCCCACATCGATATTTGAAGGAGCAAATGAGTGTGTGGGGTGTGAGTAATCTTGTGGGACCCTTGTTCATTGATCATCTTCCATTATCATTCCATTGATACCCTCCATGCACTCCTCATTGTAATCATAACCATAGTGATTAGCCCACTTCTGTCCGTATGTGGTATCTCTTTCCAACAAACAAGTTATTTGATGAATATTTGCATTCCATTCTTGTTCGCGCAACTGCCTTATGGATTTGTGATTATTTGAAGCATCATTGGGGTTGCTTTGATAAAATCCCCACTTATTCGTATATGAGTTAATGTAAGTTGATAGGTACGTATCTATGGGGTGTAGGTACTCACGACAGGACTTCTTTGGGCTATCACTATTGGTTTTACCCTCATTGGTTTGTCCAGAATTTGGTCTCCTCATGTTTGTGGATTTCCATTGGTCCATTTTTGGAATCACTTCTTCTTGTTTTTTTTTTTTTAATGAGAAAGGAAAGGAAACTAGCCTACACAAGCAGCAACTAAGTTAATTCCTAAAGTTGGAAAGTTTCCCTAAGTTCACCAACCCAGCCCCCAGGTAAGGGTAGGATCACGAACGAACCCGTGTGAAGGACCCTTGCTTCGAATAGTCTGGCTATCTCCATACTCTGGACAAGGCTTTGCTTCGCACTGAGATGATCAAGGACAACGATTGGGTCACTTTTGTTCACTTTCTTCTAAAAAGATTTAAAACAAGTTGAGAAAAATAAACAACTTTGCCAATTTTAAAAAGTTTTCTAAAAAAATTCAATGATGTGTCCTTTCTAATTGGCAACCCATGCACTTCCCTAATTCAATTTAGAGCGGTCTAACATTCCATGCATGCACCTCCTATTTCTAGAAACATGCCAAAAATAACACACCCATAAAGCAATGTAAATAAGGAAAGTTAGAGAAGTTACCTTATATGCTGCTCTCCGAAAATGGCGCCAAAAACTTGATCGGACCCCAAGTGTAGGGTGCGATTGTAGTAATAAACTGGTGAGACTAGGTCGATCCACAAGGAGCATTATGAACTAAGGTTCCTTCTCAACTTGTACCTGCCCTAAATTAAAAATCTAAATCTGACCTAATAAACTAGAAAAAAATAATAATAAACTAGAAAAGTTACAACCATTATTCCTACTTTCCAAAAATTAAATTAATTACAATCCAATGAAAAAAGAACTTCCTAAATCTAAAAATCCTAAACTAAAAACTAAAATTGCTACAAAAGAAAACACAAGTTAGAACATCAAGAATAAAAAGTACAAAAAATAAAACTAAGAAACTACACTAGAAACAAAAGAAATCAAAGTTAGAAAGTTAGAAATGCAATGTGATGCATGCTATCCTAAAAAAAATTTCCGAGTCTGGAAAATTAGTACGCTGGGCTTTTTTACGCATGATTTCTCCTAATCTAATGCAACCTAAAACTAAGTTTTATGTCTGGAATTTAAACTATAATGATTCATGAATCAAATAAAAAAACGAAAGCGAAAAATGAATTAAAATGAATGAAATATGAATGCATAAACATGACCTAAAAAACTGAAACTGTGCAGAAATTCTGCACACAGGTAGCCTAACATGCCATGTTTATGCCATTGGTTCACCAACTTCCTGAAATCCTTTTGATCTAAAATTTTGGGACGTGATAGACCACATGCTAAACTTCAATTTCCCCAAATTTCACAAAAAAATACCATGTTTTGATTGGTCTACCCACTTTGCCAAAAATTGTTTCTGCAGTTTTACTGAAATTGTGCAGAAAGTGCTATTTATATGCTGGATCCGAGATTTAGCACAATGTTTGGCCGAATTTCACCATTCAAATCATTTTTTTTTCTGAACTAGATTCCTCAGCCACTTAAACATGTAAGAGATTCCACTATATGCAATGCATGCAAAATGATCACTACTTCCAACCATAAACTATGCACAAAATAAACATAAAATTGAATTGATCATAAAAATAAAGACAATAAACGAAAGTTCAAGAATTCAAATGTGTGGTGAAAACAAGAAAAGTAAATGTGTGGTCTTAACAAAAACTTAAATGTGTGGAAGTGTATTCTCCTCTTTCAAAATTCTAGTCTAAGCGGGGTCATAATTTGAATCATGCTCTTAGGGCCTTTGGGTCTTCAGTCCAAACACTAACAAGAAACATAAAACAAGCACCAATCACCCAGGACAAGAAAGAAAATTGAAAGAGTAAGAAACAATTTTACTAATATGCAAAGTCTTACATAAGATAAAAAAAAAAGAAATAAACAATGACAATTACATACTAGGATGAGAAGCCTCTTCTAGATGAAAACCCAAGGGTGTAGTGTGATTTCCGGCCAAATCTCTTTGAGGACTCAAATGGAGAGAAAGAGAGAGGAAGAAGATGGAGTGTAGTAGTAATTCTAGAGAGAGCTGGTCTATATTCCCATGAGAGGAGAGGGATGCTTATGCCTTCAATTTATAGATTTTTTCTCTCTTTCTTTCCTTCTTTGCTCCAAATTTGTATCATGCAATCTTCTTTATATGGCAAGTCCTTTCCTTGGCCAATAAGTCTTCAAAGAAATAGCAAGGTGAGTGAGAGATTTTTGGTGCTTTCCATGTGCAAAATTGCAATTCCGAGTAGAAATTATAGCACCAACTTCCAGAGGTCATATCTTCATCATTTTAGCTCCAATTGATACAATATTGGATTATAAAGATATCTACTCGAAAATAGCTTTCCAACGGTGTATGGATTGCACCAATCTGACGGTTGGATTAAGAGTTATAGCCATTTTAATCTTGCTGCCCTTGAAAAATCCGAGAATACTTGTGCACATATGGAATATTAGTTGTGCAATGGGGTGTGTGGGACCCATGTGGACATCCAAAGGGATCTTGAGATCTTTCTTTCCTTGTTTCTTGACTCCCCTTCCATCTTTGGTTTGCTTCCAAGCTTCTTTGATTGACTAGTCAACACTTCTAGCACACTTTCCTTTCTTGAATTTCTTTCTTGATTTTTAAGTCTTCAAACTTAGAAAGAGTTAGATCTTACCAAATCTGAAGTTTCCTTTCTTGATCTTGAAATCACAAATCTAGCTTTCCATTGTTGACTTTTCAAACTCTCCAAAAATACCAAGATATGTGGGTCCACCATGAAAGATGTCCTATTCTTGATCTCTCTCAAATTTCACCAATATGGGTCTCATTCTTAATTTCTCCTACACAAATTAAAACAAATGGATTCAAGAATAATTCTATGTAAGAAATTTAAATGGACAATGCATGGGACCCTGCTTGATGCACCCAAAATAACTAACTTTCCAAAAATAAATCTCCAAAAATGGCAGGTTTCATGAATTTATGCAAAATGTATGACTTTTTTTTAGCAAATTACGCATAAATGCACTACAATGGACCATAAATGCATAAAAACATGATTTGACACTAAATAAAGCTCATTAATATAAAATAAGCCCTTAAAATGGTCCAAAATATGTATGAAAATGTGCGCTTTTTAGGGACTTATCAGTCCCCATCTGCTTCAACTCTTCCTCTTCCTCCTATTTTCACCTAGTACCAACCACGTGAAGGTCCCAGTTGGCTTCGTCCTCTTCGTTGTCGTCCTCCTCTTCATGGCCCCTGTAAGTGCAAAAAATGTAACTCACAAGATTAGGGGGTGCCTTACAGAACTTATCCAAATGACTGTAGAAAGCCAGCTGCTTCCGGGACCTGAAAGGGAAGAGAAGAAGGTCAGAGGACCTTGGCTGTGGGCAGCGCAGGGCTCTCCGATGCCTAAGTCAGTGTGAAAACTGGACCATAGGATGGAGATTGAGGGGGGAGAATTTATTTCATACCAGCGTATGGTTCAGAGAGATCCCCCCTTCTTGGCGAATTGGCTCTTGTATTTATAGGCAGGGAGCCTTGTCTTTGGATGAGGTGTCTGATGACTCATGACAGGGAGTCAGCTCATTGCTCACCTTTCTTTAAATGGCATTAAATGGCAATCTTATCGTAGCCCGTCTTGTCCCATCAGGCCATGTGCTGGCGACACAGGGCCATGTGCTGAAGCTTTAGGAGTGGTGGGATGGTCCGATTCTAGGGATAAGGGCAGTGGAGGAATAAATGCCCTTTGTCCTTCTTACAAGTTGCTATGACGTGTTTCACAGAGGCTGTCAGTGCTTATCTCTCTGCCGAGGCCGAGATCAAGATACCAAGGTAAGGTACCGAAATGGGACACAGGGCTGAGAAGGCCGAGATGGAGTCTGGCATTCTCCAAGCACTTACCGAGATCGGGACAAGCAAGCTACCGAGATGGGACACGTACCGAGACCCAACTATAGCTACCGAAGCGGAGTGTGAAGATATACCCCCCACACAGCCCCCAAGTTCAAGATTGAGGAGGGTTGTGCACAAATCAAAATCCAATCGTATACCACACTGCTCCACGTCATGGTAAACCACATATGTATCTTGCATGTATTCCAATTTATATTTTTGTTTTGCTTTCAATGTCATGTAGGTTCCATCCCTCTGTTTAATGTATTTGATTTTAGGTTCAAATGTGTTTGATAGAAGTGGTTTTCCATTATCTTTCTCATATGGAGACCACGTACGTACCTTGCATGTAGGTTTGAATGTGTTTGATAAAAGTAGGTTGTTCAGTGTACTTAGGTTTTTCTCTCTGTCATATATGTTCTTCTCTGTTTAGTGTATTTGATTTTATTGCTTGAATGTGTCTGATAGAAGTGGTTATCTGATACAAGGGAAAAAGAAGAAGAAGGAAAGGACAGGAAGTAATCCCCATTCAAACTCTCCATCTCACATATGCCATTATTGTCATGAATTCTCAAACTGCAGGTTGGATATGTTCTGGCATAGTATCACTTTCTGAACTCAAGCCCCTCGTGCAAGCCTAGAGAAGTATAAAAAGAGTCATGTGGAAGCATTGAAGCAGATGGGGGACCCTTGATTTGCACATTTCACATATGAATTTGCAACATTTTGAAAAAAGTAGCATGATCTATATGGGTTAATGTGAATGCTAAAAAAGCACCATTTTGCATCGGGATCATGTGAACTTTTTTTTTTTTTTGTTGTAATTTTACTGGTCTATGTGACTTTGAACTTGCTCAAACTAGTGGAATTGTGAAATGCGGGTGGAGGATGTGAATGTGGAAATGGTTGTACAAATGGTGGAAAGTAATGATGTAATGTGGGTTTTACCAGAAAAAAAGGAAAGAAATGAAAAGAAATGGTGTAATGTGGGTGGAGGATGTGTTGTGAATACCAAATGTGATTAAGAATGCCAAATCTGGACCTGGCATGGTTTTTTAAGCTGAAAGTTGAAAAAGACAGCACTATTTCAGTCTGACTGTGTTCCAAAAGTACGCGAGTTGAAAATCAGAAAATGATTGTTTTATCCTGAAAAATAGCAGATTTATAGTGTATAATAAGAACTTTGAGACCTCCAAATTTCAGCCAAAAAATACCTTGGGAAGTAGGTCAAACAGTTGCACGAACAGGAGTACTCAGGAAGGCAAATTCGGATTTCAGCGGCACTGCATTTTCAATTAGGCATCTTTAAATAGTCATAACTTTCTCGGTTTAAAAGATTTTTTCTCTCTTTTTTCTTTTGTTGGATTCATGCATCATCAAGGTTCAAATTTAAGCCATTATATTGAGGTTTAGATCATCTTCTTAGGCAGGTTGTATAATTCAGTAAAAACAGGCATGTGCATAGTGTTTTTCATACATAAAATTTTTCAGCATTCTTCAGATTTGATCTGTTTCTTGAACAGACGGTTTACAAAAAACTTTGACATTTAAAACACCTTCAATACATCAATGGTGGCCTTCCAACAGGATTCATGTGCAAGAAAGTGAATAAACAATTAAAAAAGCAACATGATCTATATGGGTTAATGTGAATGCTAAAAAAGCACCATTTTGCGTTGGGATCATATGACGAAATTTTTTTTTGTTATTTTACTGGTCTATGTGACTCTGAACTTGCTCAAACTAGTGGAATTGTGAAATGTGGGTGGAGGATGTGAATGTGGAAATGGTTGTACAAATGGTGGAATGTAATGGTGTAATGTGGGTTTTACCAAAAAAAAAAAAAGAAAAAAATGGTGTAATGTGGGTGGATGATGTGTTGTGAATGCCAGATTATGTGAAGTGTCTAATAGTTTAAGTGTGAGGGGATATCACTGATAGGTTTTTCTAAGAGATGAATTTGGTCAACTTCATCTATTATGTGAGGGGATATCCCTGCTCAATATGTGAAGTTTATATCTAAGGAGCGGCGATATCCCCTCCCTATGACAGGTTCTTTTCTAAGAGATAAAACAGTTGGGAGGCGATATCCTCACTCAATATGTGAAGTTTATATCTGAGGAGCGGCGATATCCCCTCCTATGACAGGTTTTTTTCTAAGATATAAAACAGTTGGGAGGGGATATCCCCGCTCAATATGTAAAGTGTATATTCGAGGAGCGGCGATATCCCTTACCTATGACAGGTTTTTTTAAGGACTAGAACAACCACTTGGGAGGGAATATACGCACAATTTAGTGAAGGTTATACTTAAAGAGTGACGATATCTCCTTTCATCACAGGGTTTTTCCTTGGATCAACACACGGCGGGGACCTTCATCTATTATGTGAGGGGATATCACTGCTTCAATATGTGAAGTTTATATCTGAGGAGCGGCGATATCCCCTCCTATGATAGGTTCTTTTCTAAGAGATAACACAGTTGGGAGGGGATATCCCAGCTCAATATGTGAAGTTTATATCTGAGGAGTGGCGATATCCCCTCCTATGACAGGTTCTTTTCTAAGAGAGAAAACAGTTGGGAGGGGATATCTTCTGCTCAATATGGGAAGTTTATATTTGAGGAGCATCGATATCCCCTCCTATGACAAGTTCATTTCTAAGAGATAAAACAGTTGGGAGGGGATATCCCCACTCAATATGTGAAGTTTATATTCGAGGAGCGGCGATATCCCCTCCTATGACATGTTTTTTTAAGGGCTGAAAAAACCACTTGGGAGGAGATATCCGTGCAATTTAGTGAAGTTTATATTTAAAGAGTGGCAATATCCCCTCTTGTGACAGGGTTTTTACGACATGGTTTTTTAAGGGATGAAACAACCACTTGGGAGGGGATATCCCCGTGCAATTTAGTGTAGTTTATATTTTAAGAGTGGCGATATCCCCTCTCGTGACAGGTTTTTCCCCTGGTTGAACACACCCAGCTGGGAGTTTCATCCATCATGTGAAAGGATATTGCCGCTAAATATGTGATGCGCGGCAGTATCCTCGTGCGTGACATGATTTTTTTCAGTGATGAAGCCTCATCTTTTATGTGAGGATATCTACAATATTAAGGACTTTATTATATGGCCAACATTCTTTAAGAGGACCAGATTCAGGTGAAGAACTTATGTCAGTCTCAGTGAAATCAGGACTGTGTTCCAAAAGTGCGCGAGTTAAAAATCAGGAAAATATTAATATTGTTGTGTCCTGAAAAATAGAAGATTCATAGTTTATAATGAGAACTTTGAGTCCCCCAAATTTCAGCCAAAAAATCCATTGGAAAGTGGGTCAAACAGTTGCACAAAAAGGGGTACTCAACAAGGCAGATTCGGATTTCAGCAGCACTACATTTTAAATTAGGCATCTTTAAATAGTCATAACTTTCTCGGTTTAAATGATTTTTGCTCTCTCTCTCTCTCTCTCTTTTTCCTTTTTGGATTCATGCATCATCAAGATTCAAATTCCAGCCATTATATTGAGGTTTAGATCATCATAGGCAGGTTGTACAGTTCAGTGAAAACATGCAAAATCAAGGAAAAATAACTATCTGTAGCAAATCAACTATTATGTGAGACCACTATCTGTAGCAAATCCAACAGAAAAATCTAAAATCGAAAGAACTTCATGTTTCAAGCTGATCCCAATTAGAAAGAGAGAAAATACCAAATCGAGGAAAATAAAGATCGACAAAAAGGGGAAAATACAAAAAATCTTATTTGGACATCCACCAGAATTGAAAAAAAAAAATCCAATTCCTTGTGTAACCACAAAAATCACCTCAGACGCGTAGAAAGTTTCTCTCTTCTACTGCTAAGAAAAAACCTAAATACAAAAATGAAAATTCTATCTTGGGGAGGGTGGGGTTCAATAGTTTTGGCAAATATAGGTTTAGGATGTATACTGGTAATCTGTGTGTGTGATGGTCAGAGAAGGTAGTATTATTGTCAATGGGAAGGGAGGAGACCTAACTTTTGTGTGTGTGTGAAATCGTCATTGAGCATGAAATTGCATACAACAGTCTAAGTGTCTTCATATTTTCTTAGAAGTCTATTTAGGAGGATTGAAAATTAAAATGTGTTGACATAGCTATATACCACCTATTTCATGATCCCAGAAACTCTATTATAATATAGTTATGCCCCACCATCAAATATCGCCAAGACACTCTACCCGATTACTGAAGAACCTTTCTTCACTCATAGAGTCTTCTAATCATAAGCTTGTTCTACAATGTATGATGGGTTTGTTTTGTTGCTACCCTGTAATAATGTTTTCGATATAAGGATGTATGTGCATTGAAAATGATACTTATAATTCCATTAATGAGCATCATTTACCTGTTCTGCATTAGGCTTTTACCTTTAATTTTATTTGACATTGAGGACTGAAAGGTAAATGATGTTTGGATCATGCAGTTTGAAGAAAAGAGACCGAAGAGATCTGAGAATATCCTCTTGTATGACCAACAAAACCACATATCTGAAGCAATAATACAAAGGTTTTAGGAAGCTGTACAAAGAAAGGTTGCCTAACATGCACCTATGTGTGATTTGATTACTTTACGTAATATTTTCTCTTCATTCATGGGTGGTCTTTTATAATGTCACAGCAAGGCGGAACTGGACGTATATTGTACACTAGTGTCTAGTGATGACCTCTACAAAGCCTTAGAAGAAGGGATGTGGTTGTGCACCAACATCATGTACTATTGGTTTGAGATTTTGGGTGAAAGGTGTCGAGATGCATATTTGTTTGATCCTAGTGTTTCGGTAAATGAATTAAATTTGATGACTATAAATTGATATACTTGTATTGTGTATTAACTTTCATGGGAAATACATCTAACGCCAATTACAATAATATGCAACCTTGGTGGCAGGATAAGGACATGTGTCATCATGCTGATCTGAATATATTGGGTCCGAATGGTGAAAATGTGTTGTTGGTGAGAACGTACAGAACGCTAGTTTTTGTACAACATATAAATCATTTCACCTTACTCATAGGTTACACAGATGAGAAGAAATGGGAGTTTTACAACAGCTCATTCAGTGATCATTACTCTCAAACCAATTGTGAGAAATTTGTAAGTATATGTGAACTATGTTTTTTCAATGTATTATCCTCCCTCTCCCTTTATACTTCAAAATTTGTCCTACTGACCACCGTTATTATTAATGTTTGCTGCATATCTGTAGATCGACTATTTGAATGAAAAGTTTAGCGGCTATGGCTGGGCAGATCCATATTAGTGGACAACAAATGCGATGTCTAACATTCCTCATCAAGACAATGGCAATGATTGTGGTGTTTTCATGCTAGCGTTCGCAGAGCATTGCATTTTCTGCAGGCCGACCAATTTCACCCAAGTGGACATATCATATTATAGATGTAAGATAGTGGTAGACATTTTCAAAAGGAGTTGGGAAAAGAATGCTTACAAATTGGATCTAAAGAAACTGTTGAGCGAGATTTAGCGGCCAGTGCAGCTCTGGTCTTGTTGAAAGATGAAGTCTCTTTTGTGTTTTCTTTGTTACTTAATCGTATGAGTTTTTTGGACATTTGTATCTCAACCTTTGGGTTGTTAAGGACCATTTTTTTGGGACAGTTGAAAGTGGATTGTGAATTTTGAATGCTTAAGGTGATTTGTATAGTTGATGTCAGGATGGTATCAAGTTTCATGACATTTTGTTATTGTGCCCGTTGGGACTTGGTTCAGTATGTTAATAGAAAATTGATTATCACCATTTTCACTTTGTTACACAGTTTTTTGGACAATTGTCTCTATTCCCATTTGTTACATTGGTGAATTGTAGCTTTGATGTTAGGGAGTTAATCTAGTTCTGCCCATAATTTGTTATTATGCCCGTTGGGACATGGTTCTGTATGTTAATAGATTCAGGTTTTTCAATTCTGAAAGTGATAAGGCATTCTTCATGCATGAAATGTGCAGGTGACACTAAAAACTGCTTGCTCCCAAACCTCCTTGTAGACTATAGTTCACTGTTTATTCACTTTATTGAACATTAATTCTTTTAGAAGGCCACCATTGATGTGTTGAAGGTGTTTTAAATGTCAAAGTTTTCTGTACATTATCTGTTCAAGAAACAGATCAAATTTGAAGAATGCCCCAAAATTCTACGTATGAAAAAAACATGCACATGCCTGTTTTCATTGAACTGTACAATCTGCCTATGATGATCTAAACTTCAATATAATGGCTCGAATTTGAATCTTGATGATGTATGAATCCAACAAAAAAAAAAAACAGAGAGAAAAAAATCTTTTAAACCGAGAAAGTTACGACTATTTGAAGATGCCCAAGTGAAAATGCAGTGTTGCTGAAATCCGAATCTGCCTTGCTAAGTACCCCTGTTTGTGCAACTGTTTGACCCACTTCCCAATGGATTTTTTGGCTGAAATTTGGCAGTCTCAAAGGTCTCATTATAAACTATGAATCTGCTATTTTTCAGCACAAAACAACCACATTTTCCAGGATTTTCAACTCGCGCACTTTTGGAACACAGTCTTGATTTTCACTGAGACTGACATAAGTTCTTCACCTGAATCTGGTCCTTTTAAAGAATGTTGGCCATATAATAAAGTCTTAATATTAAGCGTGGATATCCTTACATAAAAGACAAGGCTTCATCACTTAAAAAATATGTCACGCACGAGGATATCGCCACGCATCACAACTAGGGGAAAAACCTGTTACGAGAGGGGATATTGCCACTCTTAAAATATAAACTACACTAAATTGCGTGGGGAAAAACCTATCAGTGATATCCACTCACATTAAACCATTAGAAACTTTACATGATCTGTCTTCACAACACATCCTCCACCCACATTACACCATTTTTTTTTTTGTAAAACCCACATTACACCATTACATTCCACCATTTGTACAACCATTTCCACATTCACATCCTCCACCCACATTTCACAATTCTACTAGTTTGAGCAAGTTCAGAGTCACATAGACCAGTAAAATCACAAAAAAAATTTGGTCATATGATCCCGACGCAAAATGGTGCTTTTTTAGCATTCACATTAACCCATATAGATCATGCTGCCTTTTTCATTGTTTATTCACTTTCTTGCACATGAATCCTGTTGGGAGGCCACCATTGATGTGTTGAAGGTGTTTTAAATGTTAAAGTTTTTTGTACACCATCTGTTCAAGAAACAGATCAAATCTGAAGAATGCTGAAAAATTCTACGTATGAAAAACACTATGCACATGCCTGTTTTCACTGAAATATACAACCTGCCTAAGATGATCTAAACCTCAATATAATGGCTGGAATTTGAACCTTGATGATGCATGAATCCAAAAAAAAAATAAAAAATCAGAGAGCAAAAATCTTTTAAACCGAGAAAGTTATGACTATTTAAAGACGCCCAATTGAAAATGCAGTGCTGCTGAAATCCATATCTGCCTTGCTGAGTACCCTTGTTCGTGCAACTGTTTGACCTACTTCCCAAGGTATTTTTTGGCTGAAATTTGGAGCTCTCAAAGTTCTTATTATACACTATAAATCTGCTATTTTTCAGGATAAAACAATCGCAATTTTCTTATTTTCAACTTGCGTACTTTTGGAACACAGTCAGACTGAAACAGTGCTGTCCTTTTCAACTTTCAGCTTAATAAACCATGCCAGGTCCAGATTTGGCATTCTTAATCACATCTGGTATTCACAACACATCCTCCACCCACATTACACCATTTCTTTTCTTTTTTTTTTTTTTTTTTTGTAAAACCCACATTACACCATTACATTCCACCATTTGTACAACCATTTCCACATTCACATCCTCCACCCACATTTCACAATTCCACTAGTTCGAGCAAGTTCAGAGTCACATAGACCAAATATGTCACAAAAAAAAAATCTCTCATTAACTGGACACAAAATGGTGCTTTTTTAGCATGCACATTAACCCATATACATCGTGTTTCTTTTTTCAAATGTTACAAAAACTATGCAAATTCATATGTGAAATGTGCAAATCAAGGATTCACTGGTGGATTAGACATCTCTGGCGGTTGTGTCCCCTTTGTTTACAGATTGAGTAGGTAACCACCCTACGTTGCCAGGTCCGATCTTTGGTTCGAATCCTACTCTTTTTTGGGCAACCGGGCTGTTTGGTAGCACGTGGAGGTAATACTCTTTTGTCTGACCTATTCTCCATGCAAAACCTCATTGTATGCAATTCGATAAGTTGATGTAAAGAACCACTGCTCGTAGAAATCATATGGATTTAATTTTCTCATTTGCATTGCTGCTAGTGCGTGTGAACAAGGGATTCCTAGCAATTCCCACTTGCGACATGTACATTTCCTTTGATCCAGATCAACCACATCAATGAACTCAGTAGATTGAACCTGAAATTCTATGAGACCGGCAAGACGAACATGCACTTGGCGGGATTCTTCAGCCTCGTGGCTTAGCATTTTTTCCACCCACGGAGTTAGCCGAGAGTATTAATCAATTGAGATTCAAGTTGACGTTTTAGGCAGAATTCCATAATCTTGGCATGTGTCTCTTCCACTTGTGTTGTTATGGGGAGCACACATTCAAAAGACTATTCGTGCACTCGACAGCATTGCTTGTAAGCATATCATAGTGTCGTCTTGCAATGAATGCATTTGCCCAGTGTTCTTTCCCAATTGCAGGAATGAAATTATAAGTGAGTTCATCAACAGCTCAAATATCATTCATGCATGCCTCGTACTCACATGGCCTATATGACTTTGCAGCAAACCAAAATTCCTTAACAATAGCATCATCTTTGAAATTCTCCTTCACATTTTCAGCAATGTGATGACAACAATTGCAATGTTGTGCACTTGGAATGGTGCTGGCAAGAGCAAGTACAAGCCCTTTTTGCCGGTCAGACACAATGGTCAAATTCGAGGGCTCATCGAGGGCAAGAAATAAATTTGCGAGGAACCACTCCCAACTGTTACGCCGTTCAACTTCGACGAAGGCAAATGCAATAGGAAAGAGCTCATGATTCCCATCATGGGTTACTGCCACTAATAACAGACCTGGATACTTACCTCGAAGGTGTGAACCATCAACAACAATCATCGATCTCAATGACGACAGGAATGAACGGATGCATGGTCCGAAAGCCCAAAAGAATCTCTGGAAGGTGTCGTTATCTGCCGTTTTAATATTTGTCATTGTCCTGGATTCGTCTTCTTCAATTCAACGCAATAGAGAGGGAGAATCTGGAAGGACTCTTCATAAGATCCTCGAATTGCACGAAGGGCTATATCCTTTGCTTTGTGTGGCCTCCTATAAGTAATAAGCCATCCGAACTTTGTTTGATACTCATTAATGATCTCCTTTGGTGTCAGCTTATTATTAAATCTGACCCTATCTAAGATGAATTCTGCGATCAGTAAAACAGACGCTTGCCGATGTGTCATGCCCATCATTGGCTTCGAGCAAGAATGTGTTGGATAATACATTCGTACTTGAAATTGTGGCCCAGATTCCACCATGGAGGCATGAATATGCCAAAGATAGTTATTATCACTGCAACGGTTTGTAACTTTGGACTTGTTCGTCTTCAAGTGCTTTAGAGTGAAATTACTGTAAATTGAAAATTTTGCTAGAGTTTTACGGAACGTGTCGCTATTTGGAAAATTTCTCCCTAATCACATTTCTCGTGAAGACATCTGATATGGCTCCATAATCTGCTCTAGAGGAACCATGGTGTCCTCTAAGTTAGCATTCGACACAGACCTTGTGACATCTACATCATTTACTGGGTTAGCAAGGTTTGCATTTGGGCCTTTTAACGCCTATTTTGTTTGTATCCAATGGTACATTATCAACTACCTCTTCATCCTCCTTTTCTTTAACAACACGGTCAGCCTTTTTAAGTTGCTCAATGACATCATAAGTAGGTGGCTCCGAGAAATGAATATCATTGTCTTCATGAAGATTTATAGTGGGATATTCCTGCACAGGTGTATGAACCTTCTTTTCTTTGATGTTTTCTGTTCACATATTACACCCATCGCGACTTGTCCCAATTAAACCCATTCGATGAAACCTTCAATACGACAAAAACACAGGAATTAAAAGTTGTACTTGACAAAATATGTCACGCCCCCAAAAGTGAAACCGGGGTTATGCGTGAGATTAGGGTCAATTAAAATTTTTTTGATATTAAACAAATGCAACCTGGCCCCAATCAAGTCCCATCCGGATCGAAGACTGCTGTGAGGTGGAAACATTTCCTCAAATATAAATTACAAAGAGCGGAAGCTTCATAAATGCAAGTGGTATCTTAAAGATGTATAGTTTAAGAGCAAATACTGAATACATTAACTAAATCCAAGTTTAAGACTGTTAACAAAAGTATTAGTTACAACATTAGGCCACACCAAAACTTGGGCCTCATCAAAATGATAAGGAAACCAAAATAGAAGCTAATCTAGAATTGAAGGCTCTCGTGTATGAGGTTGATACGGCTATACAAGGCCGTCCGTACTGTACTCTAGGAAGTCATCAGGCTGATCTGCCTGAACCTTTTCCGTCGCTTCCTCCCCCTCGAGATAGAAAGGCTCGGTACCTATGCACCAAGAGTAGCATCATCAACACAACGGTCGGCAAGCAATATATATATATATATAAAGCATCAAGATATGTAGTACGAGTGAGAGTAGACGATAACCAAGAGTATATGAAATGAATAGCATCTGAATCAATAACAAAATAACAAAGTGGACGGTCCAAACATAATATCAAGGTAATCAAGTAGCTGGTCCGGACATTCCATCGATGTGGTCGAAAATGGTGTCCATTAGTAATCCGATCTGCAGACGGCCTACTCGGCTCATGGGCGACTCGACCAGATGGTATGGCCCAAGCGCATTCAATCTTGCCGCAAGGTTCTCTAATGGCTCATGGGCGACTCGACCAGAGAATATGGTCCAAGCGCAATCAATCTTGCCTCCAAGTCAATCCTCTAATGGCTCATGGGCGACTCGACCAGAGAATATGGTCCAAGCGCATTCAATCTTGCCTCTAGCAAACGAAATATCAAAAAGGGAGTCCTAAATCCATCATCTAAGTTCTCCATGTGATCCACAAACAAAGAAAAGCAAACGAAGCTAATGAACATGTTCTTTACATGTAGATAGTACCAGACAGTAGAATTCAGAATCAGAAGCGATAGACAATCCAATCCTAAGTACAATGTTAATCCCGAAGCATCATATAACCATCCTCAGTCAACGAAGGGAAATAGGGTTCGTGATACCCAAACAAATAATCTTCGTGCATAGATATAAGGGGGTATCCCGTTGTCCCGTACCGTTCAAGATTGAGATAGGTTATAAACCGATACAACTGGATTAAACGTGAAAGATGTCGGCTCAAAACATCTTCACATAAGTCAAGTGAGTCCACAAAAGGAGTTAACCAAGTCCCACCTAAGTCCACCCAAGAATGGGGTAAAAATCCTCCCGAGAAGGAAAACACAATTGGCCCGGTCGACCTGGCCCTTGGCCGGTCGACCCCCTACACAGCGAGCCCGGTCGACCTGAGGAAGTCAGGTCGACCTCCTTCCAGTGTACCCGGTCGACCCGGCCCCGGCTCGGTCGACCGGCAGTTGTAACAGAAAATGGTGCAACAGTAAATTGGTCAGGTTCCAGAGAACCTGACCCTGTGTCACCAGTCGACCGCGTGCCAAGGTCGGTTGACCGCGTGCGCTGCGGAAACAGAATTGCAGGTTCTGTTTCTACAGTGAATGGATCCAAATCCATTCTTCTTCTCTTTGAACCTGATATGCAACCAAACCATGCATATTACAAGTTCAAACTAATTCAACCAATCCCCTTAATCAAGTCATCAATAAACAAATCCATTTCATTAGGCTAACAACCTAATTATCATGTTTTCAAATCCTAAAAGCATCCAATGAACCAATAACATCTAAAACATCATTTTTCCATACAAATCAAGGGAGATAAACATATCAAGCATGAATATAACCATATTTACTTGCCTTGGATGAGGAGCTCAAGAAATCCAAGAGAAATTTGGGGAAAAACCCTCTTTGAGCTCAAAAATGGGGGAAATGGTTTCCAAACCAAAAACCTCTCTACAAATGAAATGCAAGGGGTGGGGTGAGCTTATCTAAACCATTTCTAAACCAAAGGAAGAAGATTAGTTAGATCTAAAAGCTTGAGAAGCCTACCTTTAAATGGGTTGTGAGTGAAAAGCTTAGAAAAGATAATGGTTGAGGTCTTGAGAGCAAGAGGAAGAGGATTGGAAGCTTCGCCGTCAACGTCGGAGCTCCGGTGATCGTCGGCAGTGAGAAGGCAGTGAGGAGGCAGTGGAGTTGAGAGAGAACAGTGAGTGAAAGAAGAGAGAATGAAAGAAAGGGTGGGTTGGCTTATATTAGGTTAGGTAAGGTTTTATTCTAAGTTTAGTCCTTGGGTTTGCTAAGGTGATTATTTGGGCCTCTTCGACGCGTCGAATCGAAACGCGACTGAAGACTAAAGTTCATGAAATGTCAAGACCTACCCAATGCACCCAAACTCACAAAAACTCATAATCTCATAAAAACCCTTGAAAACTCTCAAATTGCAAACCACCCCCCTTACTCTACCCAAACGCACTCCAAATCACGCGAGACTTCGCACACGAGGTCCAAGCGATAAACCCGACTCGCTAAGACTCTAAACACACTTACTAACTAATCAAGCAATTAATTATAATTAATAGAGGATTAGCCTATGGGATGTTACAAAATAGAGTACTTTTTTTTAAGCAGTATTAGATTTCTAAAGAGGACACGTACCTGGATTGGTCTTGAGGTGGATTAGTTGCTTTCTCCTTTGCACTTCTGCTAACGTATAAACATAACCCATTCATACTTTGTTATGCTCTAAACATTGCCTTCACATCCACATCTTCTATAGTAATATACGAGAATGCAATTCCATTGTGAGAAAGGTATTGTAAAGTCAGTTTCTCACCAGTTTCTTCCCACTTAGATACTTCAAGTGCAACATCAAGCAATGATGTGTATGACATGTCATTGGAGAGATACCTCATCTTTTGTTTTCCATTTTTGTAAGAAGGATGCGTACTATCATAATCAATCTCTCCATCATAGTGGAATATGGTCAAAGCATCATCGTCTGGCATCCTATTGATACATGATACAAATCATTTGACTTGTATTAGCAACCTTATAAATTGAAATAACTTCATAACTTATAATGGAAAAAAAAGCTAAAAATACCAACGGGGACATACCATTAGTAATGCCCATTAGCAACTTAACTTTTGATACCCCTTAACTGTTTGCTTCTATGTATCATGGTTGGGTCACTACGTATATCAAGAGTTTATAACAAAAAATAAATAAAATTTTCTCCACATGGTAAATTACATATTCTAAATTTCTTTGGTAGAATTAAATATTCTTCTTGAAACACAAAAAAAGAGGACTACAACAATATGAAAAAACAAACGAAAACCAAGTGGGATGTAATATCCATAATAAGACCTATGGAAGTGGTATTGAAAGACAGATGTTGTGGGGGCATCTCCGCAGTACCAAGGTGAGAATGTGCCGACCTCGAAGAGTATGGAGATCGGTGATGGCACTACAAGCAGGTCCATGTCTTAGCAAAACGCCAGCCTACATCAGACCGAGATCAGCCTCTGTAAAGCATCTCGGTATGGTGAGCTCGGCCAAGGAAGACATTAAAATATCCAATCAACATTTAATGAAAGTATGGTGGCGCTGCTAGAAGCCCTGACAGACAGGATGGGTGCTGGATACAGATAAGGTGATAACCTTATCAGTAGTCAAATCCGCAATCATACAAGAGGCCATGGCATGTCCGATGGGACAACGCATCCACCTACCCCCACTAAGGGGACAAGGCATGGTCTGAGGGGACATCCCCTTTTTACCTACCTCCACTAGTGAAGCCTCCAGTAGCATTGTCCCGACTATATAAGAACGTAAAGAGAAATTCACGGAGGTATGTCAAAAAAAAAAAAACAAGAACTCTCCTGCTATTGTCTACTTTAACCCAGTGTCGCACTAACTCAGGCATCAGAGAGCCTTCGGCTGACAGCAGCCAGGCGCCTCTCACCTTTGTCTCTTCCTTCTTTTTCAGCTTCCAGGCATCCAACTGTTCCCAAAGAAAAACGCAACGACAGCCCTGAGTGTATCTCCATTGTCCATCCACGTCCGTATTATTTTAAGCACTTACAGATGTGTTATTTCAGTAATAGTGGAACCTGGGTTTGTAGTGTGTAGAAGATGAATAAATGTATCAGTAAACCCAGGTCTCCATGCCTATGTGAAATGCTACCAATGAAATTGACCAAACTCCTTAGTGGAGTATAAACTACTGACTAATCAACAAAGAAATTATAGGTTTGAATACAAAGTTTTAGAAAAATGATTTGAAACCCTCAAACCCATATATTATGTTCTAGGGTTGAGTATCTACCAACCTCTTCAATGGAGTCCAACTTTCCCTTTAATAGAGTCCAACTTTGCCTTTAATGAAGTAAAATACATTAAATACCCAAAAGGTCAAATGGAAGAGAAAAGGAGTTGCAAACAAACCTCATTCTGACAAGAAAAGGCAGAATGGGAAAGGAGAAAAAGGCAGAACGAGGAGGAGAAAGGAACCCGTAACCGTTCTTTTGATATAAGTAGTGGCACTAGCGCTGCCCATGCAAAGCAACAAATAAATAAACCAAAAACAGCCCTTGGGACCACTCCAGCCCATAGAAGTCTAACGTTTCCTTTTTTATCTACACCATATTTAGGGGAATATTTTTGGTAAAATTCAATTTTATTTATTTTTAAAAAAACTAATATATATATAGTCAAATATTAAAAAGGAATTTTCCGATAAAGGATAGGGAGCCTTAACGAAAATAGGTGGGCAGAAGCAAATCTTAGCATATCATAAGCCCGTTAGTGAGATAATTATGTCTTTTGTGTTGAATTTTCTGAGTCATTCTAGGCAGCAAATTTAACCCAAATCCCATGTACAACACAATTTCCTTTGGGGCAAATGAACGATTTCTTTAAGTGGAGGATTTGTATGTAGCTACGATTATCAGTGTTGGCCCAATCAACAAATAATTTCTTATTAAATTGGGCCAATATACATTGAATCTTATCAAATTTAAAGAGTTTAAAGAACAAATTCTAAGAATGATAGATAATAGATTTACTTCTTTTAGAGTTATTCTCATCTATAATATCTGAAAAAAAAAATCTTCAAATTTAATATATTTCCATTTTTGAGCCCGGGCTTAGCACGTGCCTTTGCTAGTTATATATACACACACACACACACACGATAAGGCAATAAGAAAGAGGTGCTCTAAGGGGTGTCATATGAGCTGGTAAGGAGTTCTCCTTTAAGAAAAAACACTAGGAGCACGTTTGGCAACAGTCATCACCAGGGAATCCTCGCCATTTTTCAGCGCATATAAGGACTTCCCACATTTGGCTGGGTGAGGATCTCGAGAGGAATGACCAGAGAGATCCTCAAATGGTACTATTTCTGAGACTGATCACCCCCCCACCCCCCCCCCCCCCCCCGTCGGATGGAGAGAATCCACACAGAGGCAGAAACGCGGAGCTACAATGTTTAAATAGTGTTGCATGGTTGCATGGTTATAATGTGGATTAATAGATTTTTTTCTTTGGAAATGTACCTTTTTGGGTCCACAATCAAGACCCAAACCATTAATAATGTTTAAACACTCCAAAATGATATTTGACCAAATTTCAACTGTTGATTCCTCTTATATCTAGAGATATTTGCAAAAAGCGTCCAAATCGTTAGATTGCGATGTTTGAGATTCTGTGGGCCAAAAAAACTGGATTAAAACCAGTCTGTTCTTTCCAATTTTCTTGTTCATGTGGGCTCCAAGATCATGATATGAACCAGTAATTTTTTGTGGAAGGTCAAACACGGCTTAGTTGACCAAATTTCAACCGTTGATCCTTACCATATCTTGAGATATTTGCAAAAAAGTTCAGATACTAATTTTTTTTTTCCTGTAGGCCCTCTTTGAACAATCTTAACCATTCATATTCTCTAGATGCCCACAAACAACTTTTGATGGGAAAGTTGAGGTCTTGATTTTTCATGGATTTTGAGTAATTTTTATAAAACAATGGGATCATACATTCTACAAATGGTAGGAATCCTCCCTCCATCCATACATGGAGCTCTCATTGGGAATCCTACCTAGGAGGTGTTGGTTCTTTGGAGATAGAGAATGTTTACCAAATGTGCCCTAAGAAAAACATTCATTGCTTTGGCTTTGACATTGTTAATCATTACTCCTCTCCAAATCCCCTCCCCAAATTTCTCCAATAAGATAATACTAGAAATAATCTCAACCCAATCTCAATCTCCTCCCCTAAATTTTTTCAACTTCCTATTAGACAACAAGAACCTTTATCATCTCTCCCTCTTCTACTATTTCCCTCTTTTACTATCAGTAGGAGAATAATACCAATAATCTCACCCAAGTTCCTCTCCTAAATCTCTCTTATTTAAAACTTTCCTTCTAAATGATAGATCTCCATCATCTGACTTTGCATCTTTCCTCCATTTCCTCTCTTTTCGTGGGACAGATAACTAACTTTCTGTCATGCGCACTGCTTCATTGAACCATGCAGAGTGTGCCTATGTGGTAGAGTAAATTTTTTTAAGAATAAAAGTTCCCTCTCTCTACTGGGTGCCCAAGCCGGGCATTTTCTATCCTGTATGTAAGTGCCTTCAGCTTTACTACACTTCTGTTTCTGATAGATAGCTTTCCACACTTGGTTACTATGTGCAAGTACTTCTGCATCCAATATGACATTTGGGGTCGCATTGTCACATTAATGAGTCCCTAATATGCTTAATTAATAACGATTACTTACATATTGGTCTCGTTGAAATCTCGATGATGACATCAATTTGAACTTTTGGCAGGGTAGAAAACAAGTGAAAGTAGATTTCATGTGATTTCCGCCATGATACATGATGTACTTGCAAAAGAGAAAACTATTAAATATAGGTGGGAGACTTATTAACAACAACAGGAGGACGGTGCTAAAGGAAGAAATGATAAAAACAGGCATGTGCCTGGGAGACTAGTGCTCAACAAAGAGGAGAAAGCAAAACTTGACAGTGGAAGAAGAAATGGAAGACAGATTTTCGGCATAAGAAATTATCACAATGCTAAAAAATTAACTTAGTTGCATATATTTTTTTCAAGTTAGAATTTATCATCATAGTTGTTGTAAGTTTTATTTTTAGGAAATTGTCATACTTGTTATTTTTATTTTTTGATTTTTAACTTTGGTAAAGTTGGAATTATTATGAAACTTGTAAATTATATTTGAAGTTGAAAATTATCATCAAAGTTGCTTTTAATTTTATTACAAGAAATATAAAATAATTTAAATTGATGTTTTATTGAGAAATTTATCCAAAAAATAACCTTAGATGGCTACTAAACGAAAAGCCTCCAGTAGTTCATATTACAAGAAATATAAATTCCTCTTGTAAATTAGCATTAATGTTCGTGCATATATTTTGGTGATTTCAATTTTATTTCAGTTTGAAAATCTTAAAAAAAGTCCAAAAAGCCCCTTTTGATTTATATTTATAAAATACAATGTTAAAATGTTTTTTTTGTAAATGGATTAAGATTTCAGGGCTTTTACATTTATATATGAATCTGACGTGGGCCAGACTACTTCTCTAGTGAATAACGTGGAACCTGATCCGCAACTTCCATGAATGTTATTTGTGATGGCAGATGCAGCTTGCTTGCTTTCTTTCCATAAATGGCCCCATTGTATGGAATGGAATCTTGACTAACAAGAAGACTTGGCTGGCTTTTGAGATTATACTAAATTGTTGAATTACTACTTGTGTTTCTCTCGATCGATCAGATCTTTCTCCTTTCCTTCATCTCCCTCATTTCATCTCATCTCACTCAGCAGGTACTGGAACCATGGATTCTGCAATTTCAAAGGGGGCAGATGCAGGTTTAAGCTCCCTTTTCCAAGCTATGTTTGATACTTTGACCCCCAGCTTCCTCCAAAGCCTAAGCTTTCTCTTTGGCGGCGTTGAAGGAGAGGCCCAAAAGCTCATATCAACCCTCTCCAGAATCCAAGCCCTTCTCAACGACGCAGAAAAAAGACAAATCAAAGAGGAATTAGTCCGCCTGTGGCTGAGAGAACTCAAGGATGCTGCCTACGACGCCGAGGACATCGTCGATGAAGTCGAATACCAAGTCCTTCGATCCAAAATAGAAGGAGAACAAATGCAAACAAGAAAGAAGAAGCTGACTGATCAGGTATCTGACTTATTCTCTGGTTCTGTTTCCAATCTTAACATGGGTCCTCAAATTAAGGAGATCAGAGAGAGATTAGAAGAGATTGAGAGCAGAAGCAATCACCTCCACCTGAAAGTGATGCTCAAGTCTGAAATGCTCATACCTGGAAAGAGGCATCCGACTAGCTGCATCATAGATGAGTCGATTGTATTCGGAAGAGAAACTGACAGAGAGAAGGTGGTTGGTTTGTTGACATCGGACGGCGACTCTTCAGGCGTCAGCTCTGGTATCCAGGTCGTTCCCATTTTTGGTATGGGAGGACTTGGGAAGACGACGCTTGCTCAACTGGCCTACAATGATGAGCGGGTAGAGAAACATTTTGATGTAAAAGTCTGGGTTTATGTGTCCGAAGACTTTGATTTTATTAAGCTCACAAAAGCCATTGCAGAGTCTGTTACTGGAAGCGATCCTCATCTTACCAACTTGGATGCAATTCAGGTTAGTATGAAGGAGGTTCTGAAAGAGAAGAAGTTTTTACTTGTGTTGGACGATCTTTGGACTGAGGATTTTGATGATTGGCACAAGTTACGAGCACCATTGATGTTTGGGGCAAGAGGAAGCAGAATTCTAGTAACCACAAGAAGCGAAAGGGTTGTGTCAAACATGGGAACAGTTCCCACTCATTTCTTGCAGGGTCTGTCAGATGATGATTGTTGGTCTTTGTTCGAAAGACGAGCATTTTTAGAAGGGGATTCAGATGCACATCCGGACTTGGTGATGATAGGCAAGAAAATTGTAAACAAGTGCAAAGGATTGCCTTTGGCTGTGAAGACACTCGGAGGTCTCTTACGCTCTCAAGTAGATGTTGTCGAGTGGGAAGCAATCTTAAAAAGCGAGATATGGGACTTGCCAGAAGAAAGAAATGATATTTTGCCCGCTCTAAGATTGAGTTATCATCACTTGCCAGCACATTTGAAGCGGTGTTTTGCATATTGTTGCATCTTTAACAAAGGTTACAGCATGGTTGCAGATGGATTAGTTTGGATGTGGATGGCACAAGGTTTTATTCAGCCTAAAAGTAGTAGTGAGCAAATGGAAGACATAGGCAAGGAATTTCTTGCTGATTTGGTTTCAAGGTCTTTACTTGATTATGACGATTCATTTTACAGAATGCACGACCTCATTCATGATCTTGCCCGGTCTGTTTCAGGAGATGATATTTTGAAAGTCGGAGACTTTCGAGCTGATATTTTTGAAGTCAGAGACTTGAAGTCTCTTATAAATGCTGAAAAGGTTCGCCACGTATCATGTCGGTTGTCCAGGTCTAGTGTGGAATCAGTCAATTTCAAGGATCTCTATTGCTTGAAAAGTCTGCGCACACTTAGATTGCCACGATACAATTGGATTGACGTCCGCAGGTATCCTGTCCTTACTATCCCACCTGATTTTTTCGTAAATCTGAGGCATATACGCATTTTGGATTTGAGTAGAAATCACATAACTGAATTGCCAGAATCAGTGTGAAATTTGATACAGCTGCGGTATCTTGACTTGTCTTGGACTATGATTGAAAGGTTACCGAAATCAATAACCAGACTCTACAATCTACAAACCTTGATGCTCGCATATTGCTCTAAGCTGGTAGAGGTACCCAGTGACTTTAGCAACCTAGTCAACCTAAGAAAGATAATTTTAGAGGGATGCTCTGCTTCTATCCCGTTTGGGGGATTGAAAAGCCTCCAAGACTTGGAGCACTTCAAGGTGGGAAGAGAGGATGGATACAGGGTCAACGAGTTGTCGAACATGATACACCTACGAGGATCACTTCGCATTTCAGAGCTTGAGAATGTGATCAGTGTGGAGGAAGCCAAAGAGGCTGAGTTGAAAAATAAGCAGAAAATTAACCACTTGAAGTTGGAATGGGAATCCCATGGCATGGATTCACGACAGGAAGGAATTGAGGAGAAGGTACTCAATGCCCTCCAGCCTCATACCAACCTCGAAGGCCTAGAGATTGCAGGCTACTGTGGTGTCAAATTTCCAACATGGTTGGGGGACTCAAGCTTCTCCAAACTAGTTTCTATCTCTTTGGCCACATGCAAATGTCGTGTCCTCCCACCTTTTGGACAGCTCCCTTCTCTCGGATATCTATCTCTTGGAAAACTTTATGGATTGGAGAAAGTGGGGCGTGAAGTTTATGGCGATGGCATGGTGAAGGGTTTCCCATCATTGAAGACGCTACACTTTTGGTCTATGCCTGATCTGGAGGAATGGTCTGCCCTAGAAGGTGATATTATCCATGTTAGTGAAATTGATATCCGGAATTGCTCCAAGCTGAGGGTTCTTCCTGATATCTTTCCTTTCACATTGGAAAGTGTAGAAATATTTCAATGTGAGAAATTGGCTACTCTTCCTAGGGTCTCAACCATTCGTCACTTATGCTTGTCTTCGTGTGGTGAACAGATCTTGAGATCATTGCAGTATCTTACCTCTCTTTCTTCTTTAAATATTTCTGGATTTCCAACTCTAACATCACTACCTAATAGATTGTTGCAGCCACTTACACCGCTTAAAGAGTTGTCGATTAATGCTTTTGATAAGCTTATATCCTTGTCAGAGGAAGTGGGATTGCAACATCTCACCTCTCTACAATCTTTGGAAATTTGGAATTGTCCCCAGCTCACATCCTTGGGTGATGAGGTTTTGCCTGCCACTCTTCATCATCTTGAATTCGTAGAATGCAGCAATCTGAACCGCTTGCCAACAGGGCTAAACAATGTCACTTCCCTTACTGAGCTGGTGCTTGTATCTTGTCATAAAATCCATTCCTTGCCTGAGGAGCTACCAACCACCCTTGATACACTGGTTATTGACGATTGTCCTTTGGTAACGGAAAAGTGTCAGGAAGGAGGCGAGTATTGGAGTAAGATATCATACATCCCTAGCATAGAAATTGATCGTTTGTTTGGAATGTAATCGGGAGAAGTGAGGCTCTAAACTCCGCAGTCTCGTGGTCTCTTGCTGCTGCTGCTGCTCCGTCCTCAAAGTCTCTTGGTTGAGCTAGGTCATCTGAGTTAGGGCATCTGCACGCACTTGCCCCCTTTTCAATTTGTTGGATTTGGAGATTTCCACTTTTATCGTGTCGAGAAGAGAAGATCCGGTATATGGTGAATCTCTTTCTTCTTTTCTTTCTTTTTGTTTTGGCTCTTGTCTAATTTGTTGCTTTGATGTCTTGTTAGCATGTGCATTTTCTTGAGTTGCTTTAAAATCGTGTTTTTTTTTATTAGAATGGTGGAATTCTGATTTGTTTCTGAGTTTTTGATTTCGAGGACTTTAATGGAATCTTGTTATTATAGTTTGGATTTCGAGGACTTTATGTGTTACAATAAAGTCAGTTTTTTTTTTTTTTTTTTTGGTCAAAGTTGATCAAATGCTGTGAGAAGTCCAGCTCTAATGAGATCATTTGGCTTCAAAGGAAAATTGACAAATGGTTATTTGGAAGAATGGAGTATTTATTGATGATATTTCTGGGAAACATTCGGCATCAAGGAAAATTGACAAATCAAACTCTTTATCTTTTTCGATAATGTAAGACTATTTTTATGCCCTTATAAGTAACTAATTAGGTTTAATATGTAATTGAAATTCTAAATTCTAGTTTTTGTGGAATGGCTACTCAAATTAGGATTATTGTAGTTTTGATTTTAAATAGATGAAGTGAGTTATTAAATATCTTCTTTGTCATTTGTGAAAGAAGATGTAGTCTTGTGGTGAAAGTCATATCATATTTATATTATATAAAATAATCCAAAAAAGGGAAAAGTGTGTATGAAAAATAAGATCTATGTAGATATTCTATTTTGCACATATTCAAACAAGCCCTTTTTAGTACTTTTGGATTTTCTATGATAAATCAAAAGATGCGCAAGTTTAATTTTTGGCTGGATAAGGTTCATAATATCATATAAATGTGACTTATTTTCTCATTCAGGTGCTAGACCCAAAACTGTTTGAAAGACAATTACCCATTTATGTGGGCCAAGATACACAGGAAGAGAATAAAAAGTCCAATAAGCTACATAATCATCAGGGAGATTCATTCCAAGTGCTTTGATTTTGGCTCCAATTTTAAGTATGGTCATTGTGACTTGCATGCTCTTTTTAAGCTATGTAAAGGAATGGCAGCCCCAAACTTGTTATTTCTTTCATATTACTTTTGAAGTGCAAGTGGTTTATATGGTGGATTTAGCTACAAAGGTAAGGTATTTACTTTTGTTTCCTCCTTGCTGTGACATGAGAACTTCTGTTGCTAGAGGTTTTATTTTGGGCTGTTGAGTTTACAATCAATTGGAAACCGTTTCTTAGGCTACATCAATCCTAATGACTGTCTCACCAGATTAGAGATCATGGGATGGCCCATCAAACCATCAGCCCAGCCATGCTGGCCTGTGAATTCTCGCGGGCTGTGCTGTGCCCAAGTTGGTTGTGCTGTGCCCTAAATGGGCGGTTCGGGCGGGGCTGACACATGTGTGTTTTTATTTTATTTTATTTTAATTTCAAGAAAATCCTAGATCCTCATAAAAAAAAATAGAACTATGATAATTTCATTAATTTATAGAAATAAAAATATACAACTTTAAGAAAATATACTTCTTTCATAATTTCCTTGAAAATGATTTACAGCTTTGACGCGCCACTGGCCACGGCTCTCTGGTCGAGCACAACCCAGCCTGGACTGGGCCATGCCCATGCCCATGCCAGGCTGTACTGTGCCTGTGCGACACAGCCCGTTTTGCATCTTAAGCTGCACATAAATGAAGTCTTCATAAAATTCAAGCAATGTCTAATGATGGTGGGCATAGCATATATAACATATGATAGAATTGGATAATCAGTCATTACCATTGACCATGCAATTTGAAACGATAAAAAAAGGTCACCTTCCAAGTGGGAGAGAGGAATGATAGAGGTTAGCAACCACAGGTATGGGTTCTAAAGTAACAATGCAATCAATACTGAAACCAACCTATTTATTTAATCAGGTCATAAAATGTCAAAACATAACCCAAATCAAAATTAAAAAGTATCCGTCCCAAATTATCAAGCTCCCAAATTTTAGCCTGGTCTATGGAATAATCTTTTCAGATTTAAGGAGTATAGTTTCTATTTGCTTAAACTTAATAATTTACCCAGATTAAAATAACCAAATCAAAATGCAAAATTAAAATCTTATTCCTGAATCAATTAGAGTTACAACAATGCTTTTAGCATAATCTTTTGCATGAAATAATTTTGTCATAATAGCTGTTTCCAGCAAATTAGCATAATCTTTTTCATGACATAATTTTGTAGGAGGATCCCTCAAACAGTCATAAAATCTTTTCATGATTGTACTAAATCTGGTCAATTATGTTGGAACACCTTGGAGGAGCAACTTGGCACAGGAAATTATTACCTTGAAAAAAGATAAGAACTTTTCAAACTTTGACTATTTCTTGGGATATTTTTAGGAAAATGTTGTGGAACATAAATTAATTTACAAGATTTTTAGGGATAGTGGCCCTCACCCACTTCTGCTGATGCATAGCCTCGACACGCTGGAAGAGCTCCTTTGCCCAATACACTCTCCTCACGGCATTCTCATAAGTAGAAGGCTCAACACAAGTCATGTGTAACTTTATGTCAGCTCTCAACCCCTCCACAAATCTTCAAATCCTCTCAGACTTAGGCGTGATAAGAAACTCGGCGAAGCGAGAGAGCTGAGTGAAGCGGAGCTCATACTGGTAGACTATCATGTCGCCCTGGACAAGAGTCTGGAACTCCCTGAACTTTTGGTCTCGGATGTGTGCTAGAATGAACTTCTTCAGGAAGTCAGTCCTAAAAGCAGTCCATGCTATCTCATCTGCAAGCATATCAAAAGGAGTCTGGACAGTCCTCCACCAATCCTCAGCAACGCTGCTGAACATGTAGGTTGCCAGCTGCACCCTCTGTCATCCTGAGTACTCGAAGACCCTGAAGATCTTCTCCATCAGCACAATCCAGTCGTCTGCCACTAGGGGATCCTTGGTGCCGGAGAACTCTGGCCGTCTCCTCTTGAGGAACTTCTCGAAAATCTCGTTCGGGTCCCTCTCCTGAATTGGAACAACTGCATGCTTTGGCTGAGCTACCGTCTCGATAACCTCCAAGCCCTGAGTCTGGAACTATGCGAAGCTCTCAGTCTGCTGCTGGTGGGCTGATGCCTGAGCCTCCTGTGATGCGAGGAAGGCATGGAGAAATCGCTGAAAGCGCTGTTCTAGGTCAGGCTGATCGCCGACTACTGGTGCTTTGGGTGGTGTCTCTCCTCCCGCATCTGTCAAGAGAAAGTAATCGTGTTAGTTCGAGTCCAAGCTCTAGGGCTACACTGATTCTACCCAATCCAACGTCCTTAAACGTATCCCATCACCGAAGTCCTCACTATGTCCTAAAGTTTCTTGTGTAGTTTATTTCCTACAGACTTGCTCGTTCTGATACCATAAATATGTAACGTCCCAATTCCAAATACCGAGTTACTGCCAAGGTACCCGAATTTGGCGCGCTACTTCCTTAAAAATCAGAGAACTTCCAAGATCATAGTCCGTAGTGAGGTCCAATTTAAAACTTTTTAAACAATATAATAATCAACGGTTAAAGGTGGAAGCATATAGAATAGGGGAAGCAAAATCATATAATAGCGGAAGCAATAGAAGGTATCATAAGTCATAAAACAAATGTAGCAGGGCTGAAGTCCAGCCTAAATCTCAAAGTATGGATAAAAGGTACATATCAATCTAGCTCGCTGCTCACAACTGTTGGTATGCAAGAAATTCATTCATCAACGTATCACAATTTCCCAAGGGAAAATACTCATTTTTTTATTTATGAAAAGATGATATTTTATGACTGCTGGATCTAACAGGCTATAGTGAAAGCATCACAGCGGCTACTGTCTACAAAGCTCTCTGGCCGCTTCAGTCTTCAATGCACCAGCTACTTAGTGCAATAATGCAGCCACTAATCTTCGTCCTAAAGATGACCGCTGGACGTTACAAGGCTCCACGCATTGGCCGCCGAGCTTCTTTTTTCTTGGCTGTTGAGCAGTTCCCGCCCACGATCACCCACAATCTCTGGCCAGTTACATATTCTGATGACTGCGGGATCTGCAAAGGGGAACAATTACAATTCCCATTAATGGAAGTTTTCAAAACCACCTCCACTACATGATTTCTGACAGTTATGACTCCTCAAAGGCTATAAAATGAAGACTTGGGGAGGGCAGCAAGGCATCTCTGATCCAGCACAAACAAAGCCAGAAACTCTACCATTTTCTCAAGCCTTTCTCTCTTCCATCCGCAAGGTGACAGTCAGGCAGCAACGAGCACTTCTCTCTCTGGATTTGGGCGACAATTTTTGGAAATCAGTCTTTGTTCCTCTCATCATAGAAGAAGGACAAAGATTGCCTCTGCTTTTTTGAAGTAAACTTTTTTGCTAATCATTATTTCTAATAATGGTGATGAATTACAAAGATTGACGAAAGAAGCTACGTTGCAGACTTCTCCAATTTCGTCTCCGGCAAACTCCCGAAGGCAGCAGTCTCTTCATCTCTTCTTTTAGTCTGTAATTTCCTTGTATTTTGTCACGACCCGAATTTCCGGGCCCTGTCGGATATCCGAATTGTGATCATATAGAAATATTCACCATGCATACATCAAATAATATCCACAAGGAATCAGGCATTTAGTTAAAAAAAAAATAATTTTCTAATTATTATTATCAATAATCTCTGAATGATCATCTTATTATGTCTTGGCTCAAATCAATAATGTGCTCAAACATTAAATAACTTCTCCTAAACAAAGGCTAATAATTCTATCAAATATATTAAGTTTTTTTCGTTCTCTCGTTCAGCCACGCATGCCAAAATCTACGTGCTGATCGTCATTCCGCTCTGGCCCACCCGCCATATTGTTACCTGAAGGGGGCAGCACAACTTCAGTATTACTGGTGAATGAATATTCCTAATTACACAAACAGCATAAAACATAATATCACAAGATCAACATATTTGAAACAATATAACAAATACCATCAAAAGTACATCCATATACATATTCATGCCCATGCACATTACCACGCCTCAAAGGCCCATCGTATACATGTATACCGGTCACCATGACCCTTTCTCATCAGACACGTCCACAAACGACCAGCCAACTCAATGGCCATTCATGTCCACTAAGGACCAGCCGCTATAACGGCCCGGACACTAAGTCCAACATCCCACGTCTTGCCGACAGTATTTTAGACGAAAGGAAGAACCCACCTCATTTATTTTTTCTCCACCCACCTCATTTATTTTTTCTCCACACATTTCTTCGGCTTTTGTCAAAGAACTTTGTTACGGCCGTTACCGTAGCTGGCGATCGTGATCCATCGATTTAGAGGGTGGTCGGAATCCTCATTTTCAATGTAAAATTCAAATAGCATATATAGATGAATGGAGATTTCCCAAGCCATGTCGCTCCCTAGGGGGTCCAAATTCACATCCAACTGGCCGTGGAAAAAGTTAAGATATTTTCCATTAATACCAAGGCTATAAAGAATGTATAGTGTATCGTGGATTGCGGACAATATGACATGGCATGCAAAGGCACGCTCAGTACCAAACGACTCAATGATGCGCCATCTAGTAGATTCTTCCTGTTGGAAACAAGTAAACCGTAAATGGAAGAACTTTGCTTTTGAGAAACGTAATGTCCGGCTGGGACTTGCAACTGATGGGTTCAATCCATTCAGGAACAAAAACAACTACCATAGTTGCTGGCCTATTATGTTGGTTGCATACAATCTTCCTCCGTCTCTATGCATGCGGAAGGAGTTTACTATGTTAACATTATTGATTCCCTAGAAGAAAGGTCCAGGGCATAACATTGATGTCTACTTGTAGCCACTAGTAGCAGAGTTGAAGGAGTTATGGTCTACTGGTGCAGTGACATATGACTCTTATAGCAAGACTAGGTTCACAATGAAAGCAATTATGCTATGGGCTATACATGATTTCCCAGCATATGGTCATTTACCTGGTTGTAGGACCGCAAGAAAGTTTGCTTGTCCTGTGTGCAGCGAATGTACATATTCAGTGAGGCTAAAACACGGGCAGAAATTTGCTTACATGGGGCATAGGAAATGGTTGCCTATGACACATCCTTTCAGGAGCCAAAAATTGCAATTTAATGGGAATGAAGAACATGGGAAGTATCCCAAGCGAATGAGTGGTTCCAAGGTATTAAGCAAAATGGAGACTGTTCATACTAAGTTTGAAAAGGTAGTAGGCAAGAAGAGGAAGAGGTGTGCAAATGAGAATGAATCCACTGCATGGTCAAAGAGATCGGTCCTTTTTGACTAGCCATATTGGAAGGTGCGTTATAATATGTTTCTTAATATTAAATAATGGGGTAACAATGACTCTTATGTACTAACATAAATGAACCATTTTTTATAGGATCTCCTGATTCGGCACAATCTAGATGTAATGCACGTGTAAAAAAATGTGGTAGAAAACCTACTTGCAATAATCATGAACACAAAGGATAAGACAAAGGATGGTCTTGAAGCCTGCCAAGACCTGAAGGTCATGCGAAGTAAGAAAAAGTTATGGCCAGTGGAAAAATATGGCAAGTTGACTTGTCCATAAGCTCCTTATTGGCTGTCCCAGCATGAGAAAGAATTAATATGTAAAACATTGTGTGATTTGAAGGCTCCTATTGGGTACAATGTAAACTGGAAATATAAGTTGACCTTGGAGGACATGGAGGTAAAAAATCTTTAGTCACATGACCATCACATCCTCATTCAACAACTACTGCCAGTGTTGTTGATGCACGCATTTGAGTCACATTAACCCTTGCGCGCCATAGTGGAAAAATATGGCAAGTTGACATGTCCAGAAGCTCCTTATTGGTTGTCCCGGCATGAGAAAGAATTGATCTGTAAAACATTGTGCGATTTGAAGGCTCCTATTGGGTACAATGTAAACTAGAAATATAAGTTGACCTTGGAGGACATGGAGTTAAAAAATCTGAAGTCACATGACTATCACATCCTCATGCAACAACTACTGCCAGTGATGCACACATTCGATTCACATTAACCCTTGCGAGCCGCTATTATGCAATTATCAATGTTCTTTAATGTCTTATGTTCGAAGACTATAAACCGTTAAGAACTTTCAAAGATGAAAGGACGTATTGTGAAACACTTTGTGTGTTCGAAAAGTACTTTCGTCCCTCTTTTTTCGTTTCTATGACACACCTTGTTGTGCACCTAGCGGAAGAGGTGCAAATTTGTGGACTTGTTAGATATCAATGGATGTATCCTTTTAAGCGGTAAATATAAAGGTTTTTTTTTTTTTAATTAATAAGTTTTGTTCAAAATATAACTTTAAGGCACATGTATTAGGAAGATGAAAGCATTCAAACGATATGTGGCGAATCAGAGGTATCCCGAGGATTCCATCGCAGAGTGCTTTCTTATGGATGAATAACGATGTATGCCATGAATTATTTTCTCGATGGTGAAAATGGAAGCCGTAAGGAATTAAGACGCTCATGTATGTGGATGGGGACCGTTCCTACCCTATTGATAAAAAAGGGAAGGTCATCTGCCTTAAAAATGTGGAGTACCAGCAAGAGCGCAAATGGGTACTGTGCCATTCAACTGATAACGCCGAGTGGAAAAGGTAAACACATGTCTGATGGTAGTCGTAGTAAATACGTTTTTGCTTATTGGTTTAATGTAATATAATGCAATCACTTTATATTCATATACAGGAAGTATGAACAGTATCTTGAAAGCCATATATCTAATGTTCAAAATCGAAGGGTTAATAGGCGTACAAAAAAACCCATGGATTATGCCCCTTGGCTTAGACAACAATTAAAGGATGAAAAGAACTATACCCTAAAAAGGCTCGCCGATGGCCCAAACTTTGAAGCCATTTCATATACAGTACATGGTAAATTGATATGTTTTCTATATTGTGGATGCGGAAATGAATAAAACAACACAGAACAGCGGAGTTTTTGTGAAGGCTATGACTATTTGCAGGTCAAGTGCCAAGCAAGGATGAAAATAGCGGTTGCTACGCCCGCCACCAAAACGCCACATACCGTAGCGGCGTAGCGGTGCGATTTGGAAAAATCGTCAAAAAAATATGAAAAAATTATAGAAAATCTAAAATATTGGAAAATGAGAGAAAATGTATTTTTTTTTGCAAAAGTAACAAAGATTAGGGGGCGTAGTGGTCCTCTCATTGTATGAGGTCCTGTATCGCTATATAATATAAATAGAAAATAATAGTAATGATCATATTTTTTTACATGTGTTTATGTTGCTTAGTTTTGCTAACTAAAAAACTAATGAAAGGTTCATAAAAGAAAAAACTATATCATGAAGTCAAGACTTAAGAGTACCTAGAGTAAAAAATACATCTACCAAAGGGGCTGTCTAATAGGATGTACTTAGAGAAGTATCCTTGAGAACTCTCTGTATCGACTGTAATTCGGCAAGATCATGTGCTTTTTGGTGTTCTTTTAAACATAAAAGGGTAGAAAAATTGTGTAGAAATGTTATTTGGAGAGAAGAATAAAAGAAATAAGTCTTATTATGCATTTAAAAAAAAAATTGAAAAGCAAGAATTTTTCTCACCCTATAGCGGTCGTAGTGGCCTCGTAGCGGACGTAGCGGCCGCTACGGGTGCGACGGGCGATAAATAGCCACCGCTATGGCCGATGTATCTCCGTAGCGGCCGATATTTTCATCCATGGTGCCAAGGATAAAAACCCTGTGGTTGAAGAAGTCCCTTATTTTGGCATTGTCAAACAAATTCTTGAGCTGGAGTACCATTACTTCAAAATAGTAGTTTTTTATTGTGATTGGTTGCGTACAATAGATGCAAATGGACTTAGAGTTGATCTAGAAACAAACTTGATATATGTTAATCTAAGGAGGTTAAAGAGAGACAATAGAAAATGATGAACCATTTATTCTTGCTTATCAAGCAACTCAAGTCTTTTATTGCAAAGATCATAGTAGGCCATCTGATGAGTGGCATGTTGTCTTGGATGTTCCGAAGAGACCGAATCGTGACGTGGACTCTTTTGAAGATCCCTTAGTCTTTGAAGCAAGAATGAATGAAAATACAATAGCAGCAACATTACAAGATGAGATCATGGAAGATGATATAAATGGTGATGATAAAGATTACTCTTAGCATTTCAGACACTAGAACTCGTCCCTAGAAGTCTGCAACAAATTGTTTGTGAAAGGTACCTGCCTCCTACTTTGTAATGTTTTGGTGCTTGAATTGATTATTGAAATCTTTGGTGCCTCCATGTCTTGATTTGCATGCTTTTAAGTGTGTCCCAAAGTACCACTCATAGTATTATCATCATTTTTTAAAACTTATGAATCTATTTATGTACACTACATGATTATTGCTAATGTCTTTTAATCTCAACATTTTTGGATTCAAGATTTCTATCATTCTTTATACAAGCCAATACCTGTTTCATTATATTGAGTTTCTCATTTAAATATGTGGTTGCAGGTACTATGTCGCATTATACCTCATCATCATCTTCTACATCTACTGTTCAAGGTAGCTCTCATGAGGGTATGTATTGCAAGTGAAATAATAATATTAGTTATAATATTTCTTATTAAAAAGTTTCTAACACTGGCCTATTGCAACAGGTGGACTTCCCGCAGTCACATTTGGGGAAAATGGGCAACCTTTTGGAGACAATTCAGTACAGTTGTCCTCTAAGATAGGGGAGGTTGTGAGGACCTATGTGTCGCCCATTTACCTAAGATGGACTGAGGTGCCTAACGAGCTCAAGGAACTAGTCTGGGAGATTGTTAGTGTAAGTGCTTGTTCATTTACTTCATTTAATTTTACATAGTAATTTGAATTTTCTAATTATGACTTATGTCTTGATTTTTCTTATTTGCAGTACTCATTTGAAATCCCAGAATACTCCAAAGGGCTTTATACTTAAGAAAGCCAACACTTCATGGAAAGATTGGAAGTCCATCTCCGGCTGAAAGTTTTAGACAAATATGAAACGGACATGGGGAGAAGGTCCAACATACCCGAGGGTGTCAAGAAAGAAGATTGGGAGAGGTTTGTTGAAATCAACTCGACGTCCCAGGCCCTTTCTCTTAGACAAAAGGGGAAGGCTGCTAGAAAAGCGTTGGAATGCCAACATACTTCTGGTAGAAAGGGACAAGCACGGGTGGCGGCGGAGTTGGTAAGTATTGTTGACTTTAATTGATGTTACTTTACTATTATAATATGTTTTAATCTCTATGTTTTGTTCTTTCTTTTTATAATCGAAGCAAAATCCTGATAGTTTGGTCACTTGGACGCAAGTATATCTCGCCACTCACGTTAGGAAGGATGGTGCTACTGGGAATCAATATTTGGTAAGAAGTCCGCCATTAGTTGTTTTCATAATATAATGCAGAATAGTCATCATCTATGATTCACAGATACTTCAAAATGGACAACGTATCGTGTTGTATCGTATCCAATACTTCACTTTTTATGTGTAAAATCCGTGTCACTGTTGTGTCTACGACATATCATTGCCGTATCAGTGCCGTATCTGTGCCTCATAGGTCATCATAAGTTTCATGTCATTTGCCTTTTATTCTCTGTGGACTTTGTATTTAAGTATGAATAAATCACCATGAGAGAGAGGATGTAGGTGATAGTGGGAATCAAGTTAAGAAATAAGAACTGAAGACTCTATTGTGCTTGAGTTGAAGTACAGAGCCCCTGCTAATTCAGGATAGTCCATTTGAATTATTTCCTGCATTATTCACTTACCTTATGACGTTTTCCTCTTCCCTCCTTCTAATAAATGATTCTTTAATAAAAGACAATGTGTTTGTGGGAATCCAAGCTTCTGTCCCTTTCTCATTCATTTGTGCTATTCCCAGTTATTGGCACCAGCATATAAATGTATTTGGCGTTTCATCTGCTACTGCCATTTACATCTCACCTAATTTCACCAGTTTCTCTCTCTCCTTTTAAACCACTGGCCCCTACTTCTGGTTATTGTTATGATGTGAGATGATGAAAATTTATTACAAGGTTGAGAGATGATGAAAATTGCAGTTATGACACTTCTTATATCTAATCTAATCTCTAGAATGATTAGATAAAAGTTTCATGTGAAATTTCATTTCCACACCACTTCACAGAAACAAAAAATTTCGGCCCATTTCGACAACTACACAAAATTATTAATCGTGGCTGACCCATGTATTATTATAAATGGCTAACATAGCAGTCCTAACCTTTTGATGAGTGTGATGAGCATCTCAATCTTTTTTTTTTTTAATGTGATTTACCTTGCTGGCAAGAGAGTAAATCTTGAAACTTTGATGGCCTCAAGTCCTGTGTGAAGTGTGAACCGCATTGTCCATTATCAAGTGAACCTGCTCATTGATTAATGACTAGGCATGCGAGGATGTGACTGGCATGGACAAAAGGAGGATTTTAGGCAGAAGTTAGGATTTTGGGCCCATTTATTTGAAGACTCTATTTTGCAGGATGAAATCGATAAGCTGATTCAGCGTTATCCCACCATTGTGGAAAAAGACCTTAACCATGATCCGGTTGCATTGGTAGGTGAATTATCTTATACTCTTATTTAGGTTTTTGGTTGATCATAAATATTTAGAAATCATGTAAATATCATGTTGTGAGCAGGTATTGATGTGATATTCTCTTTTTTTTTTTTTTTTTTTTTTTTTTTTTTTGTGTAGGCTCTTGGTCGTGAATCGTGATAATCGAGGCCATGTACGGGTGTGTCCAAAACCGCCCTCCATCATTCTACTTCGTATTGAAGATATGAGTTAGCATCACAGGCAACCATTAAAACTGCCGTGGATGAGCTCAAAGAGCAAAACATTCAGTTGAGGGAATGACTGGAAGAGGAGCCTAGCGAACACAAGGGATGGAGAAGCGGATCCTGTCATGTCTTTCCCAAGGTCAGGTAGTGATGCAACCTTCTACTGATAACGGCAGTTCTTCTCAAGTAAAAATCTTTAGAGGATTTTACCACAAAAAAAAAAAAAAAGATTAGGTGACCAGTGGCCCCAAAAGATCATTTTAACTGACCTTGCACCAGATCAGTCATTTTGCCCGAAAAGGTGTTTTTTTAGCACTTTCTACTAGCGTCCCTACGACCTTAGTTTGATAACATTAAGGGTCCCTAGGGACCCTAGTACGTTTATAAATGAACGGAATTCATCCTCATTCCTTGTACTTGGTGAAAAAACCATGACACGTGACTTGCATGTGGCTTTAATGGTCTTCAAGAGATGGGAATGACCTATGGAGGGAAAGCTCCCTTTTTGCAATCTCCTTTTCTATGGCTGCCATTGTACTCTCCGGATTTCCTCTCTCTCTCTCTTTGTGTGTGTGTGTGTGTGCTATTCGTACCTCCCAAACAGCCTCTCTCAATTTTCTTCTATTTAAACTCACACTTCTTACTCTTATCTTTATCTGGGTGTATTTGATTTCCATTTATCCATCTTTGTACTTCAATTTTATCCATGCTTTGTTTTTTTCTTCCGTTCTCCTTTCTCATATTCCCCTTAGAATAACCTATCTTTTTTTCATTGAAAACGAACCCCCATGGACTGATTTCTCCAAAGACAATGCAAACTTCAGCAGTAGCTCAAGAACTCACTAATTCTTTCGATCTTCTATCCAAGTTTGGTTGCTTTTCCCTTGATTCCAGATGCCTTTGGACCCTTAGCTCAAATGGGTCTTCTTCGATTCTCTCCAACTCCCTGTTTTTTGATGGTTTTGGGACTTTGGTTCATGAGAAGAAGCCTAAGGTTGTTGCTTCTCTTAGGCTGAGTAGAAGTGCTTATAGGTCTTCAAGAGGTGGGAATGACCTATGGAGGGGAAGCAAGTTGAGTGTCATGGTTTTTTCATCAAGAACAGGGAATGAGGATGAGTTCTGTTCATTTATAATCGTACACCGCAGGGTCCCTAGGGACCCTTAACGGTATAAAACTAAGGTCGCTAGAGATGCTAGTAGAAAGTGCTAAAAAAAAAAAAAACACCTTGTTGGGAAAAATGACTGATCTGGTGCAAGGTCGGTTAAAATGATCTTTTGGGGCCACTGGTCAACTAATCTGTTTATTTTGGTAAAATCCTCAAATCTTTATTTTCTATAAATAGTAGATATCTTTACTTATTTAAGTGTTTGGATCGAGAAATGACTAAATTAATGTGTTGCTAATGTTTGTAGGTAAGACGTGACCTCCCACCTCAGGACACACGATTACGTAGGTTGATGCATCTTACACGGAAGTCTACATGTATCGCTTGCGGCAGAGTGAGGGATCTTTCAACCGAGGATGAAGAATGTTATAAGGTCGTTGTAGACGAAATCATCGAGGGAAGCGTGGAGTTGATGGGCAGAGGAAAAACATTTCCAGATCTTACTCTTGGTGATACTATCGATTGGCCCATCTTTAGGACTACATTCGTTTAGTTCTTAGTGATATGCCTATGTACTGTTTTATATGATATGCCTATGCCTAATTTGTTTTTGTTCTTTGCTTCTATGCGGGGAAGCGATTAGAGGTAAATATGGTGTTTTGAGGGCTTAGGGTAGATGCATATAGAAGTGTCTTAGCTTCTCAGTCATTCATATTGTGATAGGTTTAAGTGGGATTAACTTCTAATCTTTAATGGAAATTGTTGTTTGTTGCTCTGTCTCAAACTTGAGAAATGGCATCTGAGAAAATTGTAGTACCATTTTTGGTACATATCCAAACCCACCATTAACCCTAACTTAGACACAAATTTAAAATATCTCAGTTTTTTTATTCTTATTGTTACTCTAAGCTGTAAGCTGCTTATTATTATGTAAGCTAGTCTTAAGCTTATTCTTATTGTTACTATTATTATGTGAATAATGAAGGATAGTTCTCTTACAATGCAAGTCTTTTCTTTTCTTTTTTTTTTTTTCTTCTCTCTCTCTCTCTCTCTCTCTCTCTCTCTCTCTCTCTCTCTCTCTTTTGCTCTAGAAATTTGGAAACTTATCCATACCATTCTCATAGCTGGAAATAAGGCGCTTGGTTGTTTTTAGCTAACTACTTTTCTATCATGGTAGGTTTGGCTGGTCTGTCTACGCCCCCACCTATGTGCTTGCTTGGTCTTTGCAGCCCTAGTAGGCTTAGTTTCTGGCTCAGGCTGAGTGCATGGGTTGGAACTATTCGTTTTCAGAAAAGGAGGATTACCCTGAGGCTGGCAATTGAACATGAAAGACCTCTCAAACCAAATTCCTGCATTGTTGGAAAAAGGTTGTAGCACGTACATGATGTTGATGCATAGAACTAACTAAATCTAGAAATAATAATGTTGACTATGCATGCATTTATACATGTCTTCTTTCTTTTAATGGATGCATGTTTATTGCAGGATGCCAAGTTATGCTACTCTGATGATACCTTGCTTGATGGGTTCAATGTTGGGAGAGGGGATTTGGTGGTGTACCTTCCTTATCCCATGAGGAGAATGAAGTTCCTATGGGGCGATGATGCAGAAGTGTTTAAAACAGAAAGGTGGCTCAACAATGATGTGGTTTTTCAACCTCAAAGTCATTTAAAATTCACTGCTTTCCAGGTAAGCAAAAACAGTGAAAAAAAAGAGTGCAATTTTGTGATTCACTCTTATTAGTACATGTGGTGGCATTATTCTAGAACTCAACTTTCCCTGAGGCTGAAAAAGGCGCAGAGTTTAGTAATTCAAGCAAATATGACGTCTTTTAGCAGACTCAATTATACTTATTCTGCCCTTTGACTAGAGTTGAATTGTGAGTCAAGGTCAGTTGAGTCGATTTTGAGTTATGCATATGGGCCTACTGGCAATGGTCCCAGATGTTCCACCAGGAAATCTCAAGACTAGTGTAAACTCTGACCCAAAGCAAGTTCCATATCCCCTGCTCTATAGTAAAATGTGCACAATGCAATTTATTTTCTAGTTGGATTTCACAATTTTCTTTTGAGCATTTAGTGAGTTTTAAGCAATGTTGCAACTCATAATTCTTCTCACCTTTTAACATGGTGTTTTAAAGTTCAATGATATGAACTTTGTTAACCCTTTTCATTAACCTACAGGATGAAGCAGAGGACAATTTTGCCATTGTATTTGCAGCAATGGGAGTAAACAGGGAGACAGCCCAGTTCTTCAAACGTGATTTTGAAGAGAATGGTTCAATGGAAAGAGTGGCCCTATTTCTAAACTCGGTATGTTGTTTGAACCTCGATGCTGATTCTATGGTGGTCCCTTGACCAGGCAACTTTGTGATAGAAAGGAATCTGTGCTTAAATCTGTTGTTCTCATGCTTAAGTGGAAAGTCCCTATGACAGTCATATAGAGGCTTCAATCCGCATTTCATGCAGAGGCAAAATTTAACTGCTCCTAAATTTTCCTTTTTTTTTTTAACTTGTGAAACTTTATCCTCATATTGATCTTAAGTCAGCCATGAAAATCTCAATACCATAACAAAGATGTTTTTCTTATCCCAATCCCTGTTAAGTTTTTAGCTTCTGAGGTGTGACCAAAATCTGTTATACCTATCAGAGTTTTGGATTAGAGCAAGTGTAAGAAAATATCTGATACAGATGCTCTGGATGCGATATTGAGTGGTTCATCTGAAATCTGCTGCAAAAGGTATGTGATAGTGATAGCAGAAAAGTAAGCACACTCTTCCTATCATGAAAGCTGGCATAAAAACTTTCCATTTTTAGAATGTTCATGTGAATATGTGATGATAAAGGCGTGCAGGTAAAATGCAACCCAAGAAAGGCAAGGAATATTCGTGCAATTGTGATGCCAAGTATCCAGGGACCAGACCCACACTGCAACAGATTTATTCTATAGTTGCAATCTTACAGTTTTAGTTGTGTTCTCAGGGGTCAAATCATTTGTTTTGTAAATCTGTTCATTTCTTCTGGACAGATCAATTGGTGCTCCTAATAAGAGCTTTTACTTCTTTAGTAAGGCTATCACATTCAACAGCCAGTGGCGTCCTAAAAAATAACATTTAGCAGCCTACTTTGTGTTTTCTCATTCCTCTTTCAAAAGAAAGAATAGGAATATTTATAGATATGAAGACAATATACAGGAAGGGGTTCAACCAAAGGTACATTCCAGACAAGTCTGAGCTGCATCTTCTTTTTTCTCTTTCTTTTTTTATTATACTTTTTAGGGAATCGCATACATTATTCTTGTTTCTAAAATGATGCACTCTATGTAGAAGGTTCAGCCTTTCAATCACTTTCATGGAGGATATTTAAATTCTATTGGGTCAGATATTAAAATCCTCACAAATGAGAATTTCACTAGTCCAAATTCTTGGAGACCTATAACTTTCAATCACTTATTACCAGTGCAATGAATGATTAATACCAGATCGGTTGTCCTCAGAAAATTCACCAACCTGAAGAAATCAAGTAGTTTCACATAAGCAATTAAATATCAATGGTCTCCATTTGACCAGTGTATAAAACAAAAGGTAACATGGTGGCCAGTGGACTAAGAGATACTGTTCTGTCAGTGCAGGGAAGAGAACAAATAGAGACACGCTGCTGCTAGAACTATAAATCAGAAAAAAAATAGAATATACCTTTTACATCTACATTCACTTAGATTTTAATTGCGAAGAAAATCCACGATGAAGTCGCCCTAACAACAATTTTGGATCAGGGAATACAGAAAAAAAAAAAAAGAAGGGATGAGAGAGAATTCAAGGATCATGAATTCATGATACCTTGGAGATGGCATGCCTTAGATCTTCAACCTTTATCCAAAAAGAACAACAAAAGAAAATTTAGGTGTACTGGTAATAATTAGTTGACTATGGTTAACAAAACAAAATTTAAAATTTGGTTCTTTTGATTCATTGCCCTTATGGTTCTTATGCATTATGTTCTTTAGGTGTACCTCATTTGCACGAAATTGATATACCGCCTCAAGGTGGAAAGTCTGGATGGGCAGGACCTCCTAGCCCTCGCATTGGACAATGGTTTAGGCTCTTGAAGACAATTGCAGAAGCTCAGAATCTTATTCCTGAATTTGAGGTATCTTCATGTTGAGCTAAGTAAAGCATTTTTTTTATAAGTTATTTTGATTTCAGAATAGACCAAGCAGTTTTGAGTTGCTGGATGCACACATGGTGTACAAGTTGGTTTTTTGTCTTAGTGGGGTGTATCATGGAAGTGGTTATCTTGAATATCTTCTAGGATGGACTGTTTAAAGAATTTTTTAAAATAGTTAATCTTGTCCATCAAATCTTTGGCTGATGAATCAACTTTTAAGAAGAAATAGAAAGGTTAAAGATTGGGTTGTTTGGATGTCTTGATCTAAGAAAATTTTGCGTGTCACCCTTCAAATGGGCCTCGTCAGATCAAAAGAAAATATGGGTTCATTGAACCATTTCTCTGCTTGTCACCCTGTTTGCCGATGTGATTAAAGGTTCTTTGCTGTCTTTAGATAGGCAAGGCCAGATTAGCGCATTGGACTTGATTTTCCATTCACTATCAGTGGAAGCAACTTCAGCTAAACATATACAAATCCTAGTTGAAGAAAGTCTTGCTGACTATGTCTTTGAAGTACTGAGAATATCAGATAATTTTGTCACAATAGTAGTCAGTTTGAACAAGAGTTCTGCACTCACTGATTTTTCGTAAATCTTGATAAGCTTCTTACTGATTAATGGCAACAGGCTCACCAATTAGGGGTTTGTCCCTGCAAAAAAAGTGGTCGGAAATTTCCAGTTTCCAAAATTTTGCAGGGAGCAAAACAAGGTCCCAACTGATGTGCCCCTAATGGCTTACTGAAGTTTTAATTTGGAAAATAGTGTTTCAAGAATTACAAAGTTTAAACAGATCCTTACATGTAATAGTAGTGACTAAATGTACAAACTACTCAAGTTGCTACTGACTACAGGGTGGTCATGAAAGTGCAGAAAACAGAGATCCTCTGATTGTTTCCTGCCTATGTGTCCGGCATCTCTTAGCAACTGCCGAAGAGGCCATCAGACAAAGTCTTGCCGTCCGGTTTCCAACACTAATTCTGGTTTTTAAGGTATGTAGCAGAAGTACCACTGCATCCAAATCAATTCCATATACTGAAGCTTGTTTGGAGCTGCATCTCACATTGCCCTGGTGTAGTATCAAGATCTCAAGTGGAAGAATTAGTTCTGGTCTTAACAGGGATATTCAGAAGACATGCCAGTGGAGAGATGGGCATGTTGCCTGAAACATTCACGATGGCCTGCTCAACATTTGTAACCCTCCTGACAACATCATCTTCGTGTGGGATCCCATTGCTGGAGGCATCGATACAGGAAGTGTCAAGGAATGTGATTTTATCATCATTTTGTGCACCACAGGGAAATCCAAATCAAGTTCTTTTGTACTCCCTCTACCTTCTGAAAGAAGCATATACATTCACTCAGAAGCAAAGGCTGATAAAATGAGGAGATTACAAGTTAGCTTGAAGCAAAGGCTGCTGCATATAGTTGGTGGGTGCAAGAGAAAGGGTGAAGATCACCACCTATCTGGAGATCAGGAGAGAGAAGCTACATGCAAGAGCTGGGACATTTCAACCAATCCCCTCCCAGAAAAACCGACCCAAAAAGCCTCCCTCTCACTTCTATTGTTGATTATTTTGGAGACTCTTCTCCAATGTAATTAAGATTTTAAATGTGTTAGTGTTCTACATTTTTATAAAGATTTTAAGTGATTCAAAAAAATATTTTCAGGTTTTTAAAAAAATATTGAAATGTTTGGTGAAAACTTGATGATATGTAGCCAGATGAAAACTTGAGAGGTAAAATGAATAGCTGAGCCCAAATTCTTTGGGATTTTCCTACGTCATAAAAGGCCCAAAACTGGAGGTTGAGATCTAAGCAAAAGAAAAGGGGAAAGAAAATGGATGCCATCAGAGCCTTACTGTAGCTGAAGAGAAGAGAGGAAAAGAAAAACACCGATGGCTTTCTCACCCGAGGGCTCCATCACCTCACCCGAGATCTACTATCCCCACATGAGGGTGGGACCCAGCTCCCTATAGCTGGGCGCGCACACACACACACACACACAAAAAAAAAAAAAAAAATAAAAAAAAAAAAAAAAAAAAAAATAAAAAAGAAGAAGAAGAAGAAGAAGAAGAAGAAGAAGAAGAAAAACAACAACTAAAGGTAAAGCCTGTTTAAAGTGGCATTTGGTCCGATGTCAATTAGGGGGAGAACTTTATTTTGAGCAGTTTAAAATTTACAAACTTTACTACAGTTAATTGAAGAAGGTAGGCATGCCCAGATTTTTCAATATTTTTTTTAATTCAAAAAAATTAACAAATTTTTAGGTAAGGCTGTCGATGTATTTCAATTGTACCGACGGTCGCTAGGCCGTCACAAAACTACTGCTTAGACCGTCGTTTCGGACCAGCCCAATGACCATTTAAACCAAGCAAACCTATACATGCTGTGTCGAGGTCTCTGTCCATGGAGCCGTGGAACTCTATTTTGAGTCTACTGTTTTTTTTTTTTTTTTTTGAAGAAAGTAACATAATGTTGTCTTTATATTTATTTCAAGAAATATCATAAGTGAATTAGCACAGGTTATTGTGCCAACAATCAAGGTACTTACTGGACCGGATTCCCTGTTTGAACTAATCAGGGGATGACACATTGTATTGTACTTATTTTGTACTTAAAATCTGTCTTTTAAAGATAATAAGACAGAGCTCTCTTTTAAAAACAACACCGTTTTTTAAACTCAACAAGCTCACGTGTCACCCCGGAACAAGGGATCTGGTTTCCTATTTAATACTCATCTGGCCAAAAATAACCAATTCAAATGCCATGCGCATCCATTTGTATCAAGTCACATAGAATAAAATTTTAAGAATTTGAGGCTCTAATATTTGATGGACTCCCCTAACGCAAATGGCATCACGCTTATGTCGTACATGCAAGTGAGCTTATTATAGTCTTTAAAAGGTTTGAGCTTGCAAAAAACTTTGATTATAAGGTCTTTCGGTGCGGCTCACTAGTAAAAGTAATTCTAAAGTTTCCACTTCTTGTACCATATCTCATCAAATTTCACTGCAGACCCTACGGTCAGATTGATTAGTTATAAATACATCATTAAAATGTAATTTTTATAATGGGTTAATGAACTCAATATTATTAAGATCTCAAGTCTTTTTAGAGTTAAGAATCTAACGTGCGCGAAATTATTATTGAAGTGAAATTTATAGACTATACAAATTGTGATTTTCAGGTTGAGTTCCAATCTTAGGGCACATTTGTATAATCCATTTCCACATAAAATGTATTATTATTATTTATTTTTTTTACAAAAAACTGCTTTTTCATGTGTGCAGTGAGGGGAATTTCTACGGAAATACTTTTTTATCACATGAGTATTTTTCTTAAATAGCATGAAAATAGAGTTCTTACGTGGGATATAAAAAGTCAATTTCCACGTAAAACTTCTCCAATCTTTATTACTCGATTTCCTTTATTCTAGGTTCCAATATGACTGTTGGAATTTACTAATAAGACTGTTGGAATTAACTAATAAGTGGGCTAGTGAGGGGGCTGCTTTTAGAGTCCAAGAGCATACCTTCTTGGGCCCCATTGTGTCGAATGAAATCTGTTTTTGACTCGCTTTTGAGTTTATACTATACCTACAGGTGAACCAGAGTACACGTGGTTGTTGAATTATTACAAGTGTTTCTCTCGATCGATCAGATCTTTCTCCTTCCTTCGTCTCCCTGTTTTCATCTCACTCAGGAGGTAAGGTACTGAAACCGAGCTTTTATTTCTTGTGGCCCCTTTGTGTGGAATGGAATGTCTTCTTGACTCACAAGAAGACTTGGGTAACTTTTGAGTTTTTACTAATTGTTGAATTACTTGTCTTTGTCTCCATCGATCAGATCTCTCTCCTTCCTTCATCTCCTTCGTTTCATCTCATCTCACTCAGCAGTTAAGGTACTGGAGCCATGGATTCTGCAATTTCAAAGGTGGCAGATGCAGGTTTAAGCTCCCTTGTCCAAGCTATTTTTGATACTTTGACCCCCGGTTTCCTCCAAAGCCTAGGCTTTCTCTTCAGCGTCGAAGGAGAGGCCGATAAGCTCAAATCAACCCTCTCCAAAATCCAAGCCCATCTCGAGGACGCAGAAGAAAGACAGATCAGAGAGGAATCAGTCCGCCTGTGGCTGAGAGAACTCAAAGATGCTGCCTACGACGCCGAGGACATCGTCGATGAAGTCGAATGCCAAGTCCTTCGATCCAAAATAGAAGCAACCCAAATCCTAACAAGAAAGAGGAGGCTGACTGATCAGGTATCTGACTTATTCTCTAGCTCTGTTTCCAATCTTAACATGGGTCCTCGAATTAAGGAGATCAGAGAGAGATTAGAAGAGATTGAGAGCAGAAGCAATCACCTCCACCTCAAAGTGATGATGAAGTCTAAAATGCTCATACCTGCAAAGAGGCATCCGACTAGCTACATCATGGATGAGTCGATTGTCGGAAGAGAAACTGACAGAGAGAAGGTGGTTGGTTTGTTGACGTCCGACGACGACTATTCGACCGCCAACTCGCGTATCCAGGTCGTTCCCATTTGTGGTATGGGAGGACTTGGGAAGACGACGCTTGCTCAACTGGCCTACAATGATGACCGGGTAGACAAACATTTTGAGGTAAGAGCCTGGGTTTATGTGTCTGAAGAATTCAATTTAACTCGGCTCGCAAATGCAATTGTAAAGTCTGTTACTGGGAGCGATCCTTGTCTTAAAGACTTGGAGCCATTTCAAGTTAGTATTCAGAATGCTCTAAAAGGTAAGAAGTTTTTGCTTGTGTTGGACGATGTTTGGAATGAAAACTGCAATGTTTGGGATGCCCTACGAGCTCCGTTGATGGTTGGGGCAAGAGGAAGTAGAATTCTAGTAACCACAAGAAGCCAAAGGGTTTCATCAAAGATGGAAACAGTTGCCCCTCATTTCTTGCAGGGTCTGTCAGATGATGATTGCTGGTCTTTGTTCAAAAGGCGAGCATTTGTAGAAGGGAACTCAGATGCACATCCGGAATTGGTGAGGATAGGCAAGGAAATTGTAAACAAGTGCAAAGGGTTGCCTTTGGCAGTGAAGACGCTCGGAGGTCTGTTACGCTCTAAGCTAGAGGTTGTCGACTGGAAATCAATCTTAGAAAGCGAGCTATGGGATTTGCCAGAAGAAGGAAAGGACATTTTGCCCGCTCTAAGATTGAGTTATCATCACTTGCCAGCACATTTGAAGCGGTGTTTTGCATATTGTGGTTGCGAAGTTGATAAAGGTGGGAGTGGGGTTGAAGGCAATGAATTAATTCTGAAGTGGATGGCACAAGGTTTTATTCGGCCTAAAGGAGGTACTAGCGAGCAAATGGAAGACATAGGCAGGGAATATCTTGCTGATTTGGTTTCAAGGTCTCTACTTAATTGTCGAGAAATAAAAGAGAGTTTACGTTACACAATGCATGACCTCACTCATGATCTCGCACGTTCTGTTTTAGGAACTGATTTTTGTAAAATAGGAGATGAGAAGTCACATGGAAATAATGGTGAAAAGGCTCGCTACATGTCAGATTCTCGTTTAAAATCATGCAGCAATTTTGCGGATTTCAATTGTTTGAAAAGTCTGCGCGCTCTATCATTGTCATTTTCATTGTCATACACTGGGAATATCCTAGCTGATTTATTTATAAATTTGAGGCACATACGCACTTTGAAATTGTTTGGAAAGGAGATCGCTGAATTGCCAGAATCAATTGGAGATTTGTTACAACTGCGGTATCTTGACTTGTCTTGTACAAAAATTGAAAGGCTACCGAAATCAACAACCAGACTCTACAATCTACAGGCCTTGATATTGGATCATTGCAGCAAGCTTGTAGAGCTGCCCAGTGACTTGAGCAACCTTGTCAACCTAAGACATCTGCATCTAAGTTTTTTTTGTGGATTCACAGTTTCTACCCCGCCAAGAATTGGGACATTAAAAAGTCTCCAAACGTTGCGGTATTTTAATGTGGGAAAGGAGATTGGACCTGGAATAAACGAGTTGAAGGACATGATACATCTGAGAGGATTTCTTTGCATCTCAAATCTTGAGAATGTGGTCTGTGTGGGGGAGGCCAAAGAGGCTCAGTTGAAAAATAAGCCAAAAATTGACGGCTTGGAGTTGCGATGGAAACATGAAGACGTGGGATCGCGGCAAGAAGGCGTTGAGGAGGAGGTACTTAATGCCCTCCAACCTCACACCAACCTCAAAAGGATAAAGATTTATGGCTACTGTGGTGTCAGATTTCCAACATGGTTGGGGGACTCGAGCTTCTCCATACTAATTTCTGTCAATTTGAGCAAATGCAGATGTCCTCTCCTCCCACCTTTTGGCCGACTCCCTTCTCTCAAGTATCTAAATCTTGTTGATCTTTATGAACTAAAAAAAGTTGGTCATGAGTTCTATGGCGGTGGCACTTTGATGGGTTTTCCATCATTGGAAAATTTATCTTTTTATTCTATTCCTAATCTGGAAGAATTGGCAGGCCTAGAAAGTGACATTAGGCATATTCGTGCAATTAGTATCAGCAATTGCTTCAAGCTGAGGGGCCTTCCTCGCATTTCAACAATCCGTGAGTTAACTTTGTCTGCATGTGATGAACAGATCTTGAGCTCATTGCGGTATCTTACCTCTCTTTCTTCTTTAAAAATCAGTTCATTTCCAAATATAACATCGCTACCGAATGGATTGCAACATCTCACCTCTCTACAGTCTTTGGAAATTGCCTGCTGTCGCGAGCTTATATCCCTGTATGATGTGGATTTGCCCGCTACTCTTGATGATGGGCTGCAAAATCTGTCAATTAAACATTGTCCTAAAATTCCTTCCTTGCCTGAGGAGCTACTAACCACCCTTTGGTCTCTATATATTGAGAGATGTCCTTTGCTGGTGGAAAAGTATCTGGTCTCAACAGAAGGAGGCAACGGGTATCGGTGTAAGATATCAGACATCCCTCACATAACCTTTAAAGATTATTACAGTAAATAAAAATGAAGAAACCAATTCTCCTCCGCGATTCCCCCACCGGAAGCAACCTCTTCCTCTCCTCTCCTCTCCTTTTCACAGCCGGAAGCAGGGTCACTGGTATGAATACCTCTCTCTCTCTCTCTCTCTCTGTGTGTGTGTGTGTGTGTGTGTGTGTGTGTGTGTGTGTGTGTGTGTGTGTGTGTTTGTGCATTTGCCTGGTATATGTGAAAACCCATTTCTATTGTTGAATCTATTGGAACCTATTTCTGCTTGCGAAAACCCTGTGTGAAGTTCCTCCATTTTCTCTACTTAATCAAGCATGCTTTCATAAGATTCTCCTAAACCCATTAAATAACCTTCTTTATTTATTTATTTTCCTTTTAAGATCCTCTTCAACCTGGATTCATAGCTTTTCAGACAACCCCACCCCAGAAAAAAGAAAACTTTTGGAAGGACTCCGTAGGAAAACTATAAATGGGGAGCAAAAGAATGCTTGTATTGAAGAATCACCAGAAACCCACCTCAAATGAAAGCGAAAAAAAGATCCCATTTGATGATCAATGCAACCAGATAGAATAACTTTAGTCCCAAAAGAAGTCAAAAGCCCATCTCAGAAAAATCTGAAAAAACACTCAGGTTTCTTCTCAGAACAAGAAATCATACCAATGAAGCAGAAGAAATCTGGAACTGAACTTCCAAAAATAAATGCAGACCCACTGATGGACACAAAATCCATTGAACAGGAGTAATTTTTTTTTTCAAAATGCAGTTAGAGGCTTCACCAAGTAGACGAAATTAAAGAAGGTTTTCTCAGAAAAGGAAAGTTCCCACTCTTCTTCATAAACCAATAAAAAGGAAATATAAAGTCTTAAGCATGAGGAAGATGCATTTAGTGTAATTTCAAGAAAATCCATTTTAGGAGTATTCATGATAGGAATTTATAGGAAATGTGTTTACTTACGTCTTATTGTTATGATTCTGTTTTCTTCGTCTTCGGAAATAATGCTATTAGTGTTCGTATTATCTGATTTTATTCATCTTGTTGAGGGTTGTGTCATTTTATTAGGTGATGGTGAGGGCTTTGGATAAGCATTTAAAGACACTTTGTTCAATTGGTGTTTTCACTTTTGTTTTAATGGAAGTTGGTGCAGATTTTTATCTTAAGGATGATTTATGCATGATAGAAATTGCTTTAGGCTTTTCAGGTTGAATAGCGGTTATTTGCTCTGCAATATGACTTGGGGGGTTCAATTATTGTAGATTGAAGTTGATGGGGTAGTGATTTTATGTGTTTTCTGCTACTTAGCTTTCTCTATTGTCCCACTAGAGAAAAAAATAAACAAAGAGGATTTTACGGAAAAAATCCTGAAATTTGGACATTCCTCGAAAAGGGTCCCCAAATATTGTGTAGTACAAAAGAGGTCCTCCCGCCATTTTTTTTTTTTTTTTAATTTATACTTTTTTCTGAGCGACGATAGTGACACCATGGGCGACACTAGCATTGCTCGTCAGAGCATCTCCTTGTTGGGAAGTCCCACATCCCACATCGCCTAAGTAATAGGCTTGACATGTCTTAATATACCTATATGGGCTTTCCACCTATGAGCTTAAGCTTATGGGTTGGTATATGGTTTCTTACATGGTATCAGAGCGGGTTCCGATCCCATTGTTCTTGTGTAGCCCACGTGACAGGTCCGTCCATGAAATCTATTGGGCCTGTACGTGAGGGAGAGTGTTGGGAAGTCCTACATCGCCTAAGTAATAGGTTTGACATGTCTTAATATACTTGTATGGGCCTTCCACCTATAAGCTTAAGCTTATGGGTTGGTATATGGTTTCTTACATTCCTAATATTGTCTTCTTCCTCTCCTCCCTAAGTCACAATTTGCTTGTTTGATACCAAATTATGGCAAAAAAAATTATATATGATTAGATTTATAATAGGGCTTCGAAATTCAGATTTTTTAGAAATCTTAAGTTTATTTCATCATTTTCACCCTTGCAATAAAACACAAACCAACAATCATATAGTTGTTGTGACAATGAGCACCTTCTGACAGACTCTTTCTCTTCACAGGCTGATCATACCTAAAATTATGTCATACAGAGAAAAACTCAACAATTCTAGAGCATTATTAAATGTAAAATAACATAATATAGAGAAGCCATGTCTCAACTCAAATTGGTTCAAACCATTTGATTTGTTCATATCTCTATTACTAGAACATCACTTAAAACAAAACTGCTCCAAAAGTTCAAACACTAAAATATAGAAAAAAAAGGATAAATAAACAAGTTCAAGCCTTCAAAACTAGCAATTGCATAGAGGTCCAACACTGCTCAACGGTTAGCCTTAGCAACACATTCAATTTCATCCTTCTTCTTGATCGCATAGCTGTTGATAAACAAGCAGAATTTGGATTTAATCCCAAAGATAGAAACCATGTGCATAAGCGAGTCACAGTAATAAAAAAGAGAAAAAAAACCTGGCTGTCAATAAACAAACAATATTGATTTTATCCCAAAGTGAAGCTTTGATTCAAGAGGATTTCACATCTTAAGAAGATTCCAACTGAAATGAAGATGACTGGGGATTCCAAAGATATACCTGTTAGAAGAGCCCTTAGCGGCATTGATGAGCTCATCAGCAAGGCATTCAGCAACTGTCTTGATGTTTCTAAAACCACTCTCCCGAGCACCAGTTGTAAGAAGGTATATTGCCTGGTTGACCCTCCTCAATGGATGCCTGGTTGATCTTCCTGGAATCGGAGATGGAGACAGAGGAGGAGGAGAGGAAGGAGAGACCAGGAGATGCCGTGACGAGTGACGCTAGCGTCGCCCACATCAGATACGCGTCACTCCTCTCAAAGTTTAAAAAAAAAAAATAGAAACAAGGAATGACGGACCCCATTAGTGTTGTATAATCTGCAAGGACCCTTTCCGAGGAATGGCTAAATTTTGGGATCTTTCCCGTAAAATCCTCAAAAAAAAAAAAAAAAAAAAAAAAAAAAAAAAAAGAAAAAAAAGAAAAAAAAAAGAGCAACAACAACAACTCAGATCTTGTGCAATTTGGGGGACACACTATTGAACCATAAGAGGCAAAAGGGACAAGGGTCATTCCACAAAAAAAAAAAAAAAAAAAGCAGTTGAATAAATTGAAGTACACATATTTTCCATCCTTATTGATGACTTGATGCATTATGTTGTATATTTTTCATTCGTCTAAGGATGGGGGTTACAGTGTTTTCTGTGTAGGCCATGGATATTGGTGTGTTTTGGACATGCCCCAAATCACAATGGGTTTGATATTTTCCGAGAAGGGTTGGTGGGAAGTAGAATTTATCCAAGATTTTGATCAGTTGGTTTTTGCTCCCTTTAAATGATATGATTTCTAGATTGGGATATGTTAATTTTTTTTTCCTGTTACGTGTTTATATATTTATTTATTTATTTATTTATTTTGTGGTCGAGTTGGAATTGAAAGATTGCATTTTAGCGTTGATGCTGACACTCATTTGAGGATGAGGATTTGGGAAAAAGCAAAAATAAAAGGCTGTCGGAACTTATGTAGTTTCTGATTGTCATGTCATCCCAAACCAGATTGATGTCTATGCTTCCGAAAGTGCTAAAAATTTATTGAAGTGTGTGTTTTTGTCTTCTTTTTCTTGTTCTTAGCTTGGATTTGTTTGCGACTGTGGGCATGCAGTGAATCCCCCAATGCTAAAATGGTTATAAATGGTTCTATATGTAGTGGGGGGTTTCCACTACATGTTTTAAACCAAAATAATGAACCAGATATAACAATGGAGTTGTCTCCTTGATCGCTTCTAGACCAGAACCAAGAAAATAATGAGCCAGACATAACAAATTAACAATGGAGTTGTCTCCTTGATTATAAATGTTTGGATTTTGTTGACCAATCACCACACAAAGTAGACCGATTACTAGAAGATGAAATCTCTGTGTGTGTGTAGATTCATTCTAAGAGATATCTTTTCCTTAGAATGAAAGGAATGTTAGGAGTGACCGTGATTTGGGGATGGGTAAATTTTGTTCAGCAATGCCACTTGATGATCCAGTAGACTCCACCAACTAAAGAGGTGTTTCCTTCCAATGTTGGGACGTTAGGTTGTTGTAGGGTATGTCTTTGTAAGGCAACTGGTTGTAAGTCTTCAAAGCTTGTAAAACTGTTAAGAGATGTCGTTAGAAAATAACTTTGATGATTGCAATTATGTATGTGGAGGAGAAAAATGGTTTGTAAGATGATGCCAACTTGAAGAAATCTTTTTTTTTTTTTTTTTTTACTGAGTTGAAGATTTTCACAAAATCTATTGTGGGTTCACTTACACCAACTCAAAACACGGCTAATATGAATATAGGACCCAAGTATTGTTTATCTAAAATCGTACAACCTTGATGCAAGATCTATATGACATGGAAGGGTTTGGTAATTGGTATATGCATTTATTTTAGTTGCTAATGAAAAATACATCAGAATTTAACATTTCCTAATATTCTAGGTTTTTCAATATTTTTTTTCAGATTTTTTTTTTCCTCGAACAAAATTCACTCAGATACCCATGCATATTGCAACTGCCTCCTTTTTTGTTTTTTAATCACATTATTTTGAATCTAATGGTGGAGTCCCTCTCGCTTAGGCTTTTTGTTTGCCCAATCGGACCACAATTCCAATTGGAGGTTACATTTCTTTTGAAATTTTCTTGTAGGATTAGTAGCTGAGAAGTTAGAATGGGGAAAGGGAACTGATGACAGCATGGGCCTGAATTACACAAAGATACCCTACAGGATTTGACCTCGTTCTCGGTGCTGTTATTTATATCCTACAGCTCTTTTTTCCCTAAGTTTTGAACTCTTCTTATTCATTGATTAATTCTATACTGCAGATTTTCTGTTTTGACTCTTTGACAATATATGAGCTTTCAACATTGTACCACTCCTTTCACACACACACACACACACACACAAAAAAAAAAAAACCGCACACACACACATTGCATCATTCCTCCACTTTTTGATAGTGAAGAATAGCTTCTCCGTCTTAGAGGAGGCCAGTGCAAATTCATACTACCCCATATACCTCGAGCTAAAATGTAAGTACTAACCTGTCCATGGAATATGCAGTTTTGAGTTACTATTGCTTTATACTCTTGTGTGGCTTGAATGGGGGTGAGGAATAATGTCCTGCACTGGATTCCCCACCAGCTGCAAAGCATGTGGGGTTTCGTAATAAAGACTGTTGAGCTTATTCGGCCTACCATGGATGATGCCCCGTCTTGATCGAAAAATCTATTCAGTTTCTGGGCCCATTTCTGTATCCTCTAGCCCTCAGTTTGTGAGTCACAAATCTTAAAGTTAAGATCTAATATTGGATACTTAATGAAACATCTATAGCATGCAGTGTGCTCCATCATATTTCCTTTCTTTTATGGTACCATAGCTCCAAATGTGTGTAACCACCCTACCCAACACTAAAATAGCAATTGTGCGACACATGCCCATTTGTGACAACATGAAATGGGGTTACAAATTCTTCACCGGTGTTTATTTATTATGTTCGTAACACCTTAATAGGGTCTCTCTGGATGCCTTTCAAATTGTAAGCGAACCACAATATTTTAGCAGGATGGATGTTTTACCATTCTTCTGTGTTGTTTGATGTCATGTGAGAAATGGTAACCAGATTACGTTGGTTTCCTTTTTTCAAATTCTTTGCTCATGAGTCATTATGTGTGACCTGTAGTGTTGCCTGCTTTGATTTAGGCAGAATAGCATCATACACACCAAAATATGTGTATCTGCACATCCAGATGCATTTTATTTTTTAGTCATGTCTACTTTGCCATCACCAGAAAATACATAAAAAAGAAGAAGAATTAGGAGAGGGAGGCTGGGGTGGGGTGGGGAGATGTGTATGAACTAATATCTGGTGCAATGGAGCTGATACTGTCATCAATTTTGAATTGATTGGACTAGTCAAGAAATTCACATCCAGCTAATGTTAATCTTTTTTCTAGATGATACTAGTAGCTGTACATTATGCAAAAGTATTCTGACTACTTGGAGCCTGGGGTACATGACGTCCAAATGGGCAATTGTTTTTTCTTTCAAAAACTCATTAAACTAAATGAAAATTAGTTTACCAGGCAACTTACTTGTAATTATCTTAAAAGAAGATGGCCATTCTTGCCTTTTTGTATGATAAAGCAATCAGATGCAATCTCAATTTACATATATATATATATATATATATATATATAGGGACCGGCTCTCCTGAGCTGCAGCTGATTGTACCATCAGCTGCAGCGTGCGAGATCCTCGTGTGGTGCCTGCGTGAACTTAAGAGAAATCAAACGAAAATAAGCACATGGGCCCTCTGCGATTTCCCTCCTTCATTTCCCACTTTCATCTTTCGTCCCTTTTCATTTCCTCCTTTAAGCTTCGTTTCAGACCTAACATGGCGATTTTTCATCTCTCACTCTCTCGTCGAGATCTCTCTCTCGCCGCTGCACTCCCTCTCTCGTCGATCTCTCTCTCTCGCTGCCGCATTTCCTCTCCCGTTGTCTCTCCCGCCGGACCTCTGCAGAGTGTTTCGAGGTGCTCTCATCTCTCCCGATCTCATCGAGCTCTTCCGCCTTCGCTACTGCTCTCCCTCTCATCGATCTCTCTCGCGCTACTGCTCTCCATCTCGTGCTACTGCTCTCATCTCGCCCGATCTCATTGACCTCGTTGCAGCTGTGTCTGCCTAGCATCGTTTCCTTCGCTGCAGTCTCCCTGAAGTCGTCTCTCTGTTTTGATTTCTCTACAACGGACCAAGCCCCTCCCTCAACAACTCTTCTACAGAAAACAGAGTAAGAAAACACTTCCGCTTAGGTTGAGTTTTGTTCATGGAGACTTGGATGAGTCCGATCTGGCTTAGGACGTGACAGAATGGCTATATACTTAAACACTCCCAAAATTAAACGTGACTGAACTATTTCTTTTTCTTTTTTTTTTTTTGTAATGGTAGGTGATTACTTAATACTTAATTCCAAACAAAATGAATCTAACAATATTGCATTCATCACTGGATATAGATCCACTGAGCTTTTTTTTTTTTTAGAAATTAATGCTTGTGTTTGTGTTATATAACTGTTTAGATAAAGCACCATAGATAAAGCACCATTTTTTCTAGAAATTAATGCGTGTGTTTTTTAGATGGTATTTGACATGTGAACTCATTTTTTTTTTAGAAATTAATGAAACGCTTGTGTTTGTGTTATATCAGTCATGCTGCTGCCCAGTAGTAGAAAAATTGATGAATGAGCTTGAGAAAATCGGACAGCTCGAAGGAAAAGGCAACAAAAGGGCGTCTTTGTAAGGGTTGCAACAAGCGCGGTGTATCACATGACAAGAGAAATTGTCCGGTGTTGAACATGTAAACAATTTATTTCAGGTTAGTTTTCTTGTTATCTCCTATGTTGCATATAAAACTATTACTTATTTCATGTATGTTATCTCCCAACAGGTTAGTTGATGCTGATCCAAGCCAGTCACTGGACTCTAACCTTGGAAGTAGAGAAATTAGAGCAAGCTCTAATGAAGAAATGCATTGACTTACAATCGTAATATATTTCTTACTATAAGAATTATATTGTTCCTCTATTGAAATGTCATGATGCTCTGATTCTCAAGATGCTCTTATGTTTGTTTTATTTTTGCTCAAAATCCTCTGATCTCATATTTTTCATAATGCCATGTCCCTCCATTGCTTATCTCATGTATGAAATGTCTATTGCGGCTCAATTACTGTAATGCAGAGAAGGTGCCATCAAGACTGCCATCATGTCTAGATACATAGAATGAAGGACTCCATCAAGATTGCCGTCATTGAAGGAAGCACAGTTATGCCCACCTTAAGAGCTTTGTTGCACCAAATGAGATTTATTTGAGATAAATGGGATTTGCATGTGGGTTGAATTTTGTGAATTACATGGGATTTTGTGGAATTGCATTTTCAGTGTATTACATGGGATTTTGTGTAATTGCATTTTCAGTGTATTACATGGGATTTTGTGGAATTGCTTATGGGTTCTTCAAGATATGATTTCCAAGGTCTTAGACAACTTGGTTTCTGACTGCCATTTCATCTTTTGTCAATCTATGGTTACTTGGCTCATTGTGATTCTCATCAAATTCTGTCTGTTATGTATGATCCTCAACTCTTCAAAATACATGAGGTTCAGTTTTGAAAGATTAGAGTATAATTGGCCTACTATGTTGATGGTTGGAGTAGAAGGTGAAGGAAACATCCATTCTCAGAGGTTCTGTTTTGCAGTGCTCCCATCCAGAAACTGTGTTTTCTGGTTTCTATTGTTTGGTGATCCCAGCTTGTGGGCTGTTGTTGGCCTTTAGCCCCTCCTTTTTGTTGGGTTAGCTCTACCATATTTGGCTTCTTGTTTGTCAAATGGGCCAAATGTTTCCTTCAGATTCTATTGTACACTGTACATCTTATTTTGGAAACTCAATGCTCTAAACTTTCCATTAAAAAAAAAACACTTGGGAACATTGTGTTTTCACATGCTGTGTTCAACTAGAAGGCACTGCAGCTAGTGCAGAAATTGGGTTCAGTTGTGGCTTCCGTTTTCACATGTTCAACTAAAAGGCACTGCAGCTGTTTTCACATGTTGTGGCTTCAATTTCCTCATTTCAGTTAGTGCAGAAATTGGGTTCAGTTATGTGGACTTCCCTTAGCCCTTTTCACATTTACTTCTCGAAGAATCAGCCAAATCAAAATGCCAACAAGCATACCATCATACACAACGTGAGGAAGCCCCCATACTGTGTGAAGCTCAAGCCCCAACCTTGGATACATCAGTTATGATGTAATTCTAGGTTTTCTGTTGTAGGGTTTGGGTTCAGCTGTAAGTTTCATCAGGGTAAAACTTTTGTACTTGTATTTATTTCTTTCATCAAGTGGCAACAAAACATTTTAGAACATTCATCTCCATCCACAAGAAAATAAACACAAACAGCATTATAAACTACCAGAACCACCCAAAACCCAGAAACTACTTAGTGTTAAAAGACAAAAAAACCTCTTACCACAATTTTCAAACATACCAAAGCATAACCGGACAGACTTCTAGTTTAACACAAGCTGTTGCTTTTATGGAACCTTGCTGAGTAAGGATGAAAATAGCGGTAGCGGCGGGCGTAGCGGCCCTCCGCCAAAACGCTATGTAGCACAGTGGGGCTACGTTGTGGCGTAGTGGTGTGATTTGAAAAAATAGTCAAAAAAATTTGAAAAATTTCGTAGAAAATCTAAAATATTAGAAAATGAGAGAAAATGTTCTTTTTTTGCAAAAGTAACTAAGGTAATGGGGCGTAGCGGTCCCCTCATTGTATGAGGTCCTGTATATATGTAAAACCTTGAGAAGAACTCTCCATATCCATTATAATTTGGCGAGATCGTGTACTTTTTGGTGTTTTTTTAAACATAAAAAGGTAGAAGAATTGCATAAAAATGTTATTTGGAGAGAAAAAAAAAGAAATAAGGATCATTATACATTTTGAAATTTTTTAAAAAGTAGGAAAATTTCACACTATCCCTGTCTAGGGGGCTGGTTATCCCACTTCCCGAGGGAGTTTCTTTCTGAAATTTTGGGGTTTCAAAGACCATATTATGCACTTCAAATCTGCTAAGTTTCGGTCAGATACAATTGCGTTTGGCTGGTTTTGCACTTTTCCAACACAGTGGGGTTCATATCTGTTGAAACCTTGAAACTATGCCAAGTACCTCTGTTTAGGGAGTTGGTTATCCCACTTCCTGAGGGAGTTTCTGTCTAACCTTTTGGGGTTTCAAAGACCATATTATGAACTTCAAATATGCTAAGTTTCGGTCGGAGACAATCGGTTTTGGTTGGTTTTGCACTCGCGCACTTTTCCAACATAGTGGGTTCATATCTGTTGAAACCTTGAAACCTTGCCGAGTACCCCTGTTTAGGAGGCTGGTTAGCCCACTTCACGAGGGAGTTTCTGTCTGAATTTTTGGGGTTTCAAAGACCATATTATGAACTTCAATTCTGCTAATTTTCAGTCAGAGACAATCGCGTTTGGCTGGTTTTGCACTCGCGCACTTCTCCAACACAGTGGGTCCAGATCTGCTGAAACCTTGAAACCTTGCCGAGTACCCCTATTTAGGGCACTGGTTAGCCCACTTCTTGAGAGAGTTTTTGGCTGTAATTTTGGATTTTCAAAGTCCATATTATGAACTTCAAATATGCATTGTTTTGGTCGGAAATAATAGCATTTGGCTGGTTTTGCACTCGCGCACTTTTCCAACACAGTGGGTTCAGATCTGCTGAAACCTTGTCGAGTACCCCTGTTTAGAGCACCGGTTAGCCCACTTCTCGAGGGAGGTTTTGGCTGAATTTTGGGGTTTCAAAGTCCATATTATGAACTTCAAATCTGCAGTGTTTTGGTCGGAAACAATAGCGTTTGGCTGGTTTTGCACTCGCGCACTTTCCTAACACAGTGGGTTCAAAATTATGCCGTAGTTTTAGCAAATCAAGTGGATTTATGCCATCGGGGTTGCAAAGGTATTTCTATCTTCATCGTAATCTTAACACTAGGAAAAGATCCTCATCCAAAGGTTGAATAGGTAAATTAAGGGATTAGTGTCATTTGGGTGGGGTCATTCACAGCCATATAATGTGTGAGCTTGCCTCTTGGAAATGGTCCTAGGGGCACATGGAATATGTACAGCTAGCTGTATCCAACAATCCCAACATGGAAATACTCTCCTCAAGCCATCCCAACATGGACTGAGATGAGGACACCTGGAGACTTTTGTAGACTATATATAAGGATTCCACTTGATAGAATATGGAAAAAAAAAATGGGACCATAAAGTCTAAGGTCTAGAAGATGAGCAGAGGTGGTGGACAGAAACTCTGGCCTAAAATCTGAGCTTGATACGGCAATGGCCGAGATTCGTAGATTGAAGGCTGTGATTGAGGTTTAAGAGAAACGGGCAGTCGAGCTCAAAGCCACCTTGGAGAAGTAGAAAGCTGAGCAAGAAGCCGCTTTGGAGAAGCAAAAGGTCGAGCTTGAAGCTAAACTTCAGGCTAAGACCGATGCTGCTTTTGATGAAGGGGTGGCGGAGGTGACGACACTCTACGAGGCTCAGGTCCTCAAGATAAGTCAACAAGCATGGAGCTCGGGTGTCGGGCTGCATTGAAGGAAGTAGGGGTCCCCGAGGATCACTCTGTTTACAAGAATCTGCCTAAGTTCCCAAGCTTGGATCCTGGATCAAGCTCTGTTGCCCCCGCTCCGTCCACCAAGGTCGAGGCTCCTTCTGAGGTTGCCACGACTGAAGCCACTTCAGTTGTGACTGATGCTACTCAATCCGAGGCCGATGCTAACATCGGGGCCACCGATTGAAGATCTTCTTTGTTGTTTCTTTTTTAAGATAGTTTTGATGTAATGATGAACATTGTACTTTTTGATTCTATGAATACAATTGCACGTTTTCTTTTTTCATGCTTGCAACAAAACATTTCTTTGAGAATTACATGTGCTTGATCTCAGTTCCCTAACCGAGTTCTATACATGTTTGAGTTCGGTTAGACAACCGAAAAATTTGCTGAAGTGATTGAGTTCAGATCAACAACCGAAGTCTTAAGTTCCGTAACTCAAGAATAGAAAGTTGCATCCAAATACCAAATTTGTCCTTACTGTAGCTGGTTCTTTAACTGAGCTTAACAAGAGCAAACTGGTCTTAGTTCTTTAACTTTAAGGAATACAAGAAATTGCAGTTTTTACCTTGGTGATAGAATAATTTAAACTCGGTTTTATAACCAAGCTCGGTTCCATAACCAAATATCCCGAACACCGAGGTACCCACCGAGTTCTCTAACTTGGTGTGCCTTAACTATTTAAGGTCTTTTTCTATTTCCCTAATGCTCCATAGCAGTTAGGTAGGTAATTACACCGAGGTAGCCACCGAGTTCTGTAACTTGGGGCTTTTCTCTGTTTTCCTTAATGCTCCGTAGCTGTTAGGTAGGTTGCCATCCTTTCGTCCGAGCCTGGTAGTCTCCGTTTAACTGGTTCGTCACCAGCTGAGAGTTACTGAAGACCACCAGCTGCTGTGCTGCAGGATTTTGGCATTGTCCTTTTGAGGATCCGTTGACGAAGGCCTTCCAAGATGAGCCAAGGAACTGCTTCCGAGGTCGTTCTTCTTTGGTCTTGGCAACTTCACTGTTATGTTCATTGATGATGATCCAAGGAACTGCTTCCGAGGTCATTCTTTTTTGGTCTCGGCAACTTCACCGTTATGCTCATTGCCCCCCAATTCGGTTTCGAGCTGACTCGGTGCCGAAGTAGGAGAGACAAACTCCATAGCGAAATCTGCTAAGGCTTGGGCCTTTATTGCTGGTCTAGGTTGATATTGGATATCATACTGCCCCAGTCGGACGGCCCATCTTGAGATTTTTCCAGAAAACCTTTCTGTAAAGGGACTTAAGTGGATGTTCTATAACAACCACTATAGTGTAAGTCTGGAAATTCTTCTCTGATAAGTACCGAGCTCACTTCCTTGTTCTGCAACAAGAAGTTTAGGAGCCCGGACCTCTCAACTTTATAGAATGATGCCCTCCGGCTCATCACTGACTTGATCATCATCTGGGCGCTGATGAGCCGAATTGCCTTCTTCTTTGATGTAATCCTTCAAGTGTCCATCCTTGACGAGCTTCTCGAGGTGGGACTTGAAGGCCTTGCAATTTTCGGTTCTGTGCCCATTCTGCTTGTGGTAAGCACAAAACTTGTTTTGATCTGGGGTGGAAGGATCACCCTTCATTAGCTGCGGCCATTTGAAGAATGGCTATGACTTAATCTTGTTGAGGAGCTTGTGAATTGGCTCTGTGAAGACCGTGTTCTTAGCCTTATAGGAGGTTGTAGTTGGGCTACACTTCTTTCCGAACCCCGAGGTGGAGAATAAGTTCACTGCTGAGCTTGGCGATGCCTCGTTTTCCTCCTTCCGAGATGATTTCTTGTCTCTCTTGGAGGCTCTGTCTTCTTGCCAGAGGCCAAAGCTTTCCCGAGCTCGAGCCTTGTCTTCTTCTTTCTCAATGAACTGGTTCACCCTGGCCATCAGTGCTTTTACTGTGACAACGGGGAACCGAACCAAGTCCTTGCGCAGATCATTACCTGGCTGTAGAGCTTGTTTGAAGGACTTGATTTCCACCGTATCTGTAGCGTCTTCAACTTGACTGTATACAGTCCAGAACCTTTTGGTGAACTGTGTGATGTTCTCGGTCCGCCTCATTCTAATAGCCATTAGGTCATCGTCCGTTTTTGGGACGACCTTGTGGGCTTGGAATTTTTCCACGAAGGAATTTCAGAGCTGCCGCCAGCTCGAAATTGACCCTTTTGGAAGCGTGCAAAACCATTCCAGGGGGAGGTCTCCTAAATTGGAAGAGAAGACTCTACAGTTCAGGTGATCGATATCGCCCCATACCGACATCCGCTGAGTAAAATGCCGGAGATGTGCTGCTGGATCTGAGGTCCTGTCGTAAAGAACAAATCTCGGGACACTAAAATTTTCAGGGAGAGAAAAGTCCCTTACCTCCTGAGAGAAGGGAGATGTGCCGAGGTCTTCAGCGTCGAAGGCGTTTTAGCCGATATCGGGTGAAACCGACTACCTCCATGTTCTGCTAGACCGTTAGCTTGACTTGTCGGGCAAGCCATTTTCTCAGGTCTTCATTGTCCTCCGGTCCTCGCCTCAGTTTCCTTGAGGCATCGTCTAAGTGGTTGCTACTCGAGCCCTCATCGTAAGCTCGATGGCGCCTCTTGTTTTTCTGGATTTTGCCTCAAATCCTGTTCAACCGAAGGAGGCTTAGAGGATGGAACCGGGGTTACCACCCTTTCTTGCAACTGTTGCTGAAGTCGGCGAATCAACTCGTCTTGCTCTTGGATAACAAGATTTTGGGACCTGATATCCGCGAGGAGAGAGTTGTCATCATCATCGTCACCGTCAAGACGAGATTTGGGTGGTACTGGAGATCTATCTCGCCGGGAGCACTCCAGTTGGAGATTATCTTGGCGGGGAGGTGCCGTCACCCCCCTTTGAAGATAAACCTGATTGAGTTTCAGTCCCTTCCACATTCACCGGACCAGATTTTGCCCCGGATCTCCTCTGGCGAGGGATTGAGGGCAGTTGTGTCGGCAACACCGTTGGTGGCGGCAACTGTGCAGACAACAATGGAGGTGGTAGTAAGGTTTTTGACGATTCTCCGCCCTTTCTTATTTTGGAGGCATGGTCTTTTTTATTCAATCTGTCCCCATAGACGGCACCAATTGTAAGTGCTTAAATATTATGGACTTGCTTGGATAAATATAAATCTTCTTTGGGAAGGATTGGATGCCTGAAATCTGAAAGGGGAGAAGAAACAAAGGTCAGAGCCCCTGGCTGTTCTCAGCCAAAGGCAATCCGACGTCTAAGTTAGTTCAACAACTCAACAAAAGATGAGTGAGATAAATAAGGGAAGATAGTAGGAATGTTTGTGTCAGTCCATCTGTGTGTGCGTACCTCTTCTGGACTTGTATATATAGGCCAAGAACTAGTTTGACTTTTGGAGGTAAAGTCCTACCTAGAAGTAGAGTCTCATTGGGCCTTACCCTGATGTGGACGTCTAGAGGTAAAGTCCCATCAGACCTTACCTTGATGTGGACGTAACCACAGGCTAATGACAACCTTTTACCTTTATCCCACGCATCTTGTATGTCAACACGTTCTGCAACATGGCCAACACATTCTGCAATGTGGCCGAGTCTTTATAGAGGTAGCCAGTGCTTGTTTCGGTGAGCCGAACTGAAGATGGTACCGAGGCCGAGTATGACCGCATTCTAGCACTATTGCCGAGATGCGCTATGCCTAGTTGGTACCCTTACCAAAGCTAGAACAATCTCACCGAGACCAAGGCATACGTAGTTGGTACCTTTACCGAAGCTAGAATGGTCTCGGTACTGTGAAAGTATTCGCCGGCTCCATTACCAAGATGTATAAAGCCGAGGCCTAGCTGGTATTCTTACCAAAACTAGGATAATCTCGGTATTATGAAAGTGTCCCACACAATTGGCCCCTAGCTTCTCTGACTTCTTATAGTTCTCTAAGTCTTTGAGGTCAGAAGCTAAGTATTATGATGGGAGAGTCCTCTGAACATTTGATCTCGGTGTACAAAGATTGAATTGTCTCGGTTAGTGACATACGATCTCTATCCCTATTTTATTTTGGCTACTTTATTTTAGCTGTTTTTTGGCAGGCGTATCTCCGATTGTTTCTGTGTAGAAGGTGACTCACCAAGTTAGCTAGAAGTGGATTGACTGCAGTTTTTATATATATATATATATTAACACTAAAGCACTGCAAAACAAGATAAATTCTGAATATACCAAATGAGAGCTGATTGATTCAATTCTCCATAGAACACAATTTAAGCGTACCTTCTTCTTGAAGACTAGCAAACCGGAAACACCCCAAATTTTCATAGTAATAATGTCATCTGGCTTTACAGCAGTCTTCATGTTTGGGAGACAAGTTGTAAGTGCACAAAAATTCACTTAACAAGGGGAAGGTGCCTTACAGGACTTATCCAAATGGTTGTAGAAAGCCAGCTGCTTCCGGGACCTAAAAGGGAAGAGAAGAAAAGGTTAGAGGACCTTGATTGTGGGCAGCGCAGGGCTCTCCGATGCCTAAGTTAGTGCGGAAACTGAACTCAGGTTGGAGAAGAAGAAGAGAGGCAGAGTGCTTGTATGTTTTTTTGCTTACCGGTCATGGAGCTTGCTCCTTGTATTTGTAGTAGGGAGAGTTGACTCTTGGTGATGGGGGTCCCATCAGTGGTATGGGTGGTTCTGACGTTGGTAGCTTGACATAGACACAACCACAACTCTCTGCCGAATGCCTATCATCATTACTCAACACATTCTGTAACGTGGTTGAGTCTCCATAGAGGTATGGCGGGCCGTACTTGCTTTAATGAACATTCTGACACTGTTGCCGAGATGGGATGTCTGGCACTGCTGCCGAAGTGGTCTCTTCTTGGTAAGCACCCTGGCGGTACTGCGATGTGGAGTATCTGACCAAGATAGGGTCCCGAGTTGATGTAGAGTACCTGACCAAGATCGGGTCCCAGGCCGATGTGGAGTATCTGACCAAGATAGGGTCCCAGGCCGATGTGGAGTATTTGACCAAGATCGGGTCCTAGGCTGATGTGGAGTATCTGACCAAGATCGAGATGTGCTTAGCTAGTACTTTTACCAAGCCTAACTAAACTCCCACACAATTGCCCCTAGCTCCTGAGCTCCTAGAGTTCTGTAACACTTGGAGGTCGGGAGCTAAGTACTATGATGGTGAAGAGAACTTCAAAGCTGGTTCTGCAACCGAGCTGAAGCCACCGAGTTCTGTAACAAGGTGCGCTTCAACTGTATGAGGTCTTCTTTTATTCTCCTAATGCTTTGTTGCGGTTAGGTAGACAATTCTCGAGTTCCACAACTTGGCGAGAATTGAAGCTGTCTTGATTGAGGCTACCCGAGCTGTAGCTGCTACTGTTGGATCTACCATGATCGAAGGCATCCGAGCGAAGGCTGGTGCTATCACCGGGGCCTGCTGGAGCTGTGATCGGAGCTGGCCGAGTTGAGGCCGGTGCTGTCACCGAGGCCAAAGTCGTAGCTCTCATGATCGAAGGCATCCGAGCGGAGGCTGGTGCTATCACCGAGGCCTACCGGAGCTACGATTGAAGCTGGCCGAACTGAGGCTGGTGCTGTCACCGAGGCCACAGTCGTAGCTGATCTCTTCGAAAGCACAAAGCTGTCCGAGCTGAGGCTGGTCCTGTCACTGAGGCCACAGTCATAGCTGTCATGATCGAAGGCATCTGAGCGGAGGATAGTGGTTACCGAGGCCAGCCGGAGCTGCGATCGAAGCTGGCCGAGCTGAGGCTGGTGCTATCACCGAGGCCACAGTCATAGCTGATCTCTTCGAAAGCACGAAGCTGTCCGAGCTGAGGCTGGTCCTGTCACCGAGGCCTGTCGGAGCTGCGTAGGGGCTGGTTTTATAACCGAGCCTCAGGCATTCGGGCTGGTGCTGTCACCGAGGCCACGAAGCTCTGTAGGGGCTGGTTCTGTAACCAAACCTGAGTAGCAGCTGGTTCCTTTAACCGAGCTAGAGCTAGTTCTGTAACCGAGCTCGAATAATGGTTGGTTCTGTAACCGAGCCTGAAATATCATGGCTGGTGCTATCACCGAGGCCCCGAGCTCCTGATATAGGGGCTGGTTCGCTAACCGAGCCTGAGGCCACCGAGTTTCACAACAAGGTGTTTGCCGAGCTCTAGAACTTAGCGGGATTTTGAAATCAACTGAGAAAGGGGCTGCCTCATATACGGGTTGGTACTCTTACCGAGCCTTAGGCATCGTGGCTGATGTTATCACCGAGGCCCCGGGCTCCTGATGTAGGGCTGGTTCGCCAACCGAGCCTAAAAGAATGTAGTCGAGCTGGAGCTGCCGAGTTCCGCAACAGGGCGTTATGCCAAGCTCATGTACTTGGCGAAATTCAAGGGCGGTAACTGAGAAGGGGGTTGTCTTTCCCGAGTGAATATGGCCGCTGTCCTTTCACGCCGAGCTTGGTAGCCAAGGCTCGTACTCTAGGATTTCGGCTATTTTGCTGCGATGCTTACTCCTCCCCAGTTTCGTAGCCCTCAGATTCATCGCTATCCTACCCCCAGTTCGGTAGCTCTGCGACTCATCACTGTCTCGATCACCATTTCGGCGTTGTTGAGCTCGGGCCTCATCTGCCTCTTGTTTGATGAACTGATTTACCCTGGCCATTAGTGCTTTCATAGTGGCCACGGGGAATATGACTAAGTGCTTGCGCAGCTCGTTGCCTGGAAGTAGGGCCTGACTGAAGCACATGATGGCCACTTCATCATTGGCGTCCTCGATCTGGCTGTAGACGGTCTAAAAACTTTTGACGAACTATGTGGTGGTCTCGGTCCACCTCATTCTGATTGTCAAGAGGTCAGCGTTGGTCTTCGGAATGACTGTGTGGACCTGGAACCTCTCTACGAAGGAATTCCGGAGCTGCCGCCAGCTCGAAATTGATCCCTTAGGAAGGGCGCAGAACCACTTTAAGGGGAAGTCTCTTAAACTGGAAGAGAAGACTCTGCAGTTCAGGTGACCGATGTCGCCCCATATCAACATGCGTTGAGTGAAGTGTCGGAGATGCGCTGCAGGGTCCGAGGTCCCGTCGTAAAGGATGAACTTCGGGACACTAAACCTTTCAGGGAGATGGGAATTTCTGATTTCCCGAGAGAAAGGAGATGTGCCGAGATCTCTGGCGTTGAAGGCTTCCAGCCGACCTCGGGTGAAGCCAACCACCTCCATGTTCTGCTGGATCATTTGCTCAATTTGCTGGTTAAGCCGTTCTCTGAGGTTGTCCTCGTCCTACGGCTTCTGTCGCAACCTGTTCGTGCTGCTATCTGAGCGGCTGCTGCTCGAGCCTTTGTCGTGAGCACGGTTGCTTCTAGGGGGAGAAACCGGGGTTGCCCCCCTTTCTCGTAGCTGCCGCTGGAGTTGACGAATCAACTCGTCTTTCTCTTGGATAATGAGGTCTTGGGCCCTAATATCCGCGAAAGAGTCGTTTTCATCGTCTTCACCATCAATTTGCTGGCGCGATCGAGGAGACCCGGCTTGCACTGGAGTCTTGTCTCGCCGGGGGCGCTCCAGTTGAAGGTCGTTTTGCTGTGAAGGTGTTGTCACCCCTTTTGGAGACGAACCCAACTGAGTAACAAGCCCCTCATGCCTTCTTCCGGATCTCTTCTTGTGATGGGTCGGCGGCTGCTCTTGCAGTACTGGTGGCAGCGATAACAACGATGGTGGTAAGACCTTTGATGATTCTCTGCTCTTCTTAGCTTTTGAAGGCATGGCGTTTTTGTATCGTTCCCCACAGACTGCGCCAATTGTAAGTGCACAAAAATTCACTTAACAAGGGGGGGTGCCTTACAGGACTTATCCAAATGGCTATAGAAAGCCAGCTGCTTCCGGGACCTGAAAGGGAAGAGAAGAAAATGTCAGAGGACCCTCGCTGTGGGCAGTGTAGGGCTCTTCGATGCCTAAGTTAGTGCAAGAACTGAACTAAAGTTGGATAAGAAGAAGAGAGGCAGAGTGCCTGTATGTTCTTGCTTACCGGTCATAGAGCTTGCTCCTTGTATTTGTAGTGGGGAGAGTTGACTCTTGGTGATGGAGAGTCCCATCAGTGGTATGGGCGGTTTTAACGCTGGTGGCTTGATATAGACACAACCACAACTCTCTGCCCAATGCCTATCATCATTACTCAACACGTTCTGTAACGTGGTTGAGTCTCCATAGAGGTATGGCGGGCCGTACTTGCTTTAATGAACATTCTGACACTGTTGCCGAGATGGGATGTCTAGCACTGCTGCCGAAGTGGACTCTCTGGCACTGCTGTCGAGATGGGATGTCTGGCACTGCTGCCGAAGTGGTCTCTTCTTAGTAAGCACCCTGGCGGTACTGCGATGTGGAGTATCTGACCAACATAGGGTCCCAGGCCGATGTGGAGTACCTGACCAAGATCGGGTCCCAGGCCGATGTGGAGTATCTGACCAAGATAGGGTCCCAGGCCGATGTTAGATATCCCAGGCCGATGTGGAGTATCTGACCAAGATCGAGATGTGCTTAGCTGGTACTTTTACCAAGCCTAAATAAACTCCCACACACAAGTCACATTGGGCATTCGATCCATTGGTCATCCATTGCAATACATTCAATAGAAACTGAACCTTCATCTATGATCTAATCTCTCTTAACAGAGAATTAGAGAAGAAAAAAACACACGCACAATCACACAAACACAGAGACTGGCTAGAAAGCTTCTAATAGACATTAAGAAGGCAGTTATATCTGTTGCCCCACCAGTTACTTTAATAATACATTTTCTCCTCGAGTGCTGTTAAGCCAAAGCTGAAACATGATGCCATTTGTTATATTCAACTAATATTCTGAACTATGCCTCGAAATATTATACATCAAGGATCTTCCCCACTCCAATGGAGAATACATAATTGCAGATGAACTTGCCCGATTACATCCAGAGTGTGCCCTGCTTAAAATTTCAGGCCACAACAGAAAAAGAGGCATCATGTTCTTTCTGTCCTTCCAATCAAATTAGTTCTAGCTGATAATATGGCCATAGAAATACATGTTGCTGCAAAGTGTCATGTTTCACAAGTGTCGCCCGCTAATACGTCTTGCCAACTCGAAATCTTTTCACACTGTACATTAACAAACAGTTATGTTCACTAGCAATTATGTTCCAACAGATAAAAAGAAAAAATTTTTTGAACCAAGTATCAAATACATGGTTATATACATGCTAGCAGGCTTTAAATATATTATAAAATCTTGTCCACCAGGTTTTCATCTTCATAGTGCTTTCTACCTACTTATATATCCAAGTAGGTCTTAGTACCTTGGAAGCTTCATTGTGTTGAGTTCAAGCACCATGACACATAGACATGGGTTTTTAATTATATCACTAAAACAATACTCTGGTAAAAAAAAATTTTAATGTTACACTTGAGAACATATTTTTTAAACTAGAAAAATAAAAGCATATTTTTTTATCTGAATATATCTATAAATATCAGTTTTATAGGATGCTCAGCTGTTCTCACTCCCTTTTTGCAACTACAGGTTGTATCACAAGGATGATCACCAAGGAGATTGACAAAGTATACATATATACTATATATTTGCACTAATAAAGGAGATTTGATATTATAGGTCTTGATAGCCACATGAATTTTTTTGATTTAGTGATAAAAGCAATAAATAAAAACACAGATATGAGCATGATTTTAATTTAATTCCTTCGGAGAAACCTACTTAGCGTAACACGTTTTTCATGAATTGCACAGAGATTTCCATCTTCGAACAAATGAACCAAATAGTCTTCAGCCGCCTGCATAGTTATCAATGTTTATGTGAAGTTACGAATTGTGATTTTGTAAAGCATATGAAATTGATGAGAAGTGAATATTGTGTGCATTGATACACACATAGACTGCATTAAATCAACAAATTGATGCAAAGACAAATGTTGGAGAACCGAAAGCATCTGCAAGACCTTGTAAGCTTGGTACCTATCATAGCTCACCAGTAGAGTTTGAATCAAAATGACACCCAATCCTCAATAGAAGGAAACGTGACTAGCTGTGAATTCATGCACTTTCAAAGAGGCTAGACCTATCAAAGCTGATACGACCTGGAACTGGACCCACTTAGCTTGGGCCGACCTAGGTCCACACCGGCAAACATGGTTATATTGACCTGATTTCACTTAGAATTAGCTATGTGGATCTTACTCATATTGACTGATTGTGAGATATGGTGAATCTGTGACAACCAATGAAGTTATCTTGTTTTACTTTTCCATTGAATATTAGTTGTGTAATACCCCAATCAAAGGGAAATCATCGACCATAAACACACTAAAAGGTAACAATACAATATATTATATATCGAACAATTCAAGAAAATTATACTCACACACATATACTATATATTGAGGAGCAAATGCTCAATATACAATAGACTATATATTGTGCCATCCAAAGGGATTGGCACTCACTCTTCTTCCATTATTTTGTCATTAGTTTTTCTAAATCTCTATCATTTTTTCAGGGATATGATTAATTGTGCGGATGCTAAGGAGTAAGTCCATGTTTGGCATCTCTATTTCAAGCCTCTATTTCTCTAAATGTCTAAATCAGACAGAGGTTTGAACAATTAGAGCGTTTGGCACAAGATTCTAGACTCTGTCCAGTTTAGACATTTAAAGGCAAATCCTCTAAAATCCAAATGCTCCAAAAGTGGACAGATGAGAAATAGAGCTTTTGAGTCTTAAAATATAGAGGCGAGGTCTTTAAAATAGATTCATGCGTTACCAAACGCGTTTTTTTATTCTAGCCTCTTTTTTTTATGACTCTTTTTTTAATGGCTCTATTTTAGATGGATTTATAAAAAAAAGAGTAGAGATACCAAACAAGCGCTAAGACTTGCAAATATTAGATGTGCCCGCAACACATTATGAAGATCCTTTCTGGGAAGGAATCCAATGGTGAGATCTACTACAGATCAAGTGGTGGGCCCAGATGAATTGCATCAATCTATCTTTCAAGCATAGTCATGATAGATCTCCATCTATTCAAGTGCTGCCAAAATATTAGAAGTGAAAGCAAAAGCAGAAGGGAAAAAGGGGGGAAAATGAAAGCAGTGTGTGGCAGATGCACACTTGAGGTCAAGTTTTTCTCAAGCAGGGAAGTTCACACGAGTGTATGAAGCCCAATTGAGTCCTAATCAGGCCCTTAATGGAAATGTAGGGTTGGCCCATGTGTACACCACTTTTATTGGCTCTACATGCACAAAACTTGAGACCCATAGCCTAAATGATGTGGGACGCCTATTAGCTACTAATGCAAGCAATCACAATTGGAAACTTTGTAAAACAATCTATTGTTTGTGTGTAGGCATCTCACAAATTAAGGACTTTCCAAGGAAGTATGAGTTGGGAAACCTTCTCAAAGAACAATTGGCAGCGACATACAAGAAGATACATGGAGCCGTACAAGGAAGGAAACATCCAATGCATGAGGGACTTTATGCACTTTCTATTTTCTGATTTCTTGATTATCAAGTAATGATGTAATTAGGAAGGACAATTAATATTGATTTTCTTTCCTAAGCCATTTAGGAAACTTAACTTCCTAATATTAGAATGTAAGTTCGGACTTCTTATATGTTACCATCACTTATATGTTACTAACACTTATATGTTCCCACGATAAAAGCTCCTCCTTGCAACCTGGAGGTGTCTGCTTCGAATCTTAGTAGAGGTTCTAGGTGATGACTTGGTGGTGTCCAGGCTTTCGGGGTGGTAGAAGCTTTTGGTGCAAAGAAGTGGTGTCCATTATGAAACATTAAGTGATGGTTGGGGGTTTGGAAGCTACCAGAGCCCCACAAAATGCGGCTGTGGTGGTGGATTTCCGTCGTTAGCCATCAACTCCTATCGGGGACTTCACTTGGCAAAAAAAAAAAAAAAAAGTTCGGACTTCTTAGTCGCTGGAGATCTTATAAATGCATTATGTATGGGACGTTCGACCTATGTTTGGATGATTTAATTTCTTTTAATTAAAGTGATGTATGATTGCTCTTTTATCCTCTTCTCCATTGGATTGAGAGTGCGTCTCTCAAAGGATTGAAGAAAATCAAGTGGGAGTTAGCAAAAATTGGGGTAAGCTAATATTCTACTTTCCTTCTTGTTATTACATAATTGGTTGTAGATCCGGGTAGAGGATGTTTAATTTGGGGTTTTTTTACACAATCAAGTTAAATCCACTGGGGCTCATTAGATAGTCCGATTTTGCTAATTGGGACTGCATCAAACTCTCTCCACAAATAACCTTGCAACAGTCTTTACAAGTTAGCTAGTCATATATTCTAACCAGGAAAAAGTCAATCTGGCTCCTATTAATTCCAATCTTAAGGTAATTAAATGCTCATCTCTCTCCTGAAAGGTGTTCGTTATTACAAGATCAAATATGCCAATGCAAATTCGCAACTCATTATTTTCTCCAAATTCTTTTTCTCCATGCACTCTTTAATACCCTCTGCTATCATTTCCTACATGCTCAATTTATGTCCTCTCCCACAAAAATACTTTCATTTATTGGAGTTTCTCATGTTAAACCATCCATCTTCTCCCAAAATTCTCTCTTAACAATTTCATTTGATCATGCTTAGGGTGTATGGGCAACAATGCTATGTATAATATACCACACCCCCCCCCCCCCCCCCCCCCCCCCCCCCGCCCCCCCCTAAATATTAGTCTATCACTGGACCTTACCCCACAATATCTTCACTTTGAAATTATTATCTACTACTATGCCTACTCCATTTCTTACATCAATAAATGGAACATAATCTTAAAAGATAAATTTTTATATACAACTAAGTCATATAAAAATCAAGGAAAAAAAAAAGGAACTCGATTACATGATGTTGTGTGTGTTTCGCCCATCATTGAGAAATAAGAACTTTTATAACAAAACTAAAGCAGTAGTGACCAACATTTAAAACACTACATCTCCCTCAACAGTCACTACTTAGCAACATTTAATAGTTTTTCCTTTTATCTTCCAGTACCTCTTGGAGTGCCATTAAAGCTTCAGCTGTCCATTGGCTAACTTCCTTGGAATAGAAATTAGTTATTTCTCTAACCTAAAAAACAAAGGAAAAGGAACATGAGGACAAAATTAATACATTGAAAACTATATGCATATGCAAGCATAAACACCCAAGATTCTGGAACATGTTATATGCAATAATGAGCTAATTCCTAATAACATGAAAAGAAGCAATTGGTACCCTTCATAGTAGGATGTAATTGTTCCAAGTATAAAACCTATGTTATGTAACACTTTCTCAAGATCTTTTAAGGGATTTTGTTCACTATTGGACATCAGCATTTTTCCGTAGTTTGAGTATAGATTGTAGACTTGCAAGGAAATTAAAGAAGATTGCCAAATACCTTTCCTTATGATCAAAACCTAATCAATTTTCATAAATCCCAACCATGAAAAAAATTAAACAAAAAGAAGAGTCTTTGAGGTCTTCAAATCATATACATTTGCACCAACCATTGGATATTTTCCACATACACATACACTTGAAAGAAGAATCAATTAGAGCAGAACCCAGAATGAGATTAGTGGAACTGAACCAAAAATGAGATTGAGTGGGTGGATGGACCATAGGCTTAAGCTAAGCCCACTTCAATTCAAGGTGGGTTTTATCTTGGTCTGTAGTTGACCACCCTACTTGGACCTCTAGTTGGCATCCGAATAGGTGATTCCGTACATTTCAGTGGCTGTGATGGTTCAACTGGTGGGGCATGGGCTGGCTCGACGGTGGCACATGGGTCGCTACTTGAGTCTGGACTCTTTGGGATTCAACTGCTCCTTAAATGAAACCGAAAAGCTACCGAAATCCCAGTAGAAACTAGGGGTATATACGGATAGGATTGGTGTAGATTGGGCCAAATATATTATCAATCCGTTACCCACGGATTGATGGATTTGGAATCCATCACTAATTCGTGGCTGTTAAAATCCGATCTGTCCGGATCGAATTAATCCGTTCAATCTAATGTTAAAGGAAAAATATCAAATATGTTGTAAAAAAATTATATTTTGACCCCTTAAATTTTTTTTTTCTTATTTTAAATTTAGAAATTTTAATTTATATTTAGATCCCTTATATATATATTTTTTTATATTTAATGTTAATGGATTCGATCGGATTGAATCCGTAGAATTGAGGGTGAAATCCGCCATCGATCCGTTGCTAACGGATTACAAAACTTTCAATCTGTCACTAATCTATTTACGCTTCGGATCGGATAAAAAATCCACGGATCGATTGAATCGGATTAGATTTGCAGATAAAATCTCAAAACCCTAGCTTTGTTAGGAAAATCCATCATCCCAACACCAATTCCCCTTTCAGTAGTTGTTTGATTACCGGGAAATCCCCGGGAAAGATTAAGGCTAAATCGAGACCTAAATTTCAAATTCTTCCCCATCTCTATTTTAACTACTGTTAGGTTCCACTGATTCCTCGTGGAAAAGGGTTCAAAATCCAGCAGAAGTGATATCGAAAGCAATTGGTTTTTTGCAGACTGATCAAGGGTTAGGTTCGAACTTTCTCCTCGTCTGATTTTTTTTTTTTTTTAATAGCTTTGGGGTTCAATCCCAACTTTTAATCATCTTCTTTGATTTTTTAGGGCAAAGACTCTTACTTTGTGTTTGGTTTCAGTGATTTCAGCTCCAACATAGGTGATATATAAAGCAATTCAAATGAAGGATCCAATCGAAATCGCAGACCAGTGAAGGGTTAGTTTGAATCCCTAGCCTCCTCTGAAATTTCTAGGGCTGGGATTTCTATCTCAACTTTCAGTTTTTCTTTCTTGACTTGTATGTAGTGATAGGGAAAAGTTTTTAGTCTTTGCCCTTCACACCTCTCTCCTTTTCAGTCTCTCTAACTACTGTTAGGTTCCAGTGATTTCAGGTGGAAAAGGGAGATACTGCAACACAAGTGATATAGAAAGCAATCAAAATGGCCGACCAATCAAAGGTTAGTTCGAAAACATGTCCTCTAGACCTTCAATTTTCTTCACTGCTGGGTTCTTCTTTAAATACTTGAGTGTTAATTTGAATGCTGTGTTTTTGTGTTCCTCTCTATTGTAGATTAAAAAAGCTAAAGAAAGTCTCATTGTTGATAAATACAATGTTGAAGCTTCAGAAATTCTTGCGAATGAGGCGCAGGTGAGAACTTTCTGTCTTTATTTCTGTTGTGAGTTTTGGTTGCTTATATTTTCTCGTATCTATTTATTTGTAACGATTGCATTTTTACTCGTCTCTCTTTCTCGTGCAGCTTCTTCCAATTTCGGAGGCAGCGCCAATATTTGAGCAGCTTCTTTCAACATTTCCCACTGTTGTAAGCACTAGCTGCAGTACTGCCTTTTGGAAATTTTGGTCACTTCGAATGCATTGAAGAACAGTAACAGCTTCGAATTCCAGTTGGTTTATGTTTTAACAATACTGGGTGTTTGGACATTGTTTAGTAGTGGTATTTACCCTGTGAAGTACAAGCACTTGATTCGCTATGGAGCCAGAAATCCACTTGGTGGCCGCCATTTGGATCAGTGAGCCCAAACATTGAGTTGATTCAAAGTTTGTTGCTATGTGATATATCATTTTCTTTTGGGTGGTTAAGAACATAGTTACCTAATTCGTTCCTGGAGGTGCCGAATCACGAACTATTCGAATTGACTAATTCGTGATTCGATTCGCTTGAATTTGGGATACTCATAATCGTCAATTCGATGGAGTTCGTTACTGCTGCAGGTAGCAGGGAGGAGTGGGAAACGAGGATTCAACATATCCTTCTCAAAGCATGACATGATACTCGTGTTACCATCAAAAGGTTTAACAGCCATCATAAAGGATAGCCCAGTGGCCCCATCCAAATATAAAATTTTTGTTGGATTTGCTGTCAGAAGAATAATCATCTCGTGGGGCTTACTGAATGGCCAACATCTAGTTAGAAACATAATCATCTAATTCTTTCCATTGAATGGCCAACATCTGATGACTCATATATCTTATCTATGGCTAATTCATTAAGCCTTATTTTTATGGCAGGCCCATAGGGCCACTCCTCATGCCACATGTATATCATCTTACTTAGGCAAGGCAAGTTTATGTAAGGAAAAAAAAGAAAAGCGCAATATGGAGCAGTCTGGAGGTGGGATGTCTATTTACACTAGCTAGAAAGATAGCTAGGAAGTGATTTAACTTGATTGATATCACTTTTGAATTCAAATTCTTTCTGATTTTAGAGAGATTTAAACTTACCTATTTTAATTCATTGTGTTTGTGCCTACATCTTGAATCCAAATTGCTCTAGTTTTCCAATTTACTAGTGATCAAGCTAATGTTTTTTTTTTTTTTTGGTAAACAAAGCTAATGTTGTTGTTTCAACTTTAATTCAAGTGAAATATCATATTAAGATAACGCATAGTACGATGGTTTCATCCGGTATTTAGGATTTCATATTTGGCCCACACTAATTAATTTATAGAGTATAAAGGCCTTGTGACACAATAGTAGACATGTGGTCATGGTGGAGTCTGTAGGGCCATATTGAGACATTGAGCCCCAAGTAGACAGGAGAGATTGAAAGGTCTCACTTCCATATGCAGGCCCACTGATCAGATGGGACATCTTTTGTTTGAATAAGTGTTGTTTCTTTTTATAATTTTTCATGAAACATCACTTTTACCTAACTTTTGAAAAATCTCAAAACTTTTGTAAATTGAATGATACTATCGCCAACTATATTGGATTTTATACTTAAATTAGTTCAACGAAATTCTCGAACTCGAACTGTGAATCAAGCGAATTAGAAAACGAATTAACTAAACATACCCCATCGAATTTTTTAATTGGAGTATATATTGAATTGCAGACTACGAACTCGAACTCAAATTGATTGAATTGCGAATCAGGTAACTATGGTCAAGAAAGTTGTCGTTTAGGTGCACTGGTGGAGTTACTGCAAACATTGGATGACGTACATAAGTTTTTTTTTTTTTTGGATGTGTAATGCTTTTAAACTGTGCATATTGATATATTCTCATCTGCTAGGGGTCAATGTCACGTTGACTTTACTTTTTGTGGTCTACATTTTATCTGGTGATTGTGCTAATAGATGCAAAGTTTGAAAATTTGTTTTGGACATTCGATATAGGTTAATAGTCACATATGTCTTAACTTTTTGGGCAGGGTAAATTTTGGAAGCAATATGTTGAAGCACAAATGGCCGCAAACAATGATGATGCCACCAAGCTTATATTCAGTCGCTGTTTGTTGAATTGTCTTCAGATTTCTCTATGGTAAAATCTTGCTTTTAGCTTGGTATGGCTCAAATGAAAGATAAAATATTGATTGTAGATTGGTATGCACTATTGGAAGATTAATTTGCGAGTAAAAGTGAGAACTTTCAAAATTATAAGTAAATTCAATGTTTCTCCTATCATAAGAAACTTAGATGCACTTCAGTCTTACACTCCACACTATACTGGATCTGCAGGCGGTGCTACATACGATTCATCAGAAAAGTCAATGAAAAGAAGGGAGGAGAGGGTCTGGAAGAGACTAGGAAAGCTTTTGATTTTATGCTGAATTATGTTGGTATGTGTAATGCCAGGAATACATCCTCTTCATATACTTATAAGAAATGTGGTTGTGCCTTTCTGTCGTGTTTGGTATTTTTTTTCTTTCTTTTTTATATTCTCACTGTTCATTTCTATTCTATTTGACCCATTCTGTCCTCTTGGTGGGTTTGTGGTTGGGACTTGGGCCACAATCCAGAGTTGCAACGACTGGACAATATTAAGCACCTGGGATTCTGCTGCTAGCCTATAAATGGATGGTCAGAAGTGACCATTAGTGGCCAGTGTTTTGCTCATATATATTTTCACTGTGCTTGTTTTGTTGGGAAGTCCCACATCCCACATCGCCTAAGTAATAGGCTTGTCATGTCTTAATATTACCTGTATGGGCCTTCCACCTATGAGCTTTAAGCTTTTGGGTTGGTATATGGTTTATTACATGGTATCAGAGCCGGTTCCGATCCTGTCGTTCTTGTGTAGCCCACGTGACAGGCCCGTCCATGAAATCTGTTGGGCCTGCACGTGAGGGGGAGTGTTGGGAAGTCTCACATCCCACATCGCCTAAGTAATAGGCTTGTCATGTCTTAATATTACCTGTATGGGCCTTCCACCTATGAGCTTAAGCTTTTGGGTTGGTATATGGTTTATTACATGTTTTTGATGTTAATGTTGATATTTTTGGGAAACATGCACAAGATATTATAAAAAAAAACCCATATTCACTCATATCCAAAGAGAGTTAACATGCAGACTGAAAAAAAACGAGAGAGTTGACCCCATTTATTTTGGCAGGGTTTGCTAGAAATGAGCTTCCCGTGGGAAATTCTTGTGCATAATCTCACTGAATATGTTGCATTGAATTTTTTTGGGGCACAGTTTTATATTCCTTTTTCTGTTTTTATTATTCTTAGTTAATTCTCAAAGATTAAAAATAAAAGACAATCCATTCTATTATTTCTTTGCCATCTAGGATGCTGACCTGTTTTGGTTATTTCAGTTCCAAGTAAATGTATTGTCTTAATTGGATCCTTGGGTCCTCAAGTTAAAGTATTGCTCTTGGACCAGTAGCCCAACCTAGAAAAAAGAAAAAAATGGATGCTCTTAATTTGATGAAATTAAGCTCCATTTACTTGCATATCTCTGTTGTGTTTAGGAATTAGGTTTCTTCTGAATGGCATCTTTAACATGTGGTATATTCATCTCCAAATACAGATTAGTGGAGTGACAAGACATCACCATCTTCTTCCTCTCTCTCTCTCTCTCTATATATATATGTATATATATCTTTTTTATTTTTAAACTTTCAGTGGTTTGAAAATGGTTTGAATGTGCTATCAGGAACTGACATTGCATCTGGACCTGTTTGGATGGAGTATATCACCTTTTTGAAGTCATTGCCGGTATGTCAGTTGCCTTTCCAATATAAGATCAGCACCAAAAACTTTGCCTTTCCAACATTTTCTGTTTTCCCCTTTAATTCTAATTGGGAAAAAATATTTTTCAATTTAATTGCTTTTGCAACAAAGTCTTGATCAGAATAATAGCCTCTCATTTGTGTAAAACTTTACTGCTCTTGTATGCTCTTTTTGTAGGCTGCAACAGCTCAGGAAGAGTCACAGCGCATGACTTCTGTTCGAAAAGCATATCAGAAAGCCATTGTCACTCCAACACATCATGTGGAACAACTCTGGAAAGACTACGAGAACTTTGAAAACTCTGTTAGCCGTGCTCTGGTAACATACCTTTTCCATTTTGAAGTGGGTCTATAACGCTTGGCCTGTCTTCTGATCGATAAATGCTTGTTGGATCTGCCTTAGACTTCATGGCTGGCATAGGCTGTGCTTGGGTCCCAATTTCATGCCTGTGGAAATAGCATGGGCCTAATTTTAGACCTGGAAGATAAACTGGTTTAAAGTGGGCCTAGAATGCTTGGGCTGTCTCCTGATAGATAAATGCTTGTTGGATCTGCCTTAGATTTCATGAGCTTAAGTCTGGCCCATTTATATGGCTGGCAGAGGCTGTGCTTGGGTCCCAATTTCATCCCTGTGGAAACAGCATGGGCCTAATTTTAATTTTAGATATGGAAGGTAAACTGGTCAAAGCCGGTCTTTTGCCTGGTCAATATCTGCCTGCAGTTGGTCCTACTTTTTAAATGCTCCATCAGTTTTTGTGGACATGGGCTTATATCTTGAAACATCCAAGTTTCAGTGTCATTGTTATGCATATATCTTGAAGCACCTCCAAGTTTCAGTATCAGTGTTATGCACTTACGCTAGCTTCTGTTGCATGTAATCTTGTTTTATGCCTTTTCAGATGATTGATTATCTTGTCAAAGCAGGCATCTTTTTCCACCCAAAATGTTAGCTGGTTAAATATAAAAAAGAGGAAGGAACAGTAGTACACAACAGCCCTCAGTGGCTTAAATCAAAACAGAGTTACATGAAACGAAACTTCACAACACTCTCTCTGACTGCTACACAAATTAGAATTGGAAACCCAGAAAAGTTCTTTTTGAGTAATCCAAGAAATACCTTTAAGCTTATATTCTCACACAACTAGAAGAATCAGCCTTATTGCAAAGACCCGATCATCCCTCTTGAGCCAAACTGATCAACAAACTGCTAGCTGAGAACAATTTTAATAGCACCTCAGTTATTAACCAATCCTCCAGGATGAAACCAACTCCACTAATGAATGTGGCCACACCCAATAAAGTAAAAAGAGGTTCATAAAATAGTCCCATACTGCTTTGGTTTAAAAAAGAAGAAGAAAACAATGGACTAGCAAATGGTCAACAGACTCCTGATTTCTAAGGCCTAGGCTACACACTGGTAAATATTATCTTCCGAAGCTGCAAAATATTAATGGCCAGAATCCTATAGAGGATGCTGCCCATGCAGGGACTCGTGGAGGGTCTTGAATTTTCCAAATGAGAAGCAAGATATCACATGCCACGTGTGCACCTAACTATTAAATATTACAGTTTTGACAGAGTCACAATTAATGCAGCAGGACTGTTGCGGGCCCAAAACTCATAAGGGCATGTTTGGATGCACAAGAAAATATAAGAAAATAATATTTTATAGAATATATTCTTTCATTTTTTAAAAGAAAAAATCTTGTGCGTTTGGTAACCCAATAAAAATGTGAAGAAAAGATTATTTTCTTTAAAAAACTCAATAACTCTTTCTATAGCTCTCCCATGAAGAAAACTTTCTACAATATAAAAATATTTCAAAATGAGGTTTATAAAGTGGCAGTGTAAAGTAAAAAACTTCACCAAATCTATCATGATGCACTTGTTTACATATATGGTAACGTAAAGTAAAGTTAAATGTCACATCACAGTAAAGGCGAGGTAAAGTAAAGGTGAGGTAAAGTATATGGTGAAGTAAATAATATGGTGAAGTAAAGTGGGAGAGAGTGGTAAAGTTGTTGCTTTTTGTTTGAGTTTTACTTTATTAAACTTTACCGTAGTTTATATGATAAAGAAAAAGTGACTTATGATAAAGTTTATAGTAAAAAAGTGGCGGCTAGATTTACTTTACCACACTATTTTTTCATCTAAATATGGTGAAGGGATAATATGTCACATCTAGGTCAAGGCATATTTGTTTATATGTGTGGTAAAGTAAAATAAATGTTGATGTCACATCATGGTAAAAGATGAGGTAAAGTAAGGTAAAATAAAGTATGTGGTGAAGTAAAGTAGGAGAGAGAGCTGTAAAGTAGTTGCCCTTTGTATTGACTTTACTTTACTACACTTTACATAGTCTATGAGATAAAGAAAAGTGGTTTTTGGGAAAAATAAAATTGGCAGCTGAACTTTTCTTTACCACACGACCTTTTCATCCAGACATGGTAAATTACATATAAATTAAGTATTTAATAAAAAAAATTCTAATAATAAACTTTACTACAATCAATAAACATTAACTTGTTATTTTGAATTGTTTAATATATATATTAAAACCATAGTACCTTGCAAACAACTCAATTTAAAGTCTGTAATATTCTTCAAAAATTGCCAAACAGCAAAAAATATTACAATATCTTAATATTACACTATTCTACTCTATACTATTTTATTCTTTTAATATTTAAATCTGTAAATATTGTATTCTATCAACATCCAAACGGGAGAGAAAATCCTGGAAACTTACAGAAATTGTAAATATAAACAAGGAAACCGAATTGACCAACAAACCGACCTTGAGATGTGGAGATTTCTCATTTCTTGATCCAATGCGAGCCTCACTTGACCAAATGGAGAGAAAAGTAGTCTTCTATTAGCGTTTCAGAGAAACTAAATAAATATTGAAAGTGAACTCCCAGTCACCCATACAATGCTCAATGTCTAACTGTAGAATGTTAAGAAATCCCTAGCATACTCCAACATCCTTATCCAACTTTTCAAAGACATGCTTACCTAAAATATAGAGCCACTGATTTGTAATTACATCAAACTAGAAGACTTGAATGCAGATGGAAACAAAACTAGAGAAAATCTGGTTGCATTGGTGTCCAGAACATGCTGTGATGTTTTGGATTGTGGGCCCCACATGGTCTACTGCTTGGGAATGTGGACCCCACCATCTCCAATAGAACTCTTGGGAGACCATTTTGGTCTAGATTTTCCTTGGATTTGGGCTCATCTAGGTCCATTTAAAAATAGCCTATAAAAACGTTGTTTGCTGTCCTGTTTTGCAGAAAATTTCTTAAATTTGTGTATACCCCAACCACACACACCACCCCCCACCCCCCCCCACCCTTTTCTTCTGTAATTTTCTGTTTTTATCAAAATAGCTCCTGTTACATAAACTTTATGGAATATTTAGGACTGTTTGGGGCCCAAACTTGATTAATTCTTGATCCAACCCTTGCCAGTGTATCACTCCATGAATGCTCAACCATCACCATAATTTGATTCGCCATCAATTCTTCATCTACTTTTAACTCCTCAAGGGTATAGACAAGCTCGGTACCTATTTACCAAGCATAGTATCTTCAGACTACAAGTAGCCGGCAGGTGGATATACATAAACAATAATAGATATGCAATGGAAAGTGATAAAGAACAATATAAACAAATCAAATATGATAAGAACGATCAATATAGTTAGAGTCCTGCCACAGACCCTAACAGTAAAGGCTATCCACATGAGCTATCACCATGACATGAAAAGTCAAGGTATTCAATTCAGCTAATTTAATCCTTTTCAAAACAATATTTAATATTCAATCATCAACGGATTATTAGTCCGGTCAAAGTTCACATTCACATCATATCAACGGATAATCGCTCCCCGTTCAAAATAATAGACAGTGATCAACTGTTTCACATTCACATTCAATACAATCTGCGCAGTCGTTCACATTCAATAGACAATGAAAAGTAAAGAGCCTAGTGGTGCCCGATAACAGATTGGAAATCATATAGTCAACGGATTATTAGTCTAGTCAATCACATTCATATCAAGGGATTATCACTCCCCGTTCAAAATAATAGACGGTGACCAACCGTGTCGCATTCACATTCAATACGATCTGCGCAGTCCTTCATATTCAATAAACAATGAAAGTAGAGGCCATGATAAGTAGATGGAATCTTTCATGCCTTGAACCCAAACAAATCAGAAAGGATCCAAGTTGGTTATGTATCTTTGCTCCCAAAACTCACATTTACTACATCTAATTTTAAGCCCTGAAAACACTACAAACCATCCAAGGATTAGCTTCAAGTTTTCGACTTGAACCTTCTTTGTGTGGTATCATTTGTAAACTGAAGATGCAACGTTTCTTTCTCTGAATGCTCTATTTTTAAACCAATGATTAATCCGCTGGAATTAGAAACCCACTAATCCAGGATCCCCCACCTTCCTTGAAACCCGTTTGGAGCAACACATAATCAAGAAACGACGAGTCCACCATGTCATAAGCCTTTTCAAAATCCAACTTCCATAAGATATCTGATTCTTTTGTCTTTTGTGAAAAGAATCAAGGCATTTATGAATGATAAGCACACTATCAAAACTTGTTGACCTTCCAAAAAGGCACCTCGAACCTCTGAGAACCAGAGTCACTCATGGCTGAGTGTTGTTGGTGCCTTAGTACCACTCACATGCCAAGGGATTGATCCTTGGATCTCCCAAGTTTAGAGTATCACTCCTCAGTAGTAGCTTAAATGAAAAAACCCTCTATCTTTGGCTTCTGCACAGCATAATTTACAATGACAAATTAGCACCTTTTCCCCTATGAGAAGACCCTTTTTTTTTTTTTTTGTTTTAATGACATGGCTTGCTATAATTTCTAACATTTGTTTGACATGGAGTGCGATATAATTGTTGTTCTAAGTAAAAAGGATGAAAAAATGAGCGGAATATAATTTTGTTTATTACTGGAAAAAAGATGTGTGGATTTTAGTGATGTAATTTGATTATGATGATGCATCCTGTAGGCCAAAGGACTGTTGTCTGAATATCAGCCGAAGTATAACAGTGCAAGGGCTGTATACAGAGAGCGAAAGAAGTATATTGACGAAATTGATTGGAATATGATTGCTGTGCCTCCAACTGGTTCCTACAAGGCATGCTTCCTTTTTTTGTTTTGATTTTTTTTTTTTTTTATTAACTGACATTGGGCTCTTAGTATGTTAAGATTGTGTACCTGCAAATTTCTAAAATATCTGCAGTTGCTGTTGCTCTGAAGTGCATTCACTTAACCTATAGACTGAGTGAGATTCTTTTTATATCGTTTTTTAAATTGTTTAACTAACTGCTGTTGGACTACAACTATTTTGTGATTGTGTACCTGCAAATCTCTTAAATATCTGCAGTTTCTGTTGCTCCAAAGCGCTTTCACTTCAGCTGGAGACAGTGATATTCATTTTGTTATTTGTTTGCAATTTGACTCACAAGAATATTGGCATTTAGTAGATATCACTCTGAAATGCATTTAGTAAATATCCATTCTGGTACATTGTACATAATTTGGGCTTTCTAAGCAAAAGTGATAATGCTTTTGGCAGACCTTTTCATGTAGAGATTGTGCATTGTAGAAAATTCAATTCTTCCACGTCCATCTTGGGCCATTTGGAGAACATGAAAAATAGGATCATCGTTTTTCCCCCTGAAATGGGAACTATTAAAATTTTGCCAAGTCATCATGTGCTCCGGTTCAGCCATGTAATATCTATTAGTCATTGGCCATGAGATGCCTGATATGAGGTTGGCAATCAACGAAAAACGGTAGTATTTCCTTCCGAAGTGATCTTTGATGCTATTGATGCCATGATGCATTCATCATCATCATTTTTCACCACCATCAAAGCCTTGTCCCAACTATGTTGGGGTTGGCTACATGAATTCTGTTTCTCTATTCTGATCTATCTTGAGCTAGCCAAATCCTCGGATAGGTTGCATTTCTTTAGATCCAACTGTACTAGTTTACTAGTTCCATCTACATTTCTTTGGCATACCCCTTCCTCTTGGTGGGCCATTAACAACTTTCATTGAAAAAAATTTCCTCACTGGCGCTGTTACTAAGCTGTGTTGGACATATCCAAACCATCTCAAACGAGTTTCTTTTATTTTATCTACTATTGATGCTACCCCTAAATGGTCCCAAAAGTGCTTATTTTTTATTTTATCCTTCCTTTACTTACCATACATCCACCTCAAGATTCTCATATCTTCTACACTCATTTTGTGCATGTGTTGCTTTTTGATGCATTGTTATTGTTGTGTTTTTTTTCCTTTTTTCTCTTTGCTTAATTTCACAAGACCCATCTTGTGAGTATTGCTTCTGTTGTATTATTTTTCTTCTTTTCAATACAAAAAATACCATTAAAATAAATCCTTGCAAAAAAGTGAGAATGAAAATCACGAAGTGGACTACCTAGGAACAACCCCCCAAAAAATTCTTAAAATGAGGCAACCTGGGACCATGATATGGGTGACATACTAAACATTTGTCATGACACTTGTAGGTCATAATTTACTAATCTTTGAATATTTAGGAGATCGGAATGGATTTCTCTTCACTTAGTTTTTGCTTTTTTTTTTTTTTTTTTTTTTATTTGTTACTTTGCCTTGTCACTCATGTATCACGATCTTTATCCAAAAGACCTTTAGCAATTAATCACTTGTCATCATCATTATTGCGACAACATATTGCCTTCAGTAATATCTCTATCAATCAATCCTTGATACTATTTTGATGATTTCTATCATTATTATCAGGACTCACCCTTGTAGTCATAACACTAGCTAGATCTCGAAAGCTAGGTCATCACTAGCTCCATCATCATGAACCCTCTCAGTAACTTGATCAGTCCCACCAAAGGCGCTCACTTGGCAGAGAAGGCAAAGATTTTTGGAGCTGAACTTGATTCATAAAGTATAAACATTGCATCATTTTGTTTTCCTCTTGCTTTGCTAACTGGCTGTCAACATCTTATCAAGAAGATTTATAAAATGAAAAGACCATCTCCATCAAAATGCTGATGAACAATTGATAGAACCTTCTCCTTCCCCCAAATATAGCCCAGAATGCGACCGATTTAAAATATCTCTGCTTTTTGGATGTTTGAGATTTGGGCTCAAGAATTTTCTTGTAGATCCCTAACAATAAATATTATTAGGAACATAACTATGTGTTCAGATCAGGAATCCTTACCACTCACGGGACAGGAGTCAGGGCCTGTTTGTTTGCTTGGAATTACTTAGGAATTGAATATATAGGAATTCATGGTCAAATGGGCTCCAGGAAGTATTATTAAAGAGGTGAGGGGTGAAGGTGATATAGTGGCGATGTAGGTAGGACCTTGACTTTCTTAGGATTTGAATTACTGCGGTAGTGGCTGGGTATTCATTTCCCATCTTCCCTTGATTCAATTTCCATTAAAGGGGAGGTTATTTTATGGTCATTTTTGGACATTCACCTTTGATTCTTCATTTTTAACCACTTAAAAAAATACAAAGTCTTAGAATTCTTAGGAATTCAATTACATGAAACAAACAGCCCCTTATAACAAGAACTGGATCCTCACACCACCTTATTATTATTATTATTATTTTTTTTTTTTTGATGATGGTAAATTTTATTACTACCAAAAAGAGAAACAAAAAACATAGCCAAAACTAGCTTACAAACACGAAAGAAACAAACCAAAAACGCAACACCTACTAAAATACAAAAAGATTAAACATCAAAATTGTAGAGGCATTAAAGTACCTTGCTCATGAACTTTCTGTATTCCTTGTTTCTTGAGACTGCTCTGATTATCCACTGTTGTAGGTTGTAATGGAAGTTGAACCTCCTCTTTGTGGAATGAAAGACAACTTATGACCCATGATGTCTAGATACGGAATGGTTATGACAAGGACATGCCATGAATATATCAGGGACACGGATTTTACACATTAAAAGTGAAGTATTGGATATGATAACACATGATACTTTGCAGGGTTTAAAAAACTAGAGCTGGACTTGGGGCTTGGCTTGCATCAAGTCAAGTCGGAATGACTTGACTCTCAGTTGGCTTGGGCCAACATTTAAGTTTTTTTTTTTTATATATAAATTAAAACTTAAAATGGTTCTTCTCTCTGACTGAGTAAAACTTAAAAGGGTTCTTCTCTCTTTGCAAAAGGAGTATCTAGAAAAGTAGTAGTAGAGTAGGCAAAAGATCGAGACTGAGAGTGTCCTGTGCCGGCTGAGTTGATGCCGAGTTGATTCGTCCTCCTTTCCTTCCCCTCTCCTCCTCTCCCACCCTCCACCGCCATCCCCTCCTCTTCCTCTACCACATCTCCTCCTCTGCCCACCTCCACCTCCCTCATGGCCTAATCTCCTTCAGTCAAACCCGCCCCAAATCATTTTGCCTCTCTTTGCCTGACTATCTGAGACCTTGAGAGATGAGAAGAGAGGGTTTTCGGAAGATGGTGTTTTTGAAGGGTGATTGAGTGTTTTGACTAGGATTTTTTTTAGGAGATTACTATGAGAAGATGCATTTAATCTTTCACAGTGCAGGAGACAGAGATAGGGTTAGATTTAGTGTTTTCTAACCGTTCAGTGAGACTCAGACAAATAGTCTCCCAAGCAACTTGGTCATGGCTGAGTCTGAGTCAACTCGGATTATTTTAAAAACCCTGATACATTACCTGTTTTGAAGTATTTAATAGTTTTATGAGGTTGAGATGTAGCCTGTCACCTTGAATCAGATGATGGGCTCGATGCTTGTCCATTATATTGTCGAATTATACAACATGGAACAGCCAATAAACAGAAAATCCTGATCAATGTCGAATTATAGGAGATATTTTTCAGAAGGAAACTGAAAATAGAGGGAGGGAGGTGGAGGGAGTAGCTAGAAAAAATCAATGAGGGAGGAAGGGGAGGGGGACCAGCTAGAAGAAATCATTGACTGTAACCAGCTTGGAGACTATAAGCACTTAACCAAAATTAGGAGAGAATAAGGATAACAGAAGAATACAAACAGTCAATCAAAATAGGGAGAGGAAGGAGAAGAAGAAAAGAACCCTGCAGAGTACTAGCAATCAATCAAAATTGGGAGAGACAGGAACTTGAGATCCGTTTGGGAAAACATTGTTTCCAATTAGGTATGGCTTAGACAATTTCTGATGACGAGGAGAAGAGGCAATACCTAGGATTAGGTAAGCTAAGCCCTCTCCTTTACACCTATGCCTCCAATTGAAATGCCTTTGGAGACGTGCCTAGGCGCTTAGGCACCTAGTGGAGTTATTATCTAGACAAGTACTGGATTGTCGAAACAGTTGTTGCTTTCTCTACGTGGGAAGATGCAAAAGCGGGCAGGAAGATTTTCACCTACGAGTAGACTGCATATGCATAATATGCAGTATGGCTCATGGGTCCCACTTGGATGCTTTCCTATAATTGTGGATAGGATGGATAGAAATATCTGTTTCTGGATGAGTCATGCTAAAAATCAGCCCCATCAGATCATCCTAGCCCTTGATTTAATAGTCTTAAAGTTAACGGTCTTCAAACCTTAGATTTTTTTGAGATCCAATCCAACGGTGAGCAAGGGCTTGGTGATCATAAAATTGGGCATGGTGCCAGATCATTGGGGAGAGAAGAGTGAGAAATGAGAGAAGAGTGAGAAATGGGATGCAAGGATGAAAATAGCGGTAGCGGCGGGCGTAGCGGCCCGCCGCCAAACCGCTACGAAGCGGACGATACGTAGCGTAGCGGGGATACGTAGCGGCGTAGCGGTGCGATTTGAAAAAATCGCCCAAAAAAATTGAAAAATTTCCAGAAAATCCAGAAAATTGTAAAATGAAAGAAAATGTAGTTCTTTTGCAAAAGTAAGTAAGAAAAGGGGGCGTAGCGGTACCCTTAATACATGAGATCCCGTATCGCCTAATAAATAGAAAATAATAATAATGATTTGTTTTTTCATATGTATTCATGTTTCTTAGTCATGCTAACTTAAAAAGTAATTGAAAGCTCATTAAAAAAAAACTAGAACAAGAAATAAAGGCATAAGAATTAAGAAGACTTCAGAGTTAGAGTTAGGTTATTACTCAATACTCATTAGTGAACATTGAAGTGACAATCTAATATCAATACTTCAACATTTAAGGTTCAAATTCAATCAAGTAAATGAACTATGAAGTGATCAACATTCAACACCAATTTAGATGATCAAAAATATGTGTGCATGATGAAAGGGAAACATGGATCTCATCATATTACAAGACAAGGAAGCTTTTTATAGTACTTAGATGATCTCAAAAGTTAAAAGATTAGAAAAAAATCCAAAAGAAAAACATACCTAGAGGGAATGGAAGTTTGGGCTTAGAACTTGTAGTTGTTTCACTTGTTTGTGTTTGATTCCTTGGAATTTGATGTTGTATCTTGTATGTTACTCACTTAGTTACTTGTACTGTCTTGTAGTTGAAAATGAGTTGAAACTTGAAACTTTGGAGATTGGAGGCAACCACAATAGTGAAGAGGTGTCTTAAAAATGGTAGGGCCGGCTAGGAAGGGATGGAAGGGGGGGCTTTATATAGCCCAGATATCGTAGCGGCCGCCACGCTTTGTGGCGGCCGTAGCGGCCGCTACATATGCGTAGCGGCCGCTACATTCATGTAGCGGTGCGATACGTTAGTATCGCCGCTAAATTCAGCGTGGCGTGGCGGACTCGGCCGCCACGCCCGATATATCGGCCGCTACGCTACGTAGCGGCCGATATTTTCATCCTTGATGGGATGAACTTATCAAAGGTGGGCCCAAGTGGGCCCTATAGAACTGGACTGCATTCATAGGGGACAATTCTCCGAGGAAGGCATCCTTGCTAAACAGGGAATATCTTAGACCACTTGTCAAAAGAGCATAATTGTATGATTCACACCTAAATTCTAAGATTCACCTGTAAATGAAGGGATTTGCTGCATAAATATGAATCTTTTTTCTTTGGACTCGATACAAACTGCCGTATGCTATGGTTTTTAACAGCGACTGGCATAACAAAATCAAAATAGGTTAGTTATCTATTCAAGAAACTCCTCTTATATGTGGGTGGATATTCTTGTCATCATTTATTTAGAAGCAATATGGAACTCTATATATGTTGAGCACCGGATTCTTATCCATTACACACAAAGGATTACTGGATTGTTGAAATGGTGATTGCTTTCTCTACGCGAGAATGTGCAGACGTGTACATGCTTGCGAAATGGGGAGTATCTAGACCGGCTTCTATTCTCATTTCTTTTCCTCCTTTGTACTTGTGAACCTGGGGACTTTTTGTGTTCTCCTTTGATAAATTTATCATTGCTGATATGCGGTGTGGACTAATGAGAACAAAACTTAACTCTTTTAATTATGCAGGAAGAGCAGCAATACCTGGCATGGAAAAGGTTTCTAGCATTTGAAAAGTAAGTGGGCTTTCTATGGGTAATCGATGTGACTGGGGATGTCTTATAAGCCATCAGTTTGTACATTCACACATGTACATACATGTATAGTTATGATAATTTCAGCAATCATCAATTTATCTGAACACATCTTTGCATTGAAATGTGGCTGGTTGCACGGCCTGGGAAGGACATAGCGTCCCTTGCCTTCTTAACATACCTACAAAGGCTATGCTACTTTTTCAATTTTCATGCCAATTTCAGACATATGACACCTGTTTCACTGAAGTTGCATTTATATTATCATCAATAAGCACAGAATGTAGACAACTTTGAACTTCCTGCTCATTGTTCACTTATTTCTTTCGCGAGAAACTTTGTTAAAATGCAAAGAAAGATGACAGCTGAAAACTCCAACTACAATGCTAAGAGCTCCAACTATACGCACAGATCAGACAGATTCTACGAACTAAACAAAAATGTTGAACATAGGCAGAGCACACGAGAAATGCCTACACATAACCAATATAGATGCTAAAGAAACTACTATCATCATCATCATCAAAGTGGCCACCAAGCTAAAGAAACTATCCTGACTATTAATAGAACTACAACAACATACACAACCACTGCAACAATAACTACAAGAAAAGAATTCTAGAGGGATGTTATTATTGTAGCGGGTAGTTCCTTTCTATTGACTGTGCTACTGGGGGGATCAACTGTTTAACTCCTGCTGATATGTGCTCCAAACTAGAGGGGGCAGCTCAGTGCAGAAAATTGTGCAGGTTGGAGAGTGACATTTCACCAAGTAATGTGCTACCTGGTTGGCTGATCTTCTGCAGAGCTAACTCTCCATTTAGGCAGTGCGGTGAGAGTCTGGAGGAGTATTGATTCAAGCCATAGTCAAATCCAACTAGAGTACGCATCCGTTGCAGATTATTGATTAGAAGGCTATCTCCTCCTTCAATAATCTGGTTATCTATGCCCATGAATGTGCTTAGGTCAGCTCATTCAATCAGGGCATATAACTCTGCTACCAGTGTATTAGATACCTCTATATGTAAACAGATGGTCAGTATTTTAGAGGTTTGTCTGTGGTGAGCGCAAATTGGATTTTGGTTGGGACTTCTAAGAACCAAAGCTTATTCCAATTAAAGTGAGGACCCATTGTTTAGTGGTGAGGCATTTATTGCTTTAACTGATCAAATGCCGGCTGGTTCATTTCCTAGCACATAACTTCCTCCCTGCCCAACAGGGTCTGGACTATTCATTTCATGATGTTTGTGCTCCAGATCCTATTTAGTAAAGGAACCTTCCAGTGGAATCTATTGTTTTCAGTTATTTTTTTGGTTGTGAATGTTCTCTTTCATTATTTGCAACGTGCATGGGAATTATGGAGGTATGATTCTGAAGGGCTAAAAGGCTAGGAATCCACCTATGATGCCCAGATATGGATATGGGTACGGACACTGATACGGGGATAGAGGATATGACTCCCCACATTTGAAAATATAGGACACGGATACAAATACGGGTGTCCTAATTTTTTTTTTCTTTAGCTCACTTTTGAATCAGTGAAATTATCATTGTTTTCGTTCCTTTCTAGCATTGTTTATGGTAAGAAGTAAAAATAGTAAAAAAAACTATATGAAATAAATGACTTTTTAAGTAGGATCTGTTAAACTTGTTCCCTAGAAGTATCGGTGCGGTATCAGGTACCAATATAAGTGTTGTATCGGTCTGATACAGATACGTTAGGCTTGTACAAGTATCCGGGTATCATAGGAATCCACTTTCAGTGCATTTTTATTGTTGCCGGTTCCTACTACCCACTGGAGATTCTCCGAGATTATTGAGCTGTACTTAAGAAGAGCCTTCCACGTGGATGACTCTGCATATTTGTCTGTATATTGAAAGAGAGATTTGTTTCTAAGGTAGTTTTGCTTTAAGATTCTCGCCTGTAGAGAATCTGGATGCAGTAAAAACCTCCGAAGAAGATGAGTTCGGAACGCTTCATTTTGAAATTTTGAGTTCTGTAGTCTTAGGCCTCCCTCATTTTGCGGGCATGATATGTGGTCCTGAGCTGCTGGCTTATGATGATTTCAATTGTTCTTTCTAGACCAAATTATAGACCACCATTCATTAGTGTACGAAAGTTCTCATGACCAATTGGATTAATATTTCCCTCCCGGCTGGAGATAACTTTCTACTTGTTCATGAGTGCTATCTGGACAGTAGCTTGTTTTATCTTTTGGTTATGATGCCCATGTTTGCCACAATTGACCGAAGTGTTGTTGCCAAATATTGGAAAGAGTTGATGCGTCGAGATTTGGAGATGCTCTTTAAATTCCCAGGTCTGACTGGCAGCAGTTGTTTGAAATCTTGCAAGATAAGTAACATTTTGAGGCTTTTTAAAATGGTTTAGTCTAGCAAACATGCAGAAAGTATTTTACATTTTTATGTTATATTATAGAATGCATTGTACTTCATTACTTTAATCTTCAATAGATATTTGATGCAGAAGCGGATGGCCTGGATTTAATGAATTGGCTTGATCAAACAAAGGTGCCCAAGATCCAAGCTGATTAGAGAAATATCAAAAGAAAGGGTTCATAACATAAATTGGACAGTCAAATGGGCCTAAGTTAAAGTCTAAATTAATTGTTAAACACATTCAGTCATATGGGGCCCACAGCCCCTTAAAGCACAACTCGCCCATTGAAATCTGCACAACCTTTTGCGAGCTTCGGTTCCTTATTTTATACTTCCTATGTTTTAATTGTTTAAAATTGTGAAGGAATTCTTTTGACAGGAGTTAGTTAAAATTAAAGGGATCTTTCTTTTATAATGGAAATTTGCTATGAATAAGGAGGATAAGTAGCTGGCTTCTAAGGAAAACCATGGATCCCTACACTCGGAAGTTTCTTATTTAGTTATTTCCATTGAGGTTAAACACCGTTAAACGTATATCTCCAAACAATCATCAAGAGGGGCCCCTCTAATCTGGATGACATTCTAAGTTGGATGTGCAAGCATTCCACGATAATTTCTTTTTTATAGTAGGGGAACTTGGAGCGTCTTTCATTGCTCTGATTTCGAAGAAAGATGGTGCTATTTCAATCAAGAATTTATTTCCCATAAGTTTGATTGGAAGTCATTATAATATTTTAGCCAAGGTTCTTGCTAATTGTTTGAGGAAGGTGCTTCCTGAGGTAATATCTGATAAAAAGATGCTTTTGTTGACGGACGCCAAAGTCTTAATGGTGTGGTTAATGGTTATTGCTCATGAATGTGTGGATTCTTGGAATTGACAGAAGTGTCCGGGGCTGATTTCTAAGTTGGATTTCGAAAAAGCAAATGATATGGTGAATTGGTGATTCCTTCAATACATGATGGAAAGAATGGGGTTTGGGTATAAACGGCGTAAATGGATTCAGTGTTGTGTATATTCAGCTTATTTTTCTATTATGGCAAATGGTTCTTCAAAAGGTTATTTCAAGAGCTCTAGAGGTGTCTGGCAATTCGATCCTTTATCTCCTATGCTTTTAGTTATGGCTGTTCCAACGTTGAATCATGAATGTCTTAATGGAGAGAGCCAGATGGATGGGGTTAATTACAAGATTTGCTATTGGCGATTCTGGTTTGTAGGTAACTCATTTACAATTTACGGATGATTTTGTTATTTTTTGTGATGCTTGGCTAGATGAGGTTCACACATTGAAATTGATTTTGACATGGTTTGAATTGTTGTCGTGGCTTCGAATCAATTATGGGAAATGTGAATTTATAGGTGTTTGGTTGGTAGATAGTCAGGTTGTTTCTTTGCCTTGCAGAGTTCGCAAGTTGCCTTCAAAATATTTGGGGCTGCCCTTGTGTTTGGGGATTCCCAAGAGTTCGTTGTGGGACTCGGTTTTGGAGCGAGTAGATAAAAGATTGAGTTCTTGGAAAGGTAAATTTCTGTCTTTGGGAGGGCAAATTACATTGATTAAGTGTATAATGCATAGTCTTCCTATCTATCTTTTTCCAAATGCGCTAAAAGTGTAGTGCGTTGGATAGAAAAGCTCCAGCGAGGTTTTCTCTGGAATGATCATGTGGACAAAAGGAAACATCATTTGGTTAGGTGGGAAATGGTGTGCAAGCCTTTTGATGAATGAGGGTTGGGGAATCTGATTTGTTGAAAAAGTTAATAAAGCATTATTGGGAAATTGGTTATGGAGGGTTGGGGAGTCGGGTTAAGGGTTGTGGAGAGATTCTAATTTCTAAATATAAGTTGGATAATGATGGGTGGTGCATGCCAAGCTAGTTGTTTGAAGCTTCTGGATTTTGGAAGTCAATTCTTTCTACAAAGGATGATTTTATTCCATGGATTTGTTTTAGGGTTCATGATAGCTGCTGGGTTCGTTATTGGCATGATGAATGGTGTGGGCAGTCTGTGTTAATCTTTTTCCTAATCTTTATTTGTTGGATAGGAGATAACAGACTTTTGTTTTAGATAATCTTCTTATTGCTGATGGTCAAGTTGTGTGAGATTTTAAATTTTTGTCGGGGACTCGGGATATGACTGATAGAGAAGCTGCTGTCTCACATGCTTGCCTCATTGGATAATGTTTGTCACCAGTGGAGGATGTGATGTTAGAGTTTGGAAACCTGTGGTTAAAGGTAATTTCTTTGTAAAATCGCTTTACAATGTTTTGATCGACTATATTCTGTTTATCGGTTGGAAAGGTTTTGGGACTCTATTGTTCTGTCTCGAGTGTTAGCCTTCTGTTGGGTGGCGAGGGGCATAAAATTCTTACTTTAGACAAGTTATTGAGGCGAAAGCATATTATAATATTGTCAATGGCTGCCTGATGTTTTTAAAGGATTAGGAATCAAGGCATCATTTGCTTATCCATTGTATTTTTGCTTAGAGTTTGGTTGTTTGGTCTGCAATTCTTAATGTGTTTGATATGCAATCGGTCATGCCTTGGTGAGTTACAGATCTTTTTCATTAGTAGGAATTGGGAATCAAATGTGTTTGTGGGAGGATTCTTTGGAAGGTGGTGTTGTATGCGATTATTTGGAAAATTTGGTTGGAAAGGAGCAATCATGTTTTTAGAAACAAAAGTAAATCGGTGGAGGATATTGTTGCATCTATTATTTGGTCCGTTTCAAAGTGGGTATGTTCAATAAAGGAGTTTAAAGGTGGGCTTTGGATGATTTAAATAGATCTTGGGCAGCTCATTTTCAATGGGGATGGGTTTCTAAACCTTTGAATAGTTCTTTGTGGGAATGTCCTTTTGCGGGTTCTCTTCAATTAAATTTTGATGGAAGTTATGTTCATGCCATTAGAAGAGGTGGAATTGGAGGTGTAATTGGAGACTAGAATGACATTGTTGTAAGGAGTTTCTGTCTGGGCAGATGGATTCCTTGGATGCTAATGAATCTGAAGTCAATGCTCTATTGGTTGGTCGTTGCACTTGGCATAAGTTGGAAGGTTTTAATGCTATCATTGAAGGAGACCCCTTTTCATCCATTCAGTGAAGTTTGGGAAATTGTTCTCATCCTTGGAGATTGGCTGATTTGGTGGAGAAGGTGCAGAATATCTTGTCACTTGGGCGCTGTTTTTCATCATGTGTTACGTGAGGCGAATGTTTCGGCGGATATGCTCACTTAGGAAGGGGTGTTTTGTTCTTCTTTATCTTTTGATGTATAGTTTGTTTTGATTTTTTTTTTTTGTTCCTTTTTTGGGCTCTCCCCTCTGATTAATAAATTTTACTAGTTATAAAAACGTATCTTTCCTTGTTATGTATAATTAGGATTTCTTTATTAGTAAGTTTCCTATTGTAATAAGATTAGATGAGTGGATGAGATTAGATTTATGAAGTTGTCAAAGAATTTATAGATATGGAGTATGGTTGGATTCCCAACCCTGGACTTGTTTATTATAAAATTCTATCTTCAATAAAATTGCTTTGTCCAATTTTCCTATCCCTTCTCCTTGGTTTGAGTTATCTTCCAATAAATTGAAGATGAACGGCTGATATTGCGATCAAAGTAAGCAAAATTTACATTTTCTTCTTGATTTACTGTTGATTAAAAATCGGGACTTGGCTTCCTTGACTACGTCAATATTGCTGTGTGCCCTCGCCCATCCACATGCACTCCAATTTTGGGAATGTTCATTGGAGACCTTGCATGTATCTAATGCCCTGGTTAGGTAAATAGTATATCAGATGGCCAGAACAGTAACTTTGCTTAGAGCCCCTGATCACTAGAGTTACGAGCTCTATTTTCTTAACTTGCAACGTAGTCCTGTAGACAAGTTGGAAGTTGAGACCTTATTCTGGTGTTATGTTGGTTCAGCATCTAACGTTAATTCTTCACCATAAGAAGAATATGGCGAGGCAAAGCTTGCTAGAAATTTGAATATCTCATCTTTAATATGAAGGTCACTTTGCAGTTTGTCCCAAATGAATTTATTTATGTTTCAGGCCCAACCTGAAATGATGCAGATGTGGTTTGAGGTGAAAAACATGAAAACTGGGTATCCTTCCTATGTGTTTCCTCTTTCCTTGTGCTGCCTCAACAGTGAAAATGTAAAATAAATAACCAACCATTTTTCTATTAATAGATCTGCTCATTATTTGTAGTATATCTAAGCAGATTCTTACATAATTAGCATCCTCATGATATGCCGCTTTTCTATTAGTCTTTATTGTTAATTTCAGTTATAATTGGCAGATTATTATGCATAACTGGATGGAAGTGGCTTACTCTCAAGTCTGTCCTTTGTAGGATCATTATTGTTCAGTTTCTTTCTTGTTGGGTGTCTGTAGCTCTTTAGGGGCTGTCTGTAGGATGGTTTGTTTTTTTTTTTTTTTTTTCCCCCTTTGGGGATGGTGTTCTTTTCGTTGTAAGCTTGTCAGTATAGTTCTCTTGTACTGGTTGCTTTTAATGAAAGTAACCATTCAAAAAAAAAAGATGTTATAATCTGCTGATGTAACGTCATTTTTATCAATTCCAGAATATTTTCTTCCATTCATGTCAAAAAATTTCTTATTTATTATTTAAACAAACTTAGTTTATTTTCCCTGCTATATTAGCCATAGATGAATTTCACCCGATTGACCCGTTCTAGAACCTTAACTGTTCCTGCCTGCTCTCCAGAGGGAACCCGCAAAGGATTGACAGTGCATCTTCCATCAGACGAGTGGCCTTCACCTACGAGCAGGTATGAGAACAAGATGGCTGTGTGAATTTTATTCTTCACAAATGGAAGGAGGTGGCTTTTTCTTAGTGTGGTCTCCTTTTACCCTTGCTGTCTTTTGGGCTTTTGTTTTGTTTAGTGGGATTTCTATGGCTTACATGTAGTCATAGTGGTTCTGTTAATCTCCCCGTGTTTCCGGTTGTTTTGCTTTTCAGTATACATCTCTTGTACTGTTTAGCCTCTTTTAATGATAATTAACATTAAAAAAAAAGAAAGAACATGGTGGCTGTGTGGTACTTCATGTGTCTTTTTTCATGTACAATGCAAAACCAACTTTCAGTGTCTTGCTGAATGTTCTTATCTTTCCTCATGACATCAAAGGTCGTATTGTTTTCTTGACTGTTAATCAGCATGGGTTTAAAATTTTTGCTGAAATGTGTTGCATTGGCTGATATGGAATGGTATCAGCCACTACAGTCTACAGATACCTGATATGATAAATGGATAGTTTTCTTTTTTCAGTTCACCCATATATACAGAGCAAGGCTCTCCTAAGTTCAAGCTTAGGATAAGGTAAGCTCAAGTGTGTGGTGGGGCCCACTTGGGGACCCACATGGGGATGGGGATGGGGGGATTTCAAGGACTCTCTGAGATCTTCCTCTCTGCAAAAAATCAGCTCCAACCGTAATTTTTATCATCTCCATATGGGCCCAAAAGTTTAATGGTCACCAGTCCATTTGGATCGATACATAGTCGATTCAACGGTCCAATAAATTCGGATCTGACGGAAAGTTGGTGGACATGTGCAATTTATGAGGGTCATACGTTTGGTCCATTTGGATGGACCAAAGGTGGGCGCCACAAGCATGAGCTTACGGAATTTTATCCTAAGCTTGAGCTTAGGAGAGCCTTGCTCATGCTCATACATATATTGTGTTGAATTGTTATGTAAACGTATAAGTCTTCATATAGACACCTCAAATATATGTAATTTTGGCCTGTAAGATCTTTCAGCTTGCTATCTTGGTATCAATAGATTCTAGTGCTAGTCTTGAATACTGCACAGATACTTTTATGTTACAATTTCAACATGTTCTATGTAGTCCACAATAGTATAAACAGTTTCCCTACTGTTTGGGTCAGCTGGACTCAGCTAGTCATTGGTTTGAATTGGCTAGGAAACCCGGCTAGTTGATTAGGTGAGTTATTAATTTAAAAAATGTACTTAAGAAGAAAGTATTGTTACCTGTGAATTAGAGGAGATCTATAATGTAGTAGTTGGGCTTGCATAGTGACTTTATTTCTTCATTTCTTTACATTACTATGTCTGATTTTTTCAAAATATTGCATTGGAGGTTGGGCCCTCTCCACCTAAGAAATTGTTATTCAGGAACTCTGGTATTGTTCAAAATAAGTACTGCCTGACAAATTCTAAATCTGCAGGCCCTTGTACTGGATTTCATTTGGGGAAAAGTAATTGCTACATTCTTATTCCACTTCAGCCTGTTTTGATTTAGTTCATATTGATGCTTAGGATTCTGCGTGTATCATGTCACTTGCTGGATTTTTTGCTTAGTTACAATTGATGATTATTACAGTAGATTTGCATAGGTTCTCTCTCTGTCTGTGTATCTATCTATCTACATGCTAAATCTCAAATGTCCATGATTTGAGTAAGTTTTTTATGAAAAACAAGGGAGACTCACAAAATCCTCTTGGCAAGGAAGTACTGAATAACAGGGATCTTATCCACATACACTTCAGCAGAACAAACGGAAAATTTTTCATGTTCTAGAGAAGAATATAAACTTTTATAATCAAGGATGATCCCTCAAGGTCCTGCGGTCATGTTAATGACCCCTCAAGGATGATTGAAGGGTGGAAATTGCCTGATTCCCATTTAGTGATGGCTGGGCTCAACTGCTGTCCTATTGACCCATCTGGATCATGCCTTTAATCTTGAATATGATCCATGTACTCCTGCCTTCATTTTGGCACAATTCTAACGGTGAAACTGAAGGAGATACGTCAGCACTTTGTTAATCATCCTTTGATACACCATCCTTGATGGGCCCAATCTTAACTATCTCAAGCTCAAGGTTACTGTGCATATGGATAGGCTGTGAGTTATTCAAGCCTCTTCTTTATGTTTCTTTCAGTGCATGATCTTTTTGTTGACTTGTTACCCTGTATACTTCATTTCTCCAATTCGCATGTGTTATATTAGTTGGTTATAAATAATGCCTGCGAACATTTTTCCTTCTGTACAGGTCGGCTATGATTTATTCTTTCTATTTTTTATTTACATTACTTGTTAACCTTTTCTTTTCCCTTATGTCAGTGCCTGATGTATTTGTATCATTATCCTGATATATGGTATGACTATGCTACGTGGCATGCAAAAAGTGGTTCTATTGATTCTGCAATCAAAGTATTTCAGCGAGCTTTGAAGGCTCTTCCTGGTATTTTCTATTTCTGTTTGGTTATGGTTTTCAAGTAATTGATGTGAAAGTTTACTTGTTCTTTATTGGGCTTCTTATATAATGTTGAGAGATTCCCCACATATTCCCTGTAATTGTCAGGTACGACTGGGCAATATATCCCAAAAGCTTTAGCTGCTAGGAAGTGGAAAACCAATCTGCATAACCCCTCCCCAACCCTAAAAAAAAAAAAGAAGAGGAATTTACGGCATAGAGCCCTATAGGACCCTATGCCACTTCGGAGGTGCCGTATTCACCATGGACACGGATAAGGCTCCCTGAGTGCGTTTTCGTATTTTTTTTTTTGTCGTTTAGTGGTATGGTCAATATCGACCATGCAGGGAAAAAATTCATTTCAGTTATATGGTATATAACTGAAATGAATTTTTTCCCTGCATGGTCGATATTGACCATATAACTGAAATGCATTTTTCCCTATATGGTCGATATCGACCATATAACTGAAAGACATTTTTCCCTGCATGGTCGATATTGACCATATCGCGAAATAACAAGAAAAAAGACGAATATGGGTTTTCCTTTGGTTGCTGGTGCTGCTCCATGGCCGGGTGAGTGTTCAAAATGAGAATCCATACCCACGTGGGTCTGTTCCAAATGGGGTTGAATGTGGATTTTCTCAACAAACCCATCAAGATATTGGTACTGAGATTACACACTCTGATGGGTTTGGTTCTGATTTTGATTTGAAAATAGCCCAAGTTGGGATTTTTAGGATTTCAGGAGAAACTCATCAAGAAAATTGCAGAAAAGACGTGTTGGGTTCGAATGAGTTTGATTTGAAACTTGTGGAGCAAGGGTTCTCACATGAAATTGGTGCCCAAAACGAGACTGATTGTAAAGAGGAGATGGCTGTTTGATGGTGAAGAGTGAGAAAATCGCGACTTCAAGAGAGAACACCAGTGGAGGGAGTGAAGTTTATGTTGCTGATACAATGGTGAATATGATGAGGGAAAGATGTACATATTGAAGAATGTGAGAGAAGGAATCTTGAAAAAGATGATATAGCCCTCAGCAGTGGCGATGAGGAAGAAGGGGGCGTGCAAGGACCCATCCCCTCTCCTCCTCCTCCCCCTCCTCCCTTCTCCCTCCTGAAAAACCCAACTTCTATTTGGGTTCCCGCATAATGGTCAATATCGACCATTCGCTAAACGACAAAAAAATAAAAATAAAATACAAAATCGTATTTTGAGGACCTTATCCATAAATACTGTGTTTCTGGGACTTCAAGAGTGGTATGGAGTCCTACGGGGACCTACGCCGTAAATTCCTCAAAAAAAAAAAAAAAAGAAAACCAGCGAATAGGACACAGTTCGAGTTTGCAACCCAGGTGTGCGTACCCACGTGATACATGCTTGTCCATGAGATTTGGGGGAATAACCCCTCCCCACTTGCGACCTAGCATTAAGCCATGTCAAGTCTGACCAGCGAATACATCCCAAAAGCTTAAGCTGTTAGGAACTGGAAATCCAATCTACTTAGTAGTAATTAACATTGATATTAATTCTATATATAGATTATAGTGACGCTCGAGAAAAGAGAATAATAAAGCATCTAACTAGATCAGGATTTATAAATATAAGAATCTAATTAGGTTAGGACTCGGAACTATTGCACTTATAAGCTAGAGAGGGTTGTAGTTGCTGTTTCAACTGCAAGAGAGGAGGGTTCGATCAAACCATACCCGGAACCCTGAGGCTTATATGACCGGAAGGCGTCTGCTCATGTGCATGGGGTTAACATTTGAGACCACTTTTCGGAGGAAGCATTGACGCAGCCAAAAAAGTGATTCCCAACTATTTGTGAACTCAAATACCCAAATCCTCAATCAAAAGCGATTGCACACAATTACAAGGAGAAAAGTAGCATTTTCACTTACCAATGTGGAGACCGTGAAGACACTTTAGTTTTGCATGGTTCTCAAAGTACCATACTTTATGATGTATCACTACTGTAGATAGTTCCTCGGGTGTCACTCTTTCTTAGTTTCTAATTGTTAGCCTAACTGCATTTTAATCATGTACTAAATTGTAAATGAAATCTCATTACAAAAAGAGTAGTTGGAAAGCATTGACCTGACAACCTCATTTTATTGAGTCCTTTGGTTATTTCACGTAGAGTCATGTCTCTTGTTTCTGACTGTAAAAGTGGTTGGCTTCATTTTGGTTTTTTGATTTGCTTCATCCATTGTAGGGCCCACAGATTTGTTTCCATGTGTCGTGGGACCAATTGGTCATCGAAGAAAACCTAATAGCTCTCTTTTTCTTTCTCCTGTGCAGCCTATAGTGGTATTCCACAGGCCATACTAAATTTCTTTTAGTAAAACAGTCATTTGCAACTATTTATGTGCATTGTCCGATGGCTTTGTGGGGGCCTACTCTTGCTTCAAAGTTTTCTGAATTTCTCCCCACTTGATTGCCCATCATAATTCATGGTTGGGTTGTGACAATTTTTACACCGGCTGTCAACACACGTAATGCAACCCTCCTCCTTTACCCGGGCCTTGATGATGATGATGATTGCTAATCATAAAGGAGTTCCTATTTAAAATTAGGCCCCCATTTTGACTCTATTTAAGGGAGTTTTTGCCCATCATAATGGAGTTTATGTTTAAAATTTGGCCTCATTTCGAGTCTTCGACTCCATTTAAGGGAGTTTTTGTGCGATTTTGAGACCAGTTTTCATCTCGGCCGTTGGGTCTCTTGAATTTTCACTGGATTGGCTTTAGATTTGGAGGAGACCTGCACCCATGGTTTCAAAATTTGGTCGTTGGTGCTGGTGGGTTCCAAGTCGAGTCAGCCCACCTGGAGGCCTTCATTCCAACTCGATTGGCATAAGCGCTATACATAGTCCTTTTTTTGTTTAACAACTCGTATAAAAGCCTTTTTCTCCAATTTCTTTTCCTTTTCTTCTCTACTAGAGCCCCAACAGCCCCTCTTTCACTTCCAACCTCTAAAATCCCCATTTTTTCTTTTAAGAGTCTCTTCTCACTCTTTGCTGTTTTTTTTTTTTCCTTGAAACCTTTCTTCTCTCTTTAATGGTTTCTAGGGCTTAGATCTACTAAGTACTAACCATAAAGCCTTAAATCAACATTTTAATCTCCACGCTCTTAAGTCCCAAGTCCCATCATCTTTGTGGTATTGAATATGAAATATGGACTTTAATATTAAATTATGTTTCACATTATTATTTTTTGAATGGTAAATTATGTTTTACATAATATAATTAAAATGAAAATGGTGTATTTTCTGGGGTTAGGTCCTTATAGACCCCGTCACCTCCACTTATCTCACACCACAGATCAGTGGAAAAATTTGCATATGTTTTTCATCAATCTAGAGAAAACTTATGATAGGGTACCTAGAGATTCAATTTGGTGGGTTTTAAATAAAATGATTGGCTCAATAATTAGTAAGGATGGAGAGATTGAAGAAGATGAACACAAGATAAAAGTGGGATGGTTGAAATAGAGACTTGCTTTTGGACTGCTTTGTGATTGGTGCATGCCAACAAGGTTGAAGAGAAAATTTTACATGTAAAATAAAGGGCCCTTTTGGTAATTTTACATGTAAAATAAAGGGTAGTAAAGCATCAAATCAAGAGAGAATAAAATATGTGATGGTATTTTGTTTTTATTTGTTTGGTATGGAATCTTTTTTACTTTTTTTTTATAGAAAAATGGAGCTTTTTTGTCTTTTAGTGGAGAAAGGAGGTTACTTTTTGACTTTTTTTTGAAAAAGATGGAGGGAATTTTGAATTAAAGTGCTATTGATGTGACCCCTTGTCTGAAAAGTAGAGGCTTTACTTGACTTTTACTAATCTAGTAAAGTGCCAAATTGGCCCTAAAGGGCATCGATTAGACTAGCTATGACCTATGGATTAGAATGTTGGTAACTTAAAAAGCAACACATGCATAAAATGAGTGTAGTAGAGATGAAAATGTTGAGGTGAATGTGTGGTAAAAACTAGGAAGGACAAAATAAGACATAAGCTAGGACCAATTGATAATAAAATAAGAGAAACCTGTTTGAAATGGTTTGGACATGTCCAATGTAGGCCAACAACGGCGCTGGTGAAAAAGAGTTTTGCTTTGCAGGTTGATGGCCCATCAAGGGGAAGAGATATGTCAAAGAGGATGCGGATGGAAGTAGTAATAATAGATCTGAAAAAGTGCAACCTATCTTAAGGTTTGCCTCAAGATAGATTGGAATGGAGAGACAGAATTCATGTAGCTGACCCTAACATAGTTGGGACAAGGTTTTGATGATGATGATGATTTAACTGTTTAAGTTGTCGCGTATCGAAATCTATTGTTTTGCCCTTTAATAGAAGTACTACTTATACTAAAGCTGTATTTGATTTGGGGCATGTTGATATTGGGAACCTTCCTCTCAACCCACCAAAGGAGGCTCTATTTATTATGTTTTGTTTATAGATGATTATTCACGATATACATGGGTATATTTAATGAACCATAAACATGTGTTGTATGATATATATGTTTCATTTGTTCATGTGGTTGATGCCCAATTTTCTGTTGAAATAGAACTTTAGGTCTAACTGTGGTGGATAATCTCTTTCGATTTGGTTTTGAACTTCTTCTCTCATCAAGGAACCATTTTCTAATTGTCCTGCCCTTACACTCTGATCAGAATTGTGTTACTGAACTAAAAGCGTCGCCATCTTATGGACTCTATTTGTACTCTTCTTCATTCCTCTCAGCGCCATCTCTTCTTTTAGGGTGAAGCTTTCCTTACTGCTGCTTATTTTATCAATCATTATCGATCCACTATTTTCTCTGGACTTACTTCCTTTGATATCCTCTTGAATTAGAAACCAGACTATTCCACCTTCTATGCTTTTGGCTGATTTTTTTATTCTTCTTCTTGCCCATGAGTGATCTAAACTTTTTTTCAAATCCAACATGTGTCTTCCTTGGCTACGAGATTCAACATTAAGGCTTCCAATGTTTCAATCCTAAAGGCAACCATTGTGTCTCTTGGCATGTTACATTTCTTGAACATAATCCTTTTCTATTTTCTATTCTATTTTTATTTTTCATTTTTTATTATAATTATAATTATATTTATCATTTTGATTTTACCAATAAAAAAAAAAAAAAAAACACTTTAGGTGACCAGTGGGCCTAAAAGATCATTTTAACCGACCTTGCACCAGATCAGTCATTTTGCCTGAAAAGGTGTCTTTTTTTTTTTTGGCACTTCCAACTAGCGTCCCTAGCGACCTTAGTTTTATGACGTTCAGGGTCCCTAGGGACCCTGCGTGTACACAATTAGAACAAAATAGGCGTGTTTCCTTGTCCTCCTCCTCTTCCTAACCTTGACCCTGACCCTAACCCATCTGCTTCAACTTGCCCTCCTCCTCGTCCTCCTTGTAGTAGTTGTTGTTGTTGACATGGAATCCATTGAGTTGAAGGTTGGGAGGGGGGATTTCAGAGCCGCCACGACGTTTTCGATTGATGATGTAGGGAGAAGGGGAGACGGCGGAAGGGGAGGAAATGGGGACGGGTGTGGGATTGAGAGTGGTGTAGAGAGCTGGAGAGGTGTAGATGTGCTTCTGCGATGAAGAGGCGGCAGCAACAGCTATAGAAGAAGAATAAGAAGAGACTTGGCCAAAGGAAAGGAGCTGAACATAAGAAGGAACAAGGAAGAAGAAGGAAGAAGAGTCAATGTCGTCATTCCCAAGCGACAGGCAGGGTCCCTAGGGACCCTTAGCGTCATAAAACTAAGGTCACTAGGGACGCTAGTTGAAAGTGCTAAAAAAAAAACACCTTTTAAGGCAAAATGACAGATCTGGTGCAAGGTTGGTTAAAATGATCTTTTAGGCCCACTGGTCAACTAAAGTGTTTTTTTTTATGGTAAAAATCCTCTATTATTTTTTATTCCTTTTGTGTATTTTAATCGTTTTTTTACAAGAAATCAATCTATTGGTGGGCTCAACATGAAGTGAAAATAAAATTCTCCTAGAGGATCTCCAGCAGAATTACACAAATATGGTCTTGATCTTTGAGTTTTTGGCATACATGAATAACGATAGACATCCATTTTTAATTTTATTACAGATATATATATATTTTTGCGTTCTAGACTTTGGGAATATATCATTACTGGGAGTTGCAAATATTTTTTTCCTTTCTGATTTTTGATGCCTATTCTTAAATGACAAATACGTTTGTCTTTTAACTTCAATGACTTCCACCTTAAATTTGTATTAATATCCGTTTATTACTATTTGTTTTTCTAATTTGGACATTGAATCGAATAAGTTTTTAATTACAATCAATCAGTAAGACTAACTATATCTAAAATTTTGACCCTACCAATATTGCTATGACTAATTTTTTATCACACGCCCGTGCTTTAGGCAGGGGTGTGCAAGCTAGTTAGTTTGAGTGCCCTAAATAGCCTGTGCTTAATTTGCTAGATTCTGAAGTGCTGAGGTATGCTTATGCGGAACTTGAGGAGTCACGTGGAGCAATTCAGGTCTGAGAAGTGTTCCATAAGCTATTCCTTTGTTATTTTCTAGTTGTTATTATTTTAACTGCAGATTTTCACTTTTCATGCAGCCTGCTAAGAAAATATATGAGAGTCTTTTAGCTAATAGCGGCAGTGCAACAGCCCTGGCACACATACAAGTAAGAAATATTCGGTTCTCCTAATAAATCTATCATCATGTGGGTTTATTTATTCATTCACTATGGCGATTGTGGTTACTGTTCCAGTTTATCCGCTTTTTGAGAAGAACTGAAGGGATTGAAGCAGCTCGCAAGTACTTCTTAGATGCTCGGAAATCACCGAACTGCACATATCATGTATATGTTGCATATGCAATGATGGCGTTTTGTCTTGATAAGGATCCTAAGGTTGACAGGCATTTTCGTGTATCTTTATTTATTTCATTCTTTCTTTTCCCACTCTCATACTGCTGTTTTGATGCTTATCTTCTAGTGAGTGTAAACAATTGTGACCTGTCCAATGTATTTGGTTTTCACTGAGGAAGGTCAAAGCTGCGGTGGAGTCCTTTCAACGCTTGATCCATTGCGGCATAAACCCTGCGACTTTATTTCATATATTAAATTGAGAATCTAATTCCTAACTAGATTATATTGTGCAAAATAGCTGACAATAATGAGACTTTTGAAAAATTAATCATCGTTTTTGCACAGATTAATTATCAACATTCGTCTAGTTTTTAACAAAATTACATTTTGAGTGTGGAAAATATGCCCTGAAACTTTTATACATGCTCTCTGAATATGCTGGATAACTGTATAGTTAGACAAACATTTTCAAATAGTGGTTTGTTGATGCTCCTACTGCGTCCTGTTCTACGTTTATTTGAATTCTGCCAGGCTTCAATGTCCTTAAGTTGGGAAATCTCCGCTGAGCACCATGCTAGCACTGCACCTAGTGGGCCCACCTTATGATCCATCTGAGCAGACCATAAAGCAGGGAACCCTCTCCGCGCCGCCCCCCCCCCCCCCAACACCCAACAACGTTAGTCACCGATCCCAAGTTTGGCACCCATCCGAATGGACTGGACTGTTGGATTGACTGCACTCATATGGATGGTGTAAACATTTGGGCCGTTTATCAAGTGGTTAGGATGATCCAAGCCTCCGTCATCTTCTGATGGGGCTGAGGTGATGGTAATGCTTGTGGAGTGTAGTAGGGAGCTTGCTAAGTAGGGTATTGAAGGTTCTTTTTGTGGGATACTGTGGACTTTCAGATCCTCTCCATTTTCCTTTGATTGATGATGAATTAAGGAGATTCAAGAGTGAGCTAGATGGGGCCAGTTTACATTCTCTGATATTTCACGTGAGGAAACTTTGAGGCTGATAGACTGGCAAAAGAGGCTTTAATAGATTCTTGTCGCTATTTGTTGTGTTGTGTCCCTTGTCTGATTTTTTTATAGTGTTATTCTTTTACCTTTGTTACTATCTGGTAAAAGAAGAATTTTTTTTTTTTTTTTTTATAATTAAATAACCTAAAGGGCCTATTTGTCCTAAATACATATGCATTGACATTTAATCAATACATATTTTATCAAATAACCATGTTTGTTTGTTATCATTTATCAAATTACTGATTCCTAACCCCTCATTCAGTACCTGCAACCCCTCTTCGTCTTCATCTCACGCCGTTACTAGTCCATACAAACAGAACATCAAACACTAGTTGTAACCGTCTCTCCCTAAATCTCACCTAATCACAACTATCGTCAAACTCCATCAAACGACCAACCTCCTTTCAAATCCCAAATCCACATGAAGTGCATGAAGTGGGGCAGCACCAAGTACATGAATCTGATCCATCCAGCCTAACACAGGCATAGTTGTCAATTCCATTCTGTTCTAGCCAATTCCCGCTGGAATGTGCCGGATTTTGCTCAAGGCGAAACGGAACCACCCCCAGAAACAGTTTGGTTAATATTCCGGCTGGTTCTGGCCATTTCGGTAAATTCTGGCTGGAAATAAGCCGATCTGGCCGGAACGACTGAATTAGGTCTGTTCTGGCTGGGAGGGTTTGTACCTAAAGCAGAAAAAAAAAAAAAAAAAAAAAAAAGCAAGAAGAGGAAGTTCGGGCCGGGAGGGTTTGTACCTAAAGCAGAAAAAAAAAAGCAAGGGGAAGAAGCAGCAGCAACCAACCAAGAGCTGAAGCAGGAAGGGGAAAAAAAGGACAGAAAAGGAAGAAGAAGAGCAGCAGTGGTGGCAGCATACCTGCACCAGCCGAGCAAGAATCGAGCAGCAGCACCGGATTACCAGCAGCAAGCAACAACCGAGCAACACCCTCAAGCAGCCAAGCAGCACCAACTGAGCAACCAGATGCGCCTTTTTTAAATCAGACCGCATCTTCTCTCTTCCTCACTCCCTCACTGCCGACAGTCTTCTATGTTTCTCGCACTTGCTGCTGAGCGACGTTTCTCACTGCCGGCTGCCGAGCGAGGTTTCTTGCTGCAACAGAGATCCCGTTTTACTTTTTACAGTACCGCCTCTATTTCTTCACATGGTGACATACAAATAAAGTTCTTTATTTATTTATTTTTATTTCAGCCTTGCTTTAAAGTTTTTTTTTTTTAATTTGAGCCTTGCTTTCTGTTTTATTTTCTCATTTCAGCAATGCTTTCTGTCTTATTCTCTCTCTCCAGATTTACTATTTTCTCACTTCAACAGTGCTCTCTCTCTCTCTCTCTCTCTCTCTCTCTCTCTCTCTCTCTCTCCAGCTGTCTACCATTTTCAGCTCTAGCTGTCCTCCTACTGTGCTGCTGTCTTTCCCTTTTTTTTTTTTTTTTTTTTGTATTTCCAAGAGGCTGCTGCTGTCTCTTACTAAACGTTACACCCCCCTCCCTACTCCCTTTTTTATTTGCTGCTGTCTTCCTCATCTCAATGGAATATTAGCTTTTTTTTTTTTTTTTTTAATGTTGCATGCATTTGCAAATAAAATGTTCTGTATATCTGGTTACATTTCAATATTCTTTTTGGAGTTTTAATATCTTTTCAACTTTAGATGTTTTTTTGTATATTTTTATATATCTTAATCATGCGTTTTCTGGAACGGAACACTGGAATGCCGGAACGCTCCACTACAAGGCCAAACCAGAATAGGGCCCGGAACGGAATTGACAACTATGAACACAGGTGCTTCTCCTGTCAGAATCCAGCAAACCACTGCTTGAATCTTCTTCTCAGAACTTCCCTTTCCCTTCACCTATCCTAATCCCAGTGCATACCTTCGGCCCGAGATCTTCAAGAAAACCTTGGGCAAGTGTAAGACCATGATTATCAATGTTTCTTGTATCTTCCAGTACAAGAAACCTCGTCCTAGGCTGTTGCTCAGCCGGTTAGGGACATGGGTGTGTATGTGAGAGCGCGTGAGTTTGAGTCCTCCATGTAGGACAAAAAATTACAAGAAACCTTGGGAGACCTTGAATCCCTGATTATTGCTAAGAAACTCCAAAAAATCAGAAGATGCATGTGATCTTTTGCTTGCTACCTTAGTCGGTCTGGGGAAGAACCAGTAGTTGGGAGGGTGGTAGTATCATCGGTGGGAAGAAGGGCATAGCTGGTTGGAGTCTGAGTGGCTTGGGAGGCCGATGATGGAGGGTTTGCATATAGACATTGCTTGAGATGTTTGGGAAGGCGAGGGGCAATGAATTTGCACCCGTCGTGATAATACGTATGGATTCAAATAATAGGCGTAGGGCTTTAATTGAAATGAGGACTTCTGCATTTGTAATTAGGGACCTAGTTATCTGAATCCTATGTGGCAAAAAACGAATATTGGTCTTTGATCATTACCTATGTATTAATTCGGTGTTGGTTTTGCACCCGTTGTGATAATACAAATGGAGTCAATTACTAGGCGTAGGGCTGTAATTGAAATGAGGACTTTGCATTTGTAATTAGGGACGTAGTTATCTAAATCCTAATGTAGCAAAAACGAATATTGGTATTTGATCATTGCCTATGTATTAATTCAATACATATGTATTAACTAACAAAACAAACACACAAAATATGCTGAAACATCCTATAAATACTCTCTGTACTTCAGACCATGCTTACATTAGATGGTTATATAACATCCATGTTAGATATTTATTGAGAACTTAACAAAACATAATGAAATAATTTAGTATTGGGGAACAAGGTTTAAAAAATCGGACTCGGGACCCAACTCGGCTATGGCCGAGTCTGAGTTGACTTGGCCAAGTCGCATGGGACTCGGCTGAGTCGGTCTGAGTCCCAATTTCCAATAAAATGGATGGAGGGCTGAGTCAGGCCGAGTCCTATGAGACTCTTTCTAGTCACATGATTCGAGTCTGAGTCCCATAGGGCCTGACTTGGTATGTGTCAAGTTGACTCGGACTCGGCCGATTTTTTAAACCATGTTGGGGAACTAGCAAGAAATATGGTTTTTTGTTGTCTTTTTGAGTCATCCATACTTTGCCTAGGGACATAAAGTATCATTATAGTTCATCATCATTAAAGCCTTGTCCTAAGTCCCAAATATGTTGGGGTCAGCAATATGAATTCTGTTTCGCCATTCCAATATATCCTGCCAAATCCTTGCTTAGGTTGCACTTCTTCATATCTATCCATACAACTTCCATACCTGTCTTCTTCTGTCTATACTTTTCACCTATGATACATAGATATGGCATGGATATGGTAAGGACACGTCGTAGACATGGCAGGGACACGGATTTTACACATAAAAAGTGAAGTATCGGATACGATACGACACGATACGTTACCTATTTTGAAGTATCCGTGCATCATAGCTTCTCACCGATGCCATTGTTGGCCTGTAACGGACAAAGCATAATTATACTTACTGATAAAAAAAATAATGTGATTAATTTAGAAGCAAAGCGGTAGAGTAGCAGTTGTTTGTTCCTACCTCTTTGCATAATACATGTTGATTTTCAGGAACGGCCAGCTGGGAACAGTTCACCTGCGTGGCCTACCTGCTTCCAAATTTGACTTTTATCCAAGTTGTAGGCTCTCTAGTTGATTATGCAACACTTGGTACCCATCTCACTTTATCTAAATGGCTATTATTTGGACTACTTTGAAGCACTCAAAATAGTACCTGGATGTTTCCAATTTTTTGCACCTAAGTAGGTCAGAGGGAGACCTTTCAAACCCCTAAACCTTCCATGATTGTCATTCTTCCAGTCCAGGTGGGCCCCACAGTCTAGACTGTTCATAAGTGCGCGCGCACACATATACACACACGTAAATACATATACATAGAACAGATTTTAGTACATGTGTATGTTTTATTTGATTATATTATCCAGAATTTTGTCACAGCCCTAACATGAATGATTATCCAAAACTATGAGAAACATCTTGTTCAATTAATCTGATAGTGGATGAATGTTCCTCCAGGTTGCTCACAATGTTTTTGAAGCAGGGTTGAAGAAATTTATGCATGAACCTGGGTACATTCTTGAGTAAGTTTATCTGCTCCATTGTTTTAGTACTTACAACAATCAATGGTTTGGTGATGGTTTTGTTCTTTCTGCTTAAAAGATTTAGTGTGGAGCTAAAAGAGTCCGCTTACTGGATGCCTTAGTGGCACCATGTAAGGTGAGATTAGCTCTATTCATTGTGATAGCCTTACCAGATATGCATGTCATGCGTACTGACTTGAAGCCACAGATATGCAGATTTCTTGTGTCGTTTAAATGATGATAGAAATGTTCGTGCTCTATTTGAGCGAGCCTTGAGCTTACTTCCTCCAGAAGAGTCTGTAGAGGTAGGTTATTCAATTTTAATGTGAATGAGTGCTTAATGTTACTTGAACTTAATCATCTACTTACCGTTTTTTTTTTAAACTTTATCGTCTACTTATTTGATTAACTGGAACTTCTAATTTCTAACAAATTTGCAAAAATGACTTGTCATTTTTCAACAATTGGCAGTCTTATCACAACTTTGGCATAAAATAACTCAAACTAGGAAGCCTAATCCCAATCCCATCGCAACTCTAGCATAAAATAACTCAAATTTAAATTAACCCTACTTTAGGAAACTTTACTCAAAAGTATAAATACACTCATTGACCAAAAATTACAAATAAATTCAACTGTTTTCAACTGATGTAGGACAGACCCGTGCTCCCTCGTGGGTCGACCAGCCAATGGGTCCAGCCCATCCATCTTGACCAATCATCTTGGGCCCGGCCCACATATTCTATCATATTTAGAGTTATGTTTATATTTTTAGTTGCTTTATATTAGTTGTTTTAATTCTGGCCATCAATGTGTTTGGATGGTCCAGATTAGTTCTAGGTTTATTTTTCTCCTATTTAAGTAATGTAAAGCCTCCTTGACTACGGAGTTGTAGATTATGATGAATGAAAATTCTCAAGTGATTTTAGGTTTCCCTAGTTCTCTTTTTCCTCACCTGTGATAAGTAGTTTGGCGTGAGGCCAAGATTTTCAAGAGTTCCCCTTCCATCTACCGTTTCCATCTACCCCGCCCCGCATCATGATCCACTGTCCGCATCAACACTCCCATTCAAGCTAGTACACAGATACTATGATTAGCTTGGACTAAACACCAAATGTTTGCTTTGCAACTGCTTTGATGAGGAACTTTCTCAACTTCATCTTTGGCACAAATAACTTTTGACGGATCTTCGATCTTTCTTGCAACTTGACTGATGAGGGAGATGAAAACTCCATATCCTCCACATAAATTGTACAGTTAACAACATTGCTGAGTTGGATTTCATCTTGATATGTTACACAGCATTACATGCTTTCTAAGTGGTTGAGTAGGTTTTACATGCTGACCCATAACTCACCGATTATTTGGTGGGTTCACTCTACCAGACATTCGTGGAGCTGGCACAACCAGGAACCCGGAGCCCTTACAATTCCGCATTGAGACTTAGAAAATATCTTATTACATTCATAAGTTAAATCAAAACATTTTGATAAGAATTGAGGGCAATCCTATCATTTAAACTCGAACATAATTTGAAGTCTAAAATCAACATTAAACATTTTTTAATCAAGTCAACTATCCTGGAATAAAATAAACAAGTACAATTTAATATTTCCGATAAAACAACTACTAAAACTGAATGAAGAAAATTGAATAGGCCTCTTCATCTCTAGATGACTCCGTCACTCAAGTATGCATTCTGAAGCCTATCGCTTGATCGTTGCGGAAATCCTCAGTCTCTAAATCCTGGTTTCCTGGAAGGGGCAATCCAGGAGTAAGTGGATCGAGTGAATAGCATTCAACTTCATCTGTAAACAGAAACATCATAAAAATAAAAGTACAAATAATTTAAATAAGTTCACCCACATAAGAGATGCATACAATTACAATATCCTGATTATAGTCCATACCACCGGTCAAGGTCTCATCTCATTATAACCTCCTAAACCTCCAGGTAGCAGAGGCCAACAAGTTTCAAGTACTCAAAGGCACAGGATCAACAGGGATTCTTCTTAAAACTCATGTGCACATACTCGAGGTGACCAACGCGGCCAACATCATTACGGTTGTACCAAAGAAACTTAGTTTTCCAAAGGCTGACCTTAAGCTAGACAACACATTCCCGAGGCTGACCCAAAGTTAGATGGTACATTCCTGGGTCTGACCCAAAGTCAGTACCTATCCGAGGTTGATGTATGTCAGACAACATCGTCATCACGAGGCTGACCTAAGTCCGACAACTTCATTAATACAGGGCTTTTGTATCGTGCTTAGTGGTCTAGGGTGTCCGAGGGTAATTCCAGACTATATCTAAGTCCTTAATTTACCATGGGCTCTGGTTCAAATTTGTTCACCTTCCTCATTCAGTTCTGTACCTATAAGAGATTGGTTTCGGTAAATAACCTCTCACACGTGACCCAGTTTTATTCTGCCCCTAACCCTTTCGATATTGGTATCCAGTATGTGTGGTCATTCATGAGGCTAATCATTTATAGATTAAGGATCGGATGTAGATTTCATGCTATCATGTCATAATCACCTGTAATCACATATTTAAACAAGAAAATCATATATTTCTATCAATTAATCAAACTGTACCAATTGTAGGATAGGCCACATATCATGTGTTGAACAATCAGACATGCATACTGCATACATGATCATACATCATATTCTTGTTGACAGAAGGGAGGAACAACTATCATAAATAATCCATCATCATTATGGAAGTACACAATCTATTTGCACCCAATAAGAAATTCAACCTACATTCAACCCTAAACTATGGCTCGGCTGAACCTTATGCAACAGAATTTGGTCTTATATATAAATTCCATATTATGTAGACAATCAAGCAATCTAGTGTCCAAACAGTATATCGTAAGAGATATCTATAATTCTTGTATTTCAACATTAAGCTCAAGCATCAAATTGATGGATTCAATAGAGGATTTAGAGAACCCTACTCAAGAACATACAATAACTAGAATTCTTAGGTTGACTTTTGTCCAAGATCAAGCCGCATGTACTAGGTTCGACTAAGGATGAAATCTTAAGCTTAGGATTCAGTCCACCAATTCCTAGGTCCTAGGTTCATCTGGAACTAAATCCTAATCACATCTAAACTGCAAGTTCCATATCTAGGGATTCAGCCAAATTAACATTAATCCCATTTACAGATGTAAAAGTACATTCATGGTACACACACAAGATACTCATAATTAAATCTTTGAAGCGGCCATCGCAATTACATTATCAGTAAGATGTTATGCAAGAACAGCCACATAGTGTTGATCATATATATTTAGGAATCCATGTATTAAATCTATATTGTCATGAGAAGGGCAAACATCTTCATTACTTATCATTGAATGTAACATTTACAAAGTTCACAGTTTAAGCTCAACTAAAACCCACCGTCCACAATCTGTGGTTCAGTCAAGGGTTCACACTATATACACATGTATTCATGTAGATAAGGTACCATTAACACAATTAAATCCATAAAAAGGCCTGGCTCATTAGTCGACCATGACCCACACTACATGTGGGGGTCGTCCAAGAGCAAAACCCTAGGCCAGGGTTTTGGCCAACACCTAGGACCCAACTGCTAGGGCTGGAATGAACCCCTAGGTTCAAATCTGGCTTCGGCTGGTCCAAAACTCCAAGTGGGGAGTTCGGCCAGCAAGGTTCTTGGACTTGTGTTTTGGTTGGGTTTCATATTCTCCTACCCCATGATCCTCATTATCAATGCAATTTCTTTCTCCTTCATTACATGCTATCTAATCATGGTCTCTTAGAAATAGTACTCTTAAAGCCCCAAATCCACAGAGATCAAAACAAGACGTGATTAGGCAAGTAGAATAGAATGCTTACTCACCTTGTGTAGTGAGCAATCGCTCCTGCAATGTGAGGGAGGCTATAGGTCATTCGAAAAAGGCTCCCAGTGCTGGTTATTCACTTCTTCTCCTTGCTTCTACTCAATTCTTCAATGTCTCTAGGGTTTGCTACTTCTAGAACTAGGGTTAGGGTTCTTGTTGATGGAAGACAAGAGGGAAGAGAAAGAGAGGGTTGATGGGGAGGCTAGGGCTTTTGAAGTGAAGTGGAATAATGGAGAACTTCGATTCAATGAGTATAAAGAGTCTCAAGGGTGGAAATGAAATTTGAAAGAGGAAAGTGTTCGTTGCACTTTGCGAAACATGTGCACAACCCTAATCCTTTTGGGATTTGTGTGCAGCCCTCAAGGGCTCGATGTTGACCTCTCCTAATGCAATCAGTGAAGAGGACCAAACCCACAGTAGGGATTTGGCCGAATCCAGAAGGATTCTATAGCCAAGAACTCACACACAGAATAAACTAAACAAATCAATAACAAATCAGAAGTCCTCTTCCCTGACTGCATCATCTCCTCTACTAAAACATGGGTTCCTCATATTGTATCAATCTCCAAATCCAGACAGGACTTGTGATTAGGCAAGTAGAGTAGAATGCTTACTCACCTTGTGTTAGTGAGCAATCGCTCTTGTGATGTGAGGGAGGCTATAGGTCATTCGAAAAAGGCTCCCAATGCTGGTTCTTCACTTCTCCTTGCTTCTACTCAATTCTTCAATGTCTATTGGGTTTGCTAATTCTAGAACTAGGGTTAGGGTTCTTAATTCTTATTGATGGAAAACAAGAGGGAAGAGGGTCGATAGGGAAGCTACGACTTTCGAAGTGAAGTGGAATGATGGAGAACTTGAATTTGATGAGTATAAAAAGAGTGAGGTTGGCAATGAAATTTGAAAGAGGAAAGTGTTCGTGGCACTATGTGAAACATGTGCACAACCCTAAACCTATTGGGATTTGTGCACAGCCTCTATGTCGACCTCTCCTCTACAAAAGCATGGGTTCCTCATATTGTATCAAGGCTTCAATTAAAAACTAAACACCTACGGGTCCCATCTCTCTTAGTGTTTAAGACTATATGTCATTGGTTTCTAGCCATGGGCCCACCGATATAACTCGATATTTGAGAGTCCATTAATTAAAATAACTCATACGACAATTATGGGTCCTAGATGAAACCTAGTTATGTTATTCACTCTATCTAAATCAAGGTACAAAATATTTTAAATAAAATCATCAAGGCAATTCATAACATAATTAAATACTCTAGCCCTTGAAGGGGGTCCTACCAAGCTCTTCTTAAACTCTTTTGAATAAGTCCAGGCCCACTAAATAAAATAAAAACAACACTTAAAAAACAATAATGGCACCTGCATAAGATTGTGCATAAATCTATACTTTTATAAATACCAAATCTTGAATCCAATAAATTAAATATATAAAGTATTAGATAAAATCCTATCAAATATATGACCAAAAGGTTCTTGTGAAGGACAATGATATCAAAGAAAGGTGGAGGTAATATTTTAGCATACTTTTAAATTAAGAATATATAGGAGACATAAGAACAAAAGATGATACTTCAGTAGCAAAGCATACTTTTTTTTTTCCAAAGAATGAGGGTGGTAGAAGTGAGGAAAGCATTAAAACAAATAAAGACAAAAAGGCTACGGGTCCAATCCAATGACATCCTGATTGAGGCTTGGAAATGCTTAGAAGTTAGGTAGATTTGGTTAACTAGACTCTTCAATGAGATATTATTGACATAGAAAATGCTGGATGAATGGAGACGAAGTGTTGTAGTACCTATTTATAAGAACAAGGGAGATATACAAAACCGTACCAACTATCGTGGGATTAAGTTTATGAGTCATACAATGAAACTATGGGAAAGAGTAATGGAGCAAAGAATTAGACAGAAGACCAAGATATCTGAAAATCAATTTGGTTTTATGCCAGGAAGGTCAATGATGGAAGCTATCTTCTCACTTAGGCAATTAATGGAAAAATATCGAGCAAAGAGGAAAAATCTGCATGTGTTCTTCATCGATCTAGAAAAGGCCTACCACAGTGTACCTAAAAATTTAATTTGGTGGGTAAAATACAAGGAATGTTCCAAGAGGTTATATTGAAATTACTAAAGACATGTATGAAGGAGCAGTAACGAGTGTGAGAACTACTTGTGGAGAGACATGGGAGTTCCCATTGACCATAGGTTTGCATTAGGGGTCAGCCCTAAGCCCTAATATCTTTGCACTGATTATGGATAAGTTAACTACTCATATTCAAGAAGAAGTACCTTTGTGCATGTTATTTGCAGATGATATTGTGTTGGTAGATGGAACAAGAGATTGTGTGAATGTAAAACTCAAGAGATAGCGGGAGGCTTTAGAATCTAAAGGCCTTAAAACTGAGCTACACAAGGACGGAATACATGGTTTGTAACTTCAGTGGTCATATAGAAATGGTTGAAATTACTGTGAGAATTGAAGACCATGAGGTACCACAAAGTGATTTTTTTCCGCTATGTTGGCTTTATAATTAGTTAGGACGGGGAGATTGATGAAGATGTTGAACATAGGATTAAGGATGGTTGAAATGGAGACTTGCTTCGGAAGTGCTTTGTAACTGGTGAATGCCAACGAGATTGAAGGGAGAATTTTACAGGACAACAATTAGACCAGCTATGACCTATGGAGCAGGCAGAATGTTGGCCAAGCAAGAAGCAACATATACACAAAATGGATGTAGCAAAGCTAAGAATATTGAGGTGGATGTGTGCTAAAACTAGGAAGGATATGATTAGAAATGAGTGCTTTCAAGAGTATTTATGGGTAGCAACAATAGGTGATAAAATTAGATAAGCTCGTTTGAGATGGTTTGGGCATATCCAACATACGCTGGTAATGGCACCAGTTAGGAAAACTTTGGCCGTGAAGTTTGATGGCCCACCAAGGGGAAGGGGTAGGCTAGTTAGTAGTAAAAACTGATATGAAGAAGTGTAATTTATTTTGAGGATTTGGCTCAAGATAGATCAGAATAGAGAAACATAATTCGTGTAGCCGACCCCAACGTAGTTGGGACAAAGCTTTAATGATGATGATGATGATCATGATTAGATTAAATCCTAGTCCCCATAATGGGATCTGAGGTATTACAGGAGTCTTCATAGATTTTTCTCCCCTTGACTTGAATGATCATAAACTCAACTTTTGTGATGAGAAGAAACAACCTGATACATCTGAAGTTCTGAACACGTATGTTTGATGCGTCCAGTACTCTTCTGCTGCACACTATTTTGACTTAAGCACTAAAAATTTCACTTGTCTTGAGACTCCACTGGAAAGTCTAAACCTTATTTCTCAACCACTTATAATGAAGAACCAACCCTTTAACAACTTCTGATGTCAAACACTGACATATTCTAATCTAAAAAACACCGACACAACTTTTAGGGTGTTTACCCAAACACCCAACTGACTGTCCTTCAACTGAGGTTGGAAAACTCGCTTTTCGGACTCTGACTTTGACTGTGACTTGTCCAATGCAAAATCTTAACTAAGATAGAGTCAATGTGGTGACTCAAGAGTCATGGTTTTTTTTTTTTTTTTTTTTTTTTTTTTTTAATAATTTTGAAAATGTTTAAAAATGGTTCAAATACTTGTAAAATATAAATATACATTTATTTACATACACTCACAATAATCAATTCAAATTAATAAACTTATATATGCAAGAAAAATACTATAATTAGAAAAATAAAAGAAAAACTATGAATCTTAGGTCTTTACAATTTATGTACATATATCTTTCGTTGACATGTTCTTTGGTTGCAGGTTTGGAAACGGTTTACTCAATTCGAGCAGACTTATGGAGATTTGGCGAGCATGTTAAAGGCATGGAATTTCTATTTGTTTTGTAGCATCTTTTCTTTTCAGCTATGGTATTTATGATGTTGAACTTGAAGTAGTAGTATCCTTTTGGGTCCATAATGGAACTAATGGGTCATTAAGCAGGGTTAGGGTGCCTTGAGTGGCTTGCGTACTTTTGAGTTTGTTTGGGTACCTCCTAGTGGCAGGCAATTATCTATGCCATTAGGGTCATTGCATGTATGCAAGTGTGGAATGGTCTTTCCTATTTGAGAAAACATATGGGAATTTGGAAAGCATTTAGTCTCCCTTTTGACTACTATAGCGGCCATACCAACAGTGAATTTGAATTGCCATTTACTTCTTGTGCCATATATGACGGTTATATTGATATTTATGTCTAGACATATATGAAGTATGGGAACTGAGAACTATGTGTAGGGTGACTACTAAGTCCCCTTTTAGAGTTGGATTGCACCAAGGAATTGTGTTGATAACTACTGTAATTATGCACACTAATGGAAACTATGCAAGATGAAGCCCACGATGTATGCTGTACAACATGATTTGATGCATAGAATGTCAGAAATAAGCCAAAGAGTTATAACTCATAAACAAGACAGAATAGAAATGGATTCGATCATCTCCTTGAGGATCCATCCTTGTATTATATAGATCAGAAATACCCAATCTTGGGCTACAATTACAGTCAATCAAATCTTCCTATTTTAGTATGTATTGCTGTACAAGTCTATAATATGAGATCAGAAATACCCAATCTTGGGCTACAATTACAGTCAATCAAATCTTCCTATTTTAGTATGTATTGCTGTACAAGTCTATAATATGATGGGCTTTGTAGATGGGTCATGAATGGACCAAACTTATATGGGCTTATGTTAACACCCCCCCTCAAATTGATGCGGTGGAATCAGTAAGCATCAATTTGCTGGATAAGAATTGATGGCGTGGGCGAGGGAGACCCTTTGTGAAGATATCTGCAATCTGAAGCCCAGAGGAAATGAACGGTAGGGAAATGACGTCCCGTAGATACTCATCACGAATGAAATGACAATCCACTTCAATGTGCTTGGTCCGTTCATGAAAAACTGGATTTTCTGTAATACGAATAGCACTAGTGTTGTCAGCATGGAGAGGTATAGGTGAGCTTTGTGGAAAACCGAGATCGGAGAGTAGCCCACGAAGCCAAAGAATTTCAGAACAGGCAGCAGACATGGCACGATATTCTGCTTCTGTGGAAGATCTGGAAACTTTATCTTGTTTCTTACATTTCCAGGATATCAACGCATCACCAAGATACATACACCACCCAGTTGTGGACCGACGGGTGTCTGTACAACCTGCCCAATCAGCATCGGAGAAAGCAATGAGATTTAGTGAGGAGCCTGCCGGGAAAAATAGACCACGAGTAGTCGTACCAAGAAGGTAGCGAATAATTCGTCGAACAGCCGTCAAATGAAGATGCCTTGGTTGAGTCATATACTGGCTGACCAGGTTAACAGCAAAGGAAATGTCGGGGCGGGTATGAGTCAAGTAGATCAAGCTACCAACCAATTGCCGATAGAGCGTGGCATCGGGAAGAAGATCCCCACTATCCTTTAAGAGCTTCAAATTCACTTCAAGAGGAGTATCAACCGGAGTTGATTGCTGGAGTCCTGCTAGTTTAATGAGGTCTAGAGCATATTTGTGTTGGTGCAAGATGATTCCTTTTTCTGTTTGATGAACTTCAAGACCTAAGAAGTAGGTTAAAGGACCCAAGTCTTTCATATGGAACGATTGATGCAATGAGGATTGAAGCTTAGATATCATTGCGGAATCAGTTCCAGTAATAATGATGTCATCAACATAAACAAGAAGGATAGTGATCCCGCTTGGAGACTTATGTAAAAACAACGATGGATCATACGGACTTTGCTGGAAATCCAACAGAAGCAAGGCGTCTCGAAATTTTTCAAACCAAGCGCGAGGAGCCTGTTTAAGGCCATAGAGGGAACGCTTTAGTTTAGCCACATCTGAACTACTGGAAGAGGAATACCCGTGAGGAAGACGCATATAAACCTCTTCTTTAAGATCACCATGAAGAAAGGCATTCTTTACATCGAACTGAAGAATGGGCCAAGCTTGAGATGCTGCAATGGCAATAATCAGCCGGACAGTAGTCATCTTTGCAACTGGAGCAAATGTTTCAGCATAGTCAATGCCATATTCTTGGCGATTACCAAGAGCGACCAGGCGAGCCTTGTATCTGTCGAGAGAGCCATCAGATTTCAGTTTGACTGAGTAAACCCATTTACACCCGATAGGTCGAACTGTAGGGGGGCAGGTAACCACATCCCATGTATGATTAGTCTGTAGAGCTTCTAATTCTTCGGACATAGCTTGCCGCCAACATTCATGTTTCACAGCTTGAGAGTAGGAAGTGGGAATGTTAACAGAAGCAAGAGTGGCAAGAAAGGCTGAATGAGAATACCCATATCTATCAGGAGGCCGAGAAACACGCGTGGTGCGTCGAAGAGTGGGCATGATAGCTTGTTCTGATGTAGTGGCTAGGAGAGTTGGATCAGGTGCCGGATCAGGTGGGTCTGGAATGGGCTGTATCGTAGCAGTGATTGGTTCCGTGCGTCTCCGATATACAATTCCAGGTTTGAACCTTTCAACAGAAGAGGAAGGAGTATCGGATGAAAAAGGTGGTAATATAGCCATGGGAGGTGTAGTGAAAGAATCAGTTGTGTGAGAAAAAAAATATAAATTTTCAAAAAACACAACATTTCGAGAAACACGAATTCTTTTGAGAGATGGATCATAACAAACAAATCCTTTTTGATGAGTTCCGTAACCAAGAAAAACGCATTTGGTAGCTTGCGCAGACAATTTTGTCCTTTCAGAAGGAGGAAGGTGAACAAAACAAACACATCCAAAAGGGCGAAGATGTGTATATGTAGGATGAGAGTTAAAGAGACGGAAATATGGAGACTGATTGTGAAGTTTGGGAGATGGAAGCCGATTAATAAGGTGAACGGAAGTGGATAGAGCTTCCGGCCAGAATCTAGGGGGAACAGATGATTCAAGTAGCAAGCAACGAACCATGTCAAGCAAATGGCGATTCTTCCGTTCAGCAATGCCATTTTGTTGTGGAGTATGAGGACATGTTCGTTGGGAGATAATCCCCTTAGATTGGAGGAACTCTTGAAAACTGTGTGACACATATTCTCCACCGGAATCAGAGCGGAGAACCTTTATGCAGGTGGAGAATTGTGTTTCAACATAGGCTAGGAATGTTTTAAAAACCTCAAACACCTCTGATTTAGCCCTTAAAAAATAAACCCAAGTGAATCTGCTATGATCATCGATGAATGTGACAAAGTATTTGAAGTGAGAATGAGAAATAACAGGTGTTATACCCCAAACGTCACTGTGAATTAAATCAAAACATTTTTCTGATATAGAGGTATGCATAGAAAATGGAAGGGCTTTACTTTTTCCTAATTTGCAAACACAACAATCAATATTGACATCAGAAGTAGAAAATTGCATTTTATTAATCAAACCAGAATTTTTCAAAGATAACAATATGTTCGAATTAGGATGTCCTAATTTTTTGTGCCACAGATGCACATTATTTTGAAGAACACTTGAAAAAGCAAAAGTAGATTCATCCCTAGGTTGTATAGGCAGACTAAGCGGAAACAACCGGCCGCACTTAGGCCCCTTCGCGATCACCTGTCCCGTCCCCTGATCCTGTACAACACAACCAGAAGAAGAGAATGACACATTACAATGATTATCTACGAGTTGTCCAACAGATAACAAATTTGTAGATAGGCCAGGGGAAAGAAAAACATGATTCAAAGGCAATTTATGCGGAATATTGCCTATGGCAGTGATAGGTAAATGACCCCCATTGGCGGTTTGAACTTGGAGCTTTCCATCATATGATTGAATATTAGACATAAGTTTGGAAGAGGAAGTCATATGATTTGATGCTCCAGAATCAAAATACCACATGGAAGGAGAAGGAAAGGTTTTACCTGAAAGGCCCAAGGTGGAAAATGCTTGGAGAATCATTTGTTGAATCATTTCAGGGTTGATAGGAGGGTTGGGTGCAAATTGCTGTGAAGACATAGATGAAGATGGAGAAGCCGGTGCCACAGAGTGAGAATCTGAAGAAGCAATAACAGAATAAGCACGTGAATTTCGATTTTCTGGTCGTTTCCTGCATTCAGAAATGATATGCCCGCTAGCTTTGCAGTAGTTACAAACTTTTCTCTTGCACTGAGAAGAATAATGTCCATACTCCTTACAAGTAAAGCATTGAATTTTGCTCAAATCTTGGGTCGAAGTGTCACGTCTGGGAGGTTTCCCTTTTGCCACATAGGCAACTTCAGCCGGACCAGTGAATGATTGTTGGGATAGTTGATGCTGCGTGACTATCCGTTGTTCTTCGCGGAGCACTTCATTGAGAAATACATCCAAAGATGGAGATGGATGTCGACTCATAAGATTGGATCGAACATTTTCAAATTCAGACCGAAGTTTCATTAAGAATTGATCTCGCTGAGTAATTTTATGAACTTCCTGAACCCCATATAGAGCATCTCCGGTGATAGTGGCATAGGCAATATCCATGTATTCAGTCCAAAGGGCAAAGAAGCCAGAGTAATACTCCTGGACAGCCATCTGTCCTTGAGAATATTGAGCAATTTCATGTTCTAATTGGAACCGACGGGCTGAATTCTCTTGGTGATATATGCGTTTCAGATATCCCCACATATCTTGAGCATTTTTATATGGCTTAAGATGTAGGAAAAATTGAGGTTCCACTGCACCCAACATCCAGCTCATAATTTGTGCTTCTTTGGTTTCCCAATCTTCCAATTTTTCTTCTTCCGTTGGCTTTTTCATAGTACCAGAAATGTGGCCCCATAATTTTTTGCCTTTCAGATATAACTCAAGTTGATAGGCCCAAGCAGAATAGTTTTTTCCATTGAATTTTATCAGTTGCATTTCATTCTTGTCCATTGTCAACCCACAGATAACAATAATAACCAGACAGTAACAAACAAAGAGAGCAGCAACAAGACAGCAACAAGAAACAACCCAGTTTAATTGCAGAAAGCGCAATTGAAAGATGACAGCAGCAATAGAGAAATAAGGAACAGCCCAGAAGCTATTCTGAATCAACCAATCACAACAGATCTCATATATGTATAAATCAATGCATAAAACTGGTCCAGGCGACCAAGAAAATCAGCAGAAAACAGTAGGTGGGGCCCACTTGTGATTCAATCTACCAGATCAGATTGATCAGATAGATGCTTTACCAAAATATTGAACCAACAGAGAAAAGAGTGCAGCAATCGGATACTTGTGCTTAAAGATGGACGGCTTTGATGAAAGTAGATTGCAAAAACTTGTAAACCCAAGTGGTGATCAAAAAGCCTACCTCTGATCTTCAAAAAAATGTTGAAAAAATCACTAAAAACACCCAGAATATCAGACGACCAGGGCTGTAGTGACCTTCTGATCAGATCTGATCTGTCGATGGTTGGCCTCTGTTGATCTACACACACTGCCGTCAGCCTACAGGAACTCTTCTTACGAACTTAAACAAGAAAGATTCAGATGGCTCTTAATCTCTCTATTGCAACAAGATGGCTCTGATACCATGTCAGAAATAAGCCAAAGAGTTATAACTCATAAACAAGACAGAATAGAAATGGATTCGATCATCTCCTTGAGGATCCATCCTTGTATTATATAGATCAGAAATACCCAATCTTGGGCTACAATTACAGTCAATCAAATCTTCCTATTTTAGTATGTATTGCTGTACAAGTCTATAATATGAGATCAGAAATACCCAATCTTGGGCTACAATTACAGTCAATCAAATCTTCCTATTTTAGTATGTATTGCTGTACAAGTCTATAATATGATGGGCTTTGTAGATGGGTCATGAATGGACCAAACTTATATGGGCTTATGTTAACATAGAAAGCAAACAAAGCTATAACCTGTGGAAAAATGTGTTTTGAGTCTGATGTGTTGAAAGTAGGTTAGAGACAACATATATGTTCAAGTTTAGTGGTTCTGAGTAATGAAGATTGGTGAACATTGAGAATGACTTGGTATCACTATTTGATAGATTTTCGAAACCTAGGAGGTATGGTAGAATATAATGGTGGGTTCGAACCAGATCTATCAAATATGATCAAATAAGGTGGGTGAATTGGAGATGACTGGTGGAGTATTAAGCAATTATTGAGAGTCACTGTAAGGACCTGAACCTAGCATTTCAATTTTAGATTGGTTTAACTGACCTTTTTTTGTTATTTTCAGTTTTTTTTTTTTCTAATTTAGAATTAATTACTATACTATTTTAATATATAAAGGGTATTTTGGTCAAATTGCCATCCTAAGTTAGTGGAAATATAACTAGAAATACCTATTAGCTTCATAGATAATTTTGTTTAGTAGTTGGTATCTAATAAATTTAGTTGGGCCCATGATCAAATAAGGTGGGGGATTTAATTGGGTGATGGACTGATGGTTAGGCAATCATTTTCTATCCAAGAGAAGACTATTTGATTGTATTGGTGAATCTTATCTTTTTACTCCTTGGTTTTGGGCCCTTGATAGAATGCACTGCATTTAATTCTCATGAATTTGTACCGAACAAAAACTTTGATCCTAAATAAAAAATGGAAAAAAAAAAAGTTTTGTAAGTTCCTCTACAGCATGCCATTGAGATTTTGTTGCACTTTGTTTTGCAGGCTGTAGCCCCATCCAAGAGGTGGGTCATTTGAGTTGAATCCAATTATAATGCTAAACGCGAGACACAATAACTAAAGAGAAGTGATCCCATGCTATTAAGAACCCACATAAGAATTATGCTCAAATAAACCCACATATATGCTCAAATAAATCCACATATATAACGATTGTATGCAGATAAGCCATTGCACAAAAAAAGACAAAAAAAAGAAGAAAAACAAACCATAAGAGTCTTGCATGGCTTATTTACATATAAATTACATAAGAATCACATGAAAAATCAAATAAAAATCATATAAGAAATTAATATAAGAATCACAGAATAACCCACCACATAAGAATCATGCTCAAATAAATTTAGATTTATGCTCAAATAAATCCTTACATATATAAATAAGATAAAAAAGAGGGTCAAACCTAGTATTGTCCGAGTTCCGTTCTCAAATTGGCAGGCTTGCAAAAATTTTGTCCAAGCCCGGCCCTCAGGCTTTTTAAGAAGCACAAAAGCTCTCATTTTGTGGGTTTTTGACGGCCAGGCAGGACACCCTTAGATGAGGGCCCAATTGACAGAACTAGACCTAGATAAGGGGAGTATGAGATATCAAGTCGATCAAAGATCCTAGCCCTTAGTTAAGTACTCATAGTTTAATGGATATACACCATGTAATTTATTGTGATAAAATCCAATGGTGAATAGTGTTTGGAATTGTGTACATTTTTTTGTGAATGGATTGGATTGATTAAAGATGGGCCCACATATAAGAACTCAAAAGGGGCGTTAGAAAAGTGGGTTATCTGGGGAATTCCACACAAACACAGAGGTTGACCATTTAGTATATGACGGAACATTGCTTACTCTTCCCTTATAGTTTTGTAAATTACAAATGTATGCATCTCAATTTTTTTAAATTAATAAATCTTTATTAGGTCGAGCAAAGAAGAAAGGAAGCTCTTTCAAGGACGGGTGAGGAGGGGTCGTCAGCATTAGAGGGTTCATTGCATGACGTCGTTTCTCGTTATAGTTTCATGGATCTTTGGCCCTGCTCATCCAAAGATTTGGATCATTTGGCACGACAAGAGGTACTTCTGTTTGCATTGATCTCTACCATTCTCATTCAACATACTCTACTGTTATTAATGGAAACGGAATAAATAAAATGGAGAGAGTGCTATTTAGGCAGTTCAAATTATTGGGAAAAGGTGGTTTCTGTTATTTTTAAAAATATGCTATGTACTGACCAGGAAAATGCAAAATTTGGGAAAGAGTCCGTTAGAACTTCCAAAAACTGCAAACTGTTACTAGTTCAAGTCATGTTACTTGTATCTCTGTCTGTCTATGGAAGTTGAAACATGAAGAAAGGTGAGAAGTGGTTGGCTGCTGTGGCAGTTGCATAGTTCATTGTCTTTCTTCATCTAACTTAAGGGCCCATATAATGCTATGTTATATCACATATGCAGCCGTCTTATTGCAACACCAGTAAATCTTTAACTTTTAATTTAGTTGCTATTAGAGATCTCTGAAGCACCGAGACATATGCTCTAATGGACCTTTGAATGCAAAGAGGGACACAATAGAAAGAAGACATAATATTCTATCTTTTTCATCCATTACAAGTTACCAAGGCTTCAAAAATGTCATGAAATTCACGCTCAAGTCATGATGCAGCAGCACCAATAGTCTCTGTGAGAGATACTCATGGGCCACATGTGGGACCCATTGAAGCTTAAGAGATTTTCTTATTTGTTTTAACTGTTATTAGTTATAATTTGAGTAAAGAGTTGCAATTAGGATTAGTTTTCTAATTTTATCTTATCTTGTTTCCTAGTTTGATTAGGATTGTTTCTTAGGCTGTAAGTTTCTTTTATTATATATATGAAATTGTAAAGATTCATAATCTCAGATTTTCGAGTTAATAGAATTTCGCTTCGTGGGTTTATCGTTGGAGTGTGCCTTCATAGTGTGATTGTTTTTGCGAAAACCCTAATTGCTCCTGCGGCACTTACGATCTTAACCCTAGGATTGCATCAATTGGTATCAGAGCTGAACGATCCCCGATTGGTCGGCGTTGGTTACTCCTACCCATCGTCCATCACCATCCATCCACTCATCCCCATTCATCTACCCATCAGAGAACCCACTGTCCCTTTTTTTTTTTTTCCCTACAACCCAACAACCTCCAGCCAAACTCTGCCGATTGAAAAACCCCAATTCCACCACCATCCGGATTGCGAGACCGCTAAAACCCATTCTAGAACCCCATTGCTCCCAATCCAACAAACCGAACCCGATTCCCGACCCTTTCAAACGAACCCAAGTCCTAGAATCCCTCCCCACGTTGAAACCCCTATGCTGAGCACCCGTCCCCCACCGTCCAAGCCTTCCAACCATCGAAACCCAAGCCTTCAACCCCTTTCGGCCATTATCGGAACCCCATCCCAGAGAAAAGAGAAGAAGAAAGAAAGCAGAAGACAAAGAAGAAGGAAATAAGGAAGAAGAGTACCGTGCACCATCGCCACCGTTGCGTCCTATCACCGATGCCCGTCGCCGTCGCGCCCTCGCTGCCCATCATCAACTCCCCCATCGCCCTTCTCTCCCCTCGTCAAAGAATAACAAGAAAAGAAAAATATCTGGGCTTGATAATTTGCAATATCCTTGGCCTTGATGGCATATTGGATGATCTCATCAAAATTATTAAGAGTTTTGAATGTGAGGATATGTTGTATATCAATTCTCAACCCGTGAAAATATCTGTCAACTAATACATTATCATCCTCATTCAAGCCACAACGAGCTTGCATTGTCATGAACTCTTCAGAATACTCAACCACTGTTCTGGATCCTTGTTCAAAGTCTTGAAAGCTTGAATGCAGATCTCTAGAGTAATTGACAAGAATAAACTTTTGCTTCAACAGGTTTTTCATCTTAATCCATGTCTCAACGGGGTCGATGTTTTCATTCCCTGTTTTATTTTGCAACTTGGCCCACTAAATTGCAGCATAATTGTGAAATCGAGTTGCCACCAAGGTAACTTTTTGACCGTCCGTCATTGGCTTGTGTGCAAAAATATTTTCCACACACACCAATCCATGAATTCTTCTGGCTTTAATTTTCCATCATATTCGGGAATCACGAGTTTAATTCCTAAATCACAATCAACATTGATTGCCTATGGATCTCATTGATTCCGATTATGTCCTCCATTATCTCAATGTTATCCTCACGCCGATTAGTTTCTAAATTGGCTAATCGGGTTTCCATCCTTGCAAGAGTCTCTTGGATTTGAACCATCGTTGCGGAGAGTTGATTAATGAAAATAGGATTGCATCAAGTCATGTCCAGATACGGATTTTTCTCCATCCGCATCAATAAGGCGGGAAGGAAAACAAGACGGAGCCTACCACCAAATGATGGATTGGAACATCATCTTAATACACTACCCAAACATTGAAGCTGAATGGTGAATGGTCCTGGCAACGCCTTCTTTTGCAAGAGTGTCAAAGATGGGAGCTGCGTCAAAATCCTATAAAATCCCGACTTGTAGATTTCATTAGTGATGGATAACAGTTTTCAAGGTTCTTCCAACTTTTGTTGGCTGATGATATTACGCATCTGAAATCCACTTCCATAAATGGTCATTGACTCTTTGGAACGTTCATTCAAGAGTTTCAGTCGATACAAACCACTTCTTGTGGTATGGAATTCAATGACACCATCAGAATACTATTACAATTACTGTTGCGGCTATTTTTGTTTTTTCTTTATCGTTATTCTCATATTATTGATTCAGGCGACACAAGTGTTCATGAGTACTTGCTCTCCTAGCGGGAGGTGCCTATCTAATGTGTCACTCATGCTGTTGGAACACCTATGTGCTTATGCTAATATGCTTTCATAAATGTTGATTATGATGTTCTTCCCCATCTACAGTTGCGTGTAATCTAAGTACTCCTTTTTCCCCCCCTAAATCTCAGTGGCTTGCTAGAAACATTAACAAGAAGGTTGACAAGCCAACTCTACCATATGGTGCTACTTCCACGGGTATTCATATTCCACCGCTTTTTTTATTAATGGTGTAAGTTGTGGTTATGGGTTTGATGAGGTGAAAATGCTCTTTCAGGTACAGAGAAGGGTCCCCTTGGACCAACAACCAACTCAATGACATCTTTACCATCTTCAAAAGTTGTCTATCCAGATGTTTCTCGGATGGTGATATATGATCCAAGACAAAAACATGGTATGCAGCATTGATTGTCATATTTCTAGTTACTGCTTGGTATAGAAAGGAGAAAGATGGTTACCAGGAAAAAAAATAAAAATGAAGGCATACATTTATCAGCATGATGTCTGTACAGCTGCTGAGAATACAGATTAAAGATAATGGGAACATGTTCTAGTAATGAACTTGAGGACTTAGAACCTATACGGTAGAGGCCGAGATCTCCTTGAAATATTCTTCGATTTTCCTCAGCTCTAATTTGTGGCTACTGCTTATTCTCAAACTTCAGGGGAAGGAAGAAAAGAGATGTTGAATCCTGGATAATGTGTCTTACCCTGGAACATATTAATAGCCTTTTTGCAGATCCGTCTGATGTCCACTTTTTGGGGTCAAGGATTATATATTTTTCTGCGGTTACTCTTCTTGGGTATTCTGTAACGATATCGTACAGTTTATAACAAGTGCTCATCTCATTACATAGGTTCTGAATTTCTTCCGAGTGCAACTGCTCCTGGACTTCCTGCCATTTCAGCCTCAATAAATACTACCACCAATCCTCCTTCAGTTAGCAGTGGAACAACAAAGGCACTGGATGAGATTCTAAAAGTACTGCCACCAGCCTTGGTGACATTTATTGCACATCTACCAGCCGTTGAAGGTATCCCATACCCATCATCACTAGTTTTATTTCATTGATTCATTTGCATGATCATATGGGTGCATCATCATTTATGGAAGTGGTTGCAGTAGTAAAGTAGCTGTTACTACAATCACCTTTTTTTAAATTGAAGATAAGCTTTTGCATTCACTTCGGATGAAGAATTATGGGATCCTCATTCATTCATGTGTACATTATGCAATTGCTGCAACACAAGCATTGCCTATGGTTATGTAATCCAGACTTGTTCAGTTCTTATTGGTTACCAATGTGGATGAGAGATGCCTCAAAGTGTAACTTTAACTTAAGGGGTCGTTTGTTAATTTCACGTGTGATGTGAAAATGCTTTACATAAGTAAACGACTCACATGTGAGTCATTTACACATGCAAATGAGTTACATGTGAGACATAATCCATCATTTGTCATTTTCACTTCTTCAAATGTGAATCTGATTGCATCAAACGGTTCACGTCTTTCACAGTGAAAAATCCATGATGAATCAGTGATGAGATTTGACCCAATAACCATTCTTGGTCTTTTAAAGAGGTTTAACAGTTTGGATCGGGAAAAAGGGGCCCACAGAAATCAGAATTGAACCATTAATGATCTGGTCTTTTTTTTTTTATTGACAAATATCTCACAATCCATGAAAGATCAACGGTTGAAATTTGAACTGGATGTTTTTGGCCATATAAAGAGGACCTGCGGTTCAGATCTCGCATTAGAGGCCTAGATTTCTAGCAAATCCAGAAAAAACGGACCGTGTTTTCAAGTCTTGGAATGCACTAGCAACAGTGCATTTATCCAACTACTGATATTTTTCTCAAAGATATCTCATGATCCATGTTGAATCAACATTTATAAATTGTACTTAGAGCTAAGAATGACATTTTGAAGAGGACTAATGGTTCGGATTGTGAAGATGGGCCCCACACAAGTCCAGAAATGATGATCTAACGGTTTGGACGTTTTCATAAATATCTGACAATCTATAATGATCCAGTGGCTAATATTTTGTGTTATAGTCGTTATTAGCCTCCCTAACATGACTAACGGGTTGGATCACTATGTAGGGGCCCACTTTAATTAAAAAAATGAAAAAGGCGTCCTGGCTGTGAGGGCTCTGTAGCACCACAAAACTGTTGCTGGTGTGTAAACGCTTCACACCTCATGAGGTGTGAAAATATGCAGCCTGGTTTGCACAGCAAAAACAGTTTGTAAATGATGTTAACAAATATAAATGGTATGAAACCAGTGCACATGTGGAATGTTTACCGATGTAAATGGGGTGAAACAAACAACCCCTAAATCCACTGATTTAATGGTGGTTTGGATCTTTCAATCTGGGAGCTTTCCATAGCATCTACTATTCATGATGGGTCCACACAGGTCCAACAGTCTTGCTGTTGAACCATGGTCAGTATTTTGAGGAATGGTACATCAATAAATTGTAAGCAGCATGATGTGTCAGGGCTTAAAATTCCTCATATGAGAAATACTCTTTTCATTATGGTCTCAATCTTTTCTTGCACTTTTTAACCCCCAATATCTTTAGGGGTGGTTTATTTGCTCACTTACATATGTAAGTGATGCACAATGGCTACACAATGCCATGTTTATTTGCGCTAATTTATGCATTTGATCCGTAAATGAGGTGTGAAGATGGTGTAAATGAGGCCATTTTCAGCTTCTCATTTATATTCCTGGAAGGCTGTAAATGGTTACATATATAACTGTAGCCAAGCGGTGGCACAGTTTGTAATGCCGTGACAGGTTGCGGGTTCGAGTTTGAACTCCTTCATGAAATACTTTTTACCCTTTTGTGGGCCCCAAATTCATGATCAAGCCATCCTTCTTTTTTGATCTAATAAACCAGTAAGACATTTAATTTCTTATATTAAATCTTTATAGATTTTGAGTAATTTGTGAATGACGTCCAAGAAATCCCATCCTATAGATCTAATTTTTTTTTTTTTTTTTTGCACTCTGTGAGCTCCCAATTCATTTTCGAACCGTTCAGTAATCTCATATTAATGATAAATTGATAATTGATAAGCATCAAGACATTTTGTTTCATATCTTAAATCTTCATGAATTTTGAGAAATTTGTGAAAAATGTCCAAAAGTTTCAAACACATCTAAAACCATTTGATGTACTCATTTACTAGTGAAGTTGAGAAAACATGGTGATGTGTTTCACATAACATTTGCATTTGTAACATTTACATATGTAAAAACCGTTTTCCTATCTTATATAGACAAATGAGCCTTTATGAAGATAAAGAGAGCGATGAAGGGGGAGGGATTGTTCCATTGCAATAAATGATTGACATTCCTTTTGCAAGTAGGAATGCTAGATAGGGGCAAGTTTTCTCACTGATGTGTGAATGTGATAATCTCTAAGCTCTTACAGTTTTCTTAAATGACCATGATATACCATCCATAAAGTTTACTTAAACAAGTTATTGGTAAGGTGAGGACGAGGTAAAAATTCTTCAATCCTTCTTAAAGTTCTGTAGCTACCATTTTGGTAGTCCTTTTACTCTTACATGTCCTAAAAATGCTAAATTATTCTTACCTAATTCATTTCTAAATTCTTTCTCCTATGTGTCCTAAAAAAGCTAAATTATTCTTGCTCATCTCCCACTTGTCCTAGGTAATTTTATTTCTCAGTGAGTTTTGTGGTTGTGGTACATGTTGCATCATTCTTATTTGGTATTTTATGTTGAGTGAGAGATCCATCATGGTACATAAGGTATCTTGATTTTTGAGCAATGTTGATGGTGTTAGCCTTTGCTCATGAGATGGTGAGAGAGAACCTCGAACTAGGTGGAAGTCATAGAGGCTGTCGATGGTGAAAGGTAAGAACTGCAGGGTGTGAGCTGTTCAATTGTTTACAAAATAGGGATTTGAACAGAAATGATGCTTATGTCATGGAATGTCAAGGATCTGGGAAGCTCAGAGCCTCAGACTGGAGAAATCTTGTGAACATCTTGATTAGTACATGAAAGCAAAGGTAGTGTACCTGCTGGAGACTAAATTGGAAGCTGTAAATAGTTCAAGTATCAGATCAGTCTGGAGTAGGAAGAACAAGGATATGATTTATTTAGATGCTGTAAGTGTTGCAGCCTTGCAGGTTGAGTACTGGTTATATGGGATAAATGAAGGTGTGAGTTGTGGATGTTGTGTGGGCCCATTGTTTTCTTCTGCTTATCTGGCCATTCTGGATAGCAATTGTTCTCAGGCTGTCACAACAGTGTATGGATCAAAAATCCCTCCTCGAGTGAGGCATTCCGGTGTGAACTTCAGTGTAGGAGCAAGATGGTTTGGTGGATAGTGTGTAGGTATAAATTTTAATATAATTAAGACTCCTAAAGCCATTATTTGGTTATCTCGCTCCTGTATGGGCTAACAAAGAGGAGGAAGCAGAAGTGTAATATAGTAAATGTGTGGCTTATCTGTCTTGAAGATGCTGATTCAGTGGATATAGCAAATGTGTGTCTTATCTGTCTTGAAGATGCTGATTCAGTGGATCATCTTCTTGTCAACAGCGAAGTGGAAAGGTCAGGTCTTCTGCATTATCTTGGTTTGGTGTTTTCTGGGTAATGCCAGCAAGTTCCATGACACTCAAGACTAGAGCCTGTGGCACAGTGGAAGGTGCTCGCTATTGCAACCTTGAGGTTGTGGGTTTGAGTCATGTTAACAATAAATAAATCCATGACACTGGAGAAGAATATCTTTGATGGTGTCCAAAGGTGTGTTGAAGGCTACTCTTGGTATGTGCTAGATGAAGGCTTAGGCAACTGATAACTCCAGCCGATTTCAGGTAATTATCCTAACATGGAGGCTGCCTCCGGATGGAAGCATCAGTAGACTCATGATGGAAGTGCTACTGGCAGTTTAAGGCCCTGCTGGAGTAGGGGGTTCATTTGTACCTTCGTAGTGCAGATGGGATCATTATAATTAAATTCTTGTTGCCATCTGTGATCCGAGGGATTAAGGATGCTGAGACTATGGCTCCAAGGGTGTTTATTCAGGAGGTGGTTAGACTGACTCCACTTATTTTTTTATTTATTTTAAATGCTGTCAGTAATATTTTATTAAAAAAAGAAGAGGAACATACATCTCAGAAATAGAGCATACAGAAAAGCGTCTCTTAGTGGTGAACCAGTACAAGAGAAATGTACCAGACATCCACCCCAACTACACTACAGGAGCATTAAAATTACAAGAACGATCTACTCTTTGCTTGACAATCCACCATACCATTTGCAGGTGTACTAACATGCTGAAAAGAGAACTGCAACTGAGATAAAAGGTAACTGATTTTGTTAAATAAGAATTACATTTTCCATGGCCCTCTCAAAGATTTCACCCAAGATATTGCAATATTGCATTAGCTGAGTCGCTCTCCACAATAAGATAATGTTGGTATGAACTATGATAGAGTTTAAGAGCTTCCAAAATGACCGAAACAGCTGCTTCATTAGAGTCTTTAATCCTGACATGTTTAGAAAACATATACAAAACTTCCCCTTTATGATTTCTCAATACTCAACCAATTCCGTCCAAACTCGGTTTTCTCCTCGATGCTCTATCCACGTTGAACTTAAGAACTCCACACTGAGGAGAGCACTAAGAGATTTTCTTTTTCTTCTCTAAGACTCCCATCTTTAGACGAGCTTCCCAGCTTTGTATGATATTATCTATCTTAAGATCTAAGAATTCGTTTCTAGCACATACCCATTTGGCGATCCTCAAGAGCATAACCGACAGAAGGTCCTCTGGTGTGTATTCTTTGCTATTCAAAATTCCATCATTTCTCTCTTTCCAAATTGACCAAAGAATGGAAAAAGGAACGATCCTCCATAAAATCTTTCCATTGCCAACAAAAGGAGGCACCCTCCAAGCCTCAAACAACATCCCTAAAGAACCAGGAAAACACCACCTGACGCCGCATTCTTTGAGCACAAACCCCCCAAATAGATGGCGTTACGCTACAATTCAAGAACAAGTGATCTATTGGCTCCATCTCCTCCCGCAAAAGCAAACAAAAACATGTATTAAATGGAATCCGACCACTTCTTAAGTTGTATGCAATTGAGATCTTCCCCACCATTGCCAACCAAAAAAATGCCTCCACTCTAGGAGGGGCAAGCCCCATCCAAACTGAAGCACATGGAGACCAAGCTATGTTGAATGGATCTATCTCCTTGTAAAACAACCTTGAAGAATATAAATCTGTATAACTGGGCTTCCAAATGTGTTAATCAGTAGAGCCATTGCATAAGAGAACGTTAGTAAGAAGAGACAACAAGGACTGATGCTCCACCAACTCCAACTCCTGAAGGGCCCTCTTAACCTATGATGCCCAAATACGGCATGGATACTGTAAGGGCACTTCATGGACATGGCAAGGACACATATTTCACACATAAAAAGTGAAGTATTGGATATGATATGATACGATACGATACGTTGCCCATTTTGAAGTATCCATGCATCATAGCTCTGAACACTTATATGCCAAGACACCACATTCCCCTCCCAAAGAAAACACTCTTTAAAAGTGAACTCTTTGTTGGATAACAACCCTAAACACTCTTGGAAAAAAAAAAAAAAAAAAAAAAAAACAACGAAAAGGACCCATTCCCACCTAATCGTCATACCAAAAACGGACACTATCCCCTTCCCCCACAATGAAGCCCGACCATTTGAAAAAAGCCTCCCCCCTTATAGTTGACTCATCCCTAAAACTAGAAATGACAACTTATAAACTGTAACGCCCCACCCTACATGCATGCAGATATTGTCCGCTTTGGCCCATAGGCCTCACGGTTTTGTTTCTGGTGGGCCTCAACCCACCAAAAGGCCTCATGCAAGGTAAGAGTGTAAGCTCTACATATAATCCCATTCACTTTCCTCTCTATAGTTGATCTGGTACTCCGAGCGTCACATAAACCAAACAACCTATACCTACGGTCTCTTTTTGGAACCCACCCCCATACATCCTCCCCATACTTTGACACAATAATCCTTCTCCACAATGCCTCCTTTTCTTCCTCATACCTCCACCACCATTTAGCTAGCAAAGACCAATTTTTTAGTTCCAAAATTTTCAAACCCATACCCCTACTGCTTTTGACTTTATCACCTCACTCCACTAAGTGCATACTTTTCCTCTCACAATTCCCATCCCATAAAAAACTCCTCCGGATCCTATCCAATTTTTTAACCATCGCCTCTGACATCCGGAAAAGCGACATGTAATATACTGGTAAATTGGAAAGAGATGACTTTATAAGAGTGATTCTTTCCCCAAAGGAAAAGTATTGTTTCTTTCAAGTGGATAACTTTTTCTCAAACTTTGCTACAACTAGACCCCTCATTGAAATTTACCAATGATTCACCCCAATGGACAGGCCAGGATACTCTACAACTGGACCCCATATTGAAATTGACCAAGGATTCGCCCCAATGAGCAAGCGTGGATACTGATGACAAGTAAGACTACCCTTTCTACAGTGCAATCTGTTTGCCAATATCCTTACGTTCCCCTCCGAACAACCCACCCCCACCAAGTAGCTTTTTGATAAATTTATCTTCAATCTTGATGCCATCTGAAAACATCTCAAAATGTGCTTCAAGGTAACTATTTCATCCCAATTAGTAGAGGTGAATAAAAGTGTCATCTACAAACTAAAGATGGGTAACCACTTCTCCTCCAGTACTAACTTTGAAACCTTTGATCAGACCCGTCTTTCGCCTTTGTGAGAAGGGCTCTCTGAAAGCTTCTGTCACTATGGTGAATAAAAAAGGAAATAATTGGTCACCTTGTCTTAGACCTCTCGAGGCCAAAAAAAAGCCGTGATGGCAAACAATTCACTGAAGTTGAAAATGAAGTGGAGGAAATACACTCTGTGATCCACCCTCTCCACCTACCGCCAAAGCCAAATCTGCCCAACATGTAGTCTACGAAATTCCAATCCACGTGATCATATGCCTTTTCAAGATCATTCTTAAAAACAGCTCCCTCTTTTTTATCTTTCTTCCTTGAATCTATGAGTTCAATTGAGGATTTTTCTTTTATTGACAAAGGCCCCTTGAGATGGGCTTATTATAAGAGGAAGAACCTTTCTCAACCTGTTAGCCAAAATCTTCAACAACTTGTATACACACCCCATCAAACTAAAGGGTCTAAAGTCCTTCAAAGCCACCGGGGATTTTGCTTTTAGTTAGGCACTTGGGGACTAGCAGGTGACACATTATATCGTGAAGTCGTTTGATGTTGTGTGTGTGTGTGTGTGTTTTTTTTTTTTTTTTTTTTTTTTTTTGTCCTTATTTTATTTTGGAAGTGCTGGTGAAAGAGGGCAGCATATGCTCTAGTGAAGCAGGGAGTAGTAGTGCATCAGGCTGTGCTTTTGGAAATGTAAACCTCTTTCCTCTGGAGGTCGGTTATTGCAAGTTGTGGCCCTACACCCCTTCCTCTTCCAATAGAGATGGGGATCTCTTTTCTGCATATATGGCTTGTTGTCCTACTATACCATATTTTTTTCTTCAACAAATCAGTCACTGTTCCAAACAATAAAAAAAGAAAGGCATTTCAAGCAAGGTTTCGTTCTGGGTTTCTTCAATTGCAATATCATTTGAATATACTACTTTTATGGGGGTCTATCCATTTTAAAATCTTCCTGCTAGTCAACATTGTAAGAAGACAACATATACACACACATGGTGGCCCTTTATACATTTTGCTCTATTACTTGGCCACCTCATCCTGGTTAACTATCTTATTTTGTGGATAAAGAGTTAAATTGCTTTCCTATATTAAATCTCCACTTGGCATCAGTACTTTCTTTGTGAAGGAAAATATAAAGCCTTGAAATAGAGAAACTAATGCATTACTTTGTTGCTGAGTGTACCTGGTTTCAGTGTGGAACTTGTCTGGATTATATGCATGCTGCTTACAAAACCAATCTTCGTGGTAAATCTTTTTCAGATTTCTGTGCATGCAGTAGAAGCTATGTTTAAATAATTTCTGATAGTCTGGAGTCTGGACTATAGCTACCAATTAGGATCTTTTATATGGTAAGTTAGTGAGAATACTCTCATAGAGCACTTGCAATATGTGCCTTGTACTCGGATGTATAAAATTTGTAAGTTCGACCCCCTATAGATGATGATGATGATATGAAACCATGTGCTGCTTCTCAGATTAAATAAATAAATGAAATATGTGAGTCATGCATGTGATCTTTTTATTTGTAATAATGTTTAACTATGTACAAGTGATCTTTTAGTATACTTTGCTACTTTTAAATTTTGTTACTGCTTGGTTGAAACATCACTTAGTTACTACGCTTAGTTGTTCACAGAATTTTCATTTATACTTCAGGACTGCTTTGTGAGGACTTTCAATGTAGTGTCATCTAGCAAATGGCTATAGTATCTTCTGGACTGATCCATTTCTTTTGAAACAACAGGGCCATCACCAGATGTGGATGTAGTATTATCTGTTCTATTGCAGAGCAACATTCCAACTGGACATACAGGGAAAATGGTTCCCACACCACAGCAATCAGCAGGCCTTGGTCCCAGTACAAGTGACCTTTCGGGCTCAAGCAAGGCGCGTTCCAACCAGAATGGTCCATCTTTCAGACAAGCAAGAGAAACACATTCAGGAAAAAGAAAAGATCTCGAAAGTATGTTCCGTACCCACTTTACATGTATTGCATGACTGGATGATAATTATCAGTAACTGGGATGTGATACTCAACTAAGGAAACAATGGGTGGTTCAGGTGGTCCCAGCTTTCTGGGATTTTAAACCATTCATCTGATGGGACCCTCAGCATAGTGGACCAGACACTTGCATATTACTATCACATTAGCCTCACTAATCACTATCTAATTGGTGTTTGCAAATGCACATTTTCAGCCAGTCTTCGATGGCAGGTTAGAACAAAAGCAGGCAGTTAGGATGATCCTATGAGGGTTGTTTTTGATGTCTGGTCAAGTTAGGTCTCATTGTTTGTCACAAATATTGTTCTTCAGAATTCTCGTCTCAGGAAAATGTTAGGATTTTTTTTTTTTTTTTTTTTATTTGGGGGTTTCACTAGATATTATTAGGAAAATGTTGAGAGATTTTAAAATTAAAATAATAAATAAATATAAGATCAACTGTAAAAAAACTATAAAATACTGTCAATAATATTTTTATAGATTTTCCTGAATCTTCCCCATTTTTTTCCACAATTTCTCACTTTTATCGTGATGTTTTCATATTCTGTTGATATTTTGAAAATATCGTAATACTATGGGAAAAAGCCATTTCAGGTGTATGTTGTGATATTTTCAAAATAATGATGATATTCCCTTTGCAGGGCGGACTTCACATTTACAGTTTGTAGGGCCAACAAATCGTTTGATCAAACATTCTGTACATACTCAGAACAGCCCTTGCTAGCCCCGTGTTTCCTTTTCATCATTGGAAGCTGTGTTGATTCAAGGATGAAGTGTTTAATTGAGAATCTTGACATAGTTGACCACAGCCCAAGCCTTCCAATGCTGGCTTGATTGAATATTAGCGAACTTTGGTTCTCATTTAGGTTTTTAATTTTTCTAACTTAGTTACACACATATCCTAGGTTATTTTGTGCAGAAATGTAAGGCTGGAGGGATATGGGTTTGGTCTGGGTACTCAGATCCATTAGGCAAATATGAGAGTAATAATATTATATCATGTACATTTGTTATCTGATATAATGTGTTTATTTGTACACCCCTATTTACAGTATGTAGGGCTGTCAAAGGGTCGGGCCCGGGGTCTACTCTTGCCCTACCCTCATGTGTGGTCTTGACTAGACTGAGCCAAATCCCTCAGTGGTTTGCTCTAGCTAGGCCCTTACCCTACCCTCATCGGCTAAGTAGGGCTGGGCTGGACCAACGTAGGGTTGGAAGTTTTTTTTTTTTTTTTTTTTTTTTTTTTTTTTTTTTTATATATATATAACACAAGCATTGACTGTCAACCTGATGCTCACTAATGCAATATGTTGTTGGTAATTTTAGCATGGTATAAAATTGTGGGGCCTTTGGGACATAGGACTGGGAGCCTCATAATCAACATATGTAATCTAGGACCCAACAATTGGAGTGGGATTGATGGCCTCTTAGCCGTGGTTTTTATCATCTCCATCTGGGCCCCCAAAGTGTAATTGTCAACAATCCATTCGGATCGGTACACAGTCGATCCAATGGTCTAGTAAATTCAAATCTAATCAAAAGTTGGTGGACATATGCAGTTCAGGGGGGTCGTGTGTTTGGTCCATTTGGATGGACTAAGGATGACCAAGGGTGGGGCCCCCAAGCGTGAGCTTATGGGGTTTTATCCTGAGCTCATGCTTAGGAGAGCCTTGCGCATATATATATATATATATATATATATGGGAGACGGTCCTCACCATTATTTTATGGACTCATCCAAACCGTTGGATTTTGAGTCACATCCAACACTAGGCACACGTGATATAATATTGAATGGAGGGAAACAAAAATGAAAACCAAAAGAAGACCTCGCTCAAATCGGAAGACAACGACGATTCTCTCCTCCCCTTCTCCCTCCCATCTCTTCCCTGGCAAACCCAAAGCTTTCCTCTGCCATAGCTCGGCAGCTATCTCATTTTCCCCAATTCCTCATCTCCTCAAATCGGGAAATCCCCAAATCTTTCCCCCTATGAAAGACGAACGCATAGCAGATCTCGATAGTATTCTCCGGCCTGGGCTCTTTGGGTCTCCAGCACTCTCTGTGTCTCCGACACGGGTTTCTTCCTCAACAGGGAGCTCTCTTTGTCCCCGGCATGACACGGGTTTCGTACTCAACAAGGAGCTTTCCTTGTGTCTCCGGCACAACACGGCCCCGTCCTCGAAACAGAGCTCATATGCCATCCCCCAGCCCCCATTTCATTTTCCCCTATTCTTCTCATCCGGTCTTCCATCGCTCACCCCCATTTCATTTTCTCCTATTCTTCATCCGGTTTTCCATCGCTCACCTGGGATATACTCGTCTTCCACCTTGATTTTCCGGCAACGAGTTAGTTTTTCGCAAATCGATTCTGCCTTGTGAAAGACAAACCCGTATCTACCCAAACCAGATCTACCTCTGCCATTGCTTGTCTCAAGCGTGGGAGGCACCCAACAGAGGGGAAGCTGCTCATCTCCAAGCTCGATTCTCCCGCAGCAAACGGGATTTTTCTACCCAAACTATATGTTGTCAAGGTTTCAGATCTAGCATTTACAGCTTTTTTATGTGGAAAAACTCTATGCAGTATTAAAATGGTTTTGATGGGTTGCTTTGGAAAGATGAAATCTCAAATTGGCAACTTGCTGAAGCTCATCCACGGGTGAACGAGATAACTGGAGAGAAGAAAAGAACAATTCAGTAGCGGCCGTTGAAAAGCTGGAAAGTGCATCTGCGAAAAATTTATCATAACCTTAGTTTTGATGTTGAGTTAGGCATAGAATACATGCTTTGGGGTGCCTTAGTTGCAGCACATGTAACCAGGATGGTTATTCCAATGTTTAAAATGTCGTTTCTGAATTATTAAAAACTTGCCTTTTGAATTCATGGTATTGTCTCTCAATGCTTATGCTTGTCCTCACCGATGTTTTATGAGAGGAGAGAGAAAAAGGAACAGTGCAGGATTGAAGGGTTTTTTTTTTTTTTTTTTTTTTTTTTTTTGGGGGTGGGGGGGAGGTGGGGGTGGGGGGTGGAGATGTTCCTATGATTCTTTATCTGAATTGTAGCTTGCTCATGAACTGTATTTGAATTCCATGCTATCTTGCGTATTTGCTCTGATAAATACCACACACCCACCATTCACGAGTCCTTCATTATCAACTCTACAACTACAACTGGAAACTATAAATGAATTGTCATCTTATCGCAATGGGTTGACAGCTCGGTCTGTGCCTTGGACTAATTGGAGTTTCCAATCAAGGGATATCTGCATGGGGTCCAAATATCTGATTGATTGTGGAAAATGAAACAAATAAAGTTTGTATCTGATTGTTGATGTCTGTAACATGGGGTCCAAATATCTGATGCTCCCAAAATCTGACTTGTATCTGTAAACAATAATTATCAGAAAACGTCACAAAACAGAAATCGATGTATATATTCTTGGATTTGAGAGGGACAACACTACAGGTGATTACATTTTCATATTAAAGGTCAGACAATTTACAGACAACAAAGGAAGATAAACACACTATCTTAATCTTTAAGCTTAAACATGACAAAAATATTCAAACACAACTCAAATCACTGCCCTGTAGAATTTCAACTACTTCTCCCAAGACTTGTTAGCCTGTATATAGTAAACAACAGATGGGTCTCACAGCAATCCACGTATAGGCTACTGTTAACTGAAAAGCTGCTCAGCTATTTGTCTCATGATACCTTTTATCTGCATAGAAAGCAATATTAATAAAGGAACACAGAGGAACAAATTAAATTAAGCTACACAAAATTTTTTTTTCTAAAATATACCTGATAGCTTCTTTGGCAACTAGGTGATCCACCATCGTGGCCGGCTATCAAGGCAGGTAGTCATCGTCCTCTTCTACCTCAATAATGGAAGGTGAGGTCTGGGAAAACAGAGCGGGGTGAAAAGAGGTGGGGTCGTCCATGGAAGATGGGTTTTTTCTCTTATCAACTGTGATAAAGGCGAGAGGGAAGACGGCATGGTTGAAAAAAGCGGCCGATACCGGTTCGGGGCCAAATATCCCCAATATCTTGACCCATATTGGCCGAGATTTTGTCCATCTCGTTTTTTCCGAGATCAAAATATCGGTCGAGATCATATAAAAAGTCCCCAAACGCTATTTTTTCTAACTTTTTCCCCATCTTCATCTTCTTCTCCTCTCCTCTCATCTCCTTACTCCTTAGAGCAGCATCCATACTCCATCAGACATCCCTCTTGCATATTTTCAAATCCCACATCTATTTCTAGAAGAAACTATTATTCAAGGTAAGAGAAAATCAACTTAAAGCATTTTATTGTGTGTTTTTTATTTTTTATTTTTAGATGAAGCATAGAAATCATTGGGTTTGTCACTTGTGTTGTGTTCTTCACTTAGAAGTTAGATCTATATACTTTCATGTTAGATCTGCTCTCTAGTCCCCTCTAATTTCAGGTAAACCATGAATCTTTTGATGCCTAAGTGCTTTATGCCTTTATGATTTATCTATCTCACTATCATGTTTCATATTTTAATATGTTATCTTCATGGTCTTGAATTACACTACTTGTTTGATGATTGAGTTTGAATTAAATGATGATTGATATGTTATTTTTATTTTTCTTATATTTTACCCTAATAAATTGATCATGAGCATCAATAATGGTTGCACATTATATGAAATACTGGAGAAGACAGCGAACTGCGATACAGACAGAACTCATAACTTAAGGTGACCGAGATTTTGATTTATTGTTGTTATTAATGAAAAAAAATTGTTTTCCACCATTTTCTAATATTCTGGATTTTTTGGATATTTTTGCGAATTTTTTTGGATTAAAAAAAATTCACACCACGAAGTTCGCGACGGACAGATAACCGCAACCGATACCGATATCATATCGGTTTTTCGGCCTATCCGATACGGCGATCAAGACTGAGATTTTAAACCATGGACGACAGAGATAGATAATGCAGAGGTCGACGAGAGAGATGAGGAAGAGATCGGAAACAGGTGCTCTGGTTTCTCTTTCCCGTTCCATAATCAATTTGGAGAGAGTCAAGGGTTTTTTTTTTTAGATCTCGTCTGGAAGATATGTGACAGAGAGCAAGTTGATCGTGAGCAAGAGAGATGAAGAAGCGCTGTTGTAGCGGCAAAGAGAGGGACGAGATCTCGAAAAGAGAGAGACGAGCTTGCTGCCAGCAAATTAAGGTTGGCGAGGAGGATTTGGGGAAAATGAGATGGTTGTCAACGCCGGAGACGAGCTATGGCATAGGAAAGCTCCGAGTTTGCCGGGGAAGAGATGGGAAGGAGAAGGGAGAGGAGAGAATTGTTGTTGTCTTCCGATTTGAGTGATTTGGGCGAGGTCTTCTTTTAGGTTTCATTTTCATTTCCCTCAATTCAATATATATTGCTTGTGACGAGCGTTGGATGAGACTCAAAATCTGGGGGTTTGGATGAGTCCATAAAATATTGGTGAGGATGGTCCTTACATGATCGTCTCCCTATATAAATAAAGCCGTTAAACTTGTGGGCCATGGATGAAGTGGCTAGGGATATAAGATTGGCTTCAAATTTGATTTTGGGGGGTGGTCCCACTTGGATCTTTCAATCCCCCTTGTCCCATGATCTGTGGGGTCCCAGGTGGGCCTCAACAGGTGGCCTGTGTTGTAAGGATGTACTGTAAGTAGGGCCTTATATATTTATTTATATGTATATGTAATAGATAGGAAAGGTCTAGCTGGCACGGGCTAGGTCTTGCCCAACTCTCAAGGCGACGGGCTTTTGGGCCTTACTCTACGCTCAGGCTTTAAGACAAAGTGAAAAGCCCTTTTTTTTGTGAGATTTAGCGGGCTGGGCCCCTGCCCAGCATGGTCGGATTGCACGGCCCAACGGTATGGCACTATGGTTCCATGGGTCTTGAACTACATGGACTCATACCTTAGTGTTACCGGGTCCAATAGAAAGACCCTAACACAGACCTGACAATTAAATGGGTCCAAAATTACTATTCATACCCTATTTTAATGAGTCAGGATGTGTAAATGGGGAATTCCCTCAGATGGGCATTCCTACATTATCACCTTTTGACAATGACCATCAATGATGCCAATAGTGAGAGCAAAATTTGACTATTGGCAAATTTTATTCTAAATAAACTAGAGCCTGTTTGATTAATCATGTATGGCCACTGGATCTGATATTGGTCGTGAACTCGGTTGAAATCATTTGTATCTATTATGAAATCTGTGTGGCAAACTGGAGATATCCTTTCCCAGAATGGGTTTTCAGAAAAACATGTTTTTATCAAAAATCATCTGTTAAATGGATGTTTATTTCTCTTATACAATATCTATTGGCAATTTGCGGAAGCAGCCCAGCTTGGCAACCAACCCCAGGTCAGGCATGACCACCACTGAGTTTAAGCGTATCTACTGGCAATTTGGGGGATGCCGCCCTACGTGATTTTGTAGATAGGCTGTCTTTTAAGTGTCATGTGGACAGGAGGAGAGGAACATGTGTGTTCTTTAAATCTGCCTGGCTTTAGCTGTCAGGGTTTGGTGTTGTAAGTTGATAAATTTGTTCTGATCATCGTCATATACGACTTAAAATATTCTGATGGATTATTTGACAGGACAAGAGGAAGATGATACTGCAACTGTCCAGAGTCGGCCTCTACCCCGAGATGTCTTCAGGCTTCGACAGATTCATAGGTCACGGGGAGTTACTAGCTCACAAACAGGTTCAGTGTCTGGTGGAACTGGAAGTGCCTTTTCGGGTGAGCTGTCTGGTAGCACTGAATAGTTTCTGTAAAGAGCTTTTTTATTGGTACTTGCATCTTTTCCCACATCAGTAAACCATTCGATAATTCTTTTAATATTCAATCCGCCAAGATCTTGTAAATCTTTGAATTATAGTAATTTAAAGAAAATAATTTCATGTTTGTTTGATGCATTATTACACTGTCACTTCCATTGAAAGCTGGAAATATCACTATTTATCAAGATGGAAGGGGAAAATATCTGGAATTGTCTTTTACTTGAAGAAGATTAGAATTTGACAGGATTGTTAGGCTGTGGCCTGTTTGCATCCATGGAACTTCATTACCCATCAAGTATCTTGAAGTCTACCTATAATTGAAAATGCAATAGAACAGAACTGTTGCTTACAGGTTACCCAAGTTAGAGGAACATGTGATCCATCATTCGAGAGATCCAAACGGCCCAAAAGGATCATGGATACTTAACTACCTATATCTTCACACTGGATTGTCACATGATGTGTCAATCATCTTTAGAAAGTGTCAAGTGTGTTGTGTTTCTCCATCAAATGCCCTGATTGGGTGACTTATTTCGCTGGCCTTACTGGTGTTGAACACAATGTTTCAAAAACTGTTCCTAGCAACGCATGATCTGGGAAACTGGGACCTACAAATGTAATATCTTTGTATAGATTTGATCCCAGGTGTGTGTAGTTCTGTATAGCTCTAGTAATCATCTTCTCTAAGATTAAGATAGCAAATCATCCCCAAAATCAAGGGATTATACAGGTGTATACTATCCATATTTTGGAAGAAAAGAGTCTATAAAGAGAGGAGTCTGATCACATTGATCGACAGAAAAATTCACAGAAAGATCTCTATTCTCCTGTCTACTATTATGCTGTTACTAACCTCCTGTTGGGTTTAAAAGATTGGCTGCATGCTCTAATTGAGAAATATTGAAATGCCAAGGGGCCTGCCTGGTTTTGAATTCTTAAGAATTCTAACCAATGTCTTTGTCAAAGGGGCTTCAGGTGAAGTAGGTCAAGATCCACAAATAGGTATCAAAGAGTAGGGAATGATTACCCAGCCATCACTCTAGTAGACCAAATCTTAGGAAAAGTGTGAGGCTAATCTGCATCTACACCATATCCTTCACTCCATGCCGCCTTTATTTTATTTTTATATTTATTTATTTTTCTATTATAAAATACATACCGGTGGGAACTTTGTAGTGAGAGGTATGTGCGAGGATCGATCCCTGGGCAGAGGTTGGCTATAAGTTGAGATGCCTCTTTGCCACTGGGTGGTTAGGCATTTCTCTCACTCTACCCTTTTTTTAATGGTTTCCTTTGCTAGAATCCACTTGTGAAATCATAAGAATCGAATACTAAGAATAGCATACATGCCCTAATTAAACAGACAAACAAGCTGGAACATCAGAATACCTTCAAGAGATCACTTGCTAAAATTGTCAGATGCATGAGGAACTTTTGCCTTTGGTACAGATGTTTATTTCATTCCAATGAGACTCTTGAATGACTGAGAAAGAACAAAAGAAATATGATCCTGTGCCGTCGAGGCCCAACCAGATCATACCCCTTGACTTCCCTCATTAATGTTTCACTTTGATGAAATAATTTTGCTTAATGTATGATCAATCCAATGCTCTATATAGCTGGTCAAAATGAAATCTGTCCTGGTATATATATATAGTGGCCTGTGGTATGAGATGTTTGGATCAATCAAAAGGTGGGCCCCACAAGCAGAGAGTAAGTAAAGTATTGATAGTGCAAGGCCAGTGATAGAAAAGTTCACACTTTTTCCACCACTTTTTCTCCACGCATCAGAGCAAACCATAGAAAATGCCTTTCAAAAGAAAAGTAGTGCTCCTGTTCTGTTCTTTTAGGCTCTAGCTGAGTTGAGAAACTTATCTCTTTCAACATATGATATTTATGTACTCTTCCCTCAGCATCTTAAATCTCATCAAATTAGCACTTGGTGAACATTGTTCTCCTTGCCTCACGTTCTACTACGGCACTGACCCTCAAAAGCTTTTCATTTGTAATTTTGAGCCCACCCATAATAGAACTATATTTGGATGAACCGAGTGGTTCGTATAATTCCAATTGAAGTAAACTTTAGGTCATTGCTTATACATAGAGAGGTGTGTTATGAATGGATGAGTTGGATCAAACAAAGGTGGGCCCCACAAATGTTAAATTGGGTGTTTGCGCTTGTTGCACCATGCTGACCACATCATTTAAGGAAAAGCGGTTCACTTCGAAGTTTACCAGAAGCCAATCACCAACCTTCCATCAGATTACAGTGAGATACATAATTTACTACATGCAAATGAGTTACAGCAGAAGCCTCACAATTTCAGAATTCAACTTCACATGATGAAAAGAACACCCCAAAACAAATTGCCATCTTGGAGAAAACTAGAATCATGTCAATTAAAAAAATACCCAAATATCATCGTCGAAATCATAACCACCCAAATTGATTGGCAAGCCAGTGACTCTGTAAATATCTTTGAGTGGGGAGCAAAAGCCTCCTTTCTCTAAGAACCGATCTTAGGCTCAGATTCCAAATTCTCGTTGGTTTTCTCAGTAGATCTGCTCTGTAGAGAAGAAAGATCCTGTTCAGGGCCAGACAAAACAAGATTAGCATCTCCAATATTATCCGTTAAGAGAAATTGTTAGATAGTCAAATTTAGAATATGCATATTAACCTCTGGTCTTGCATTTGTACTTACAACGACCATGTTTCAGTGATCCGAACTGTCAATCTAATAGTTCCAAATGTTGACAATGTGCTGAAAAACAACCCAAATTTGATGCTTAAACCCTCCAGTAATGAGCCTTTTTTTTTTTTTTTTTTTAATGTTGAATGTAGGATTGTGGGTCATTACTTCATTCTTAACCACCTACTACCAGAATTTGGTTTGTCCCAGGGTGAAGGTCTTAATGGATTTCCTATTGACTGTGGGCCCCCTAAATCAGCACTCTGTATAAAAAGACCAAAGTTCCACCTTACTGTGCATATCATTGGGTTGAGGTGATGATCAACAGTTACAACCCAACTTATGCTTTCATGTCTTGTTCTTCGACCAGTCGCTTTTGTGTCTTTTCTCATGCTCAAAATATTCTGTCTCTTCATTGGAAGGAACATATGTTATAATCTTTCAATATGGAAGTATGGTTTTTTGGCCGGATTAACAACACAGATTAGTTGTGTAAAAGCATTGTTCTTATCCAAATATTTGAAAACTGACCTGGGATTCTTTGTGATTGCCTTCAGCATTGGCCTTCTCTGCCATGTCAATCTGGGGACTTACAACATGAATCTCTTGAGAAGAACCTGGAGGGACTTGGGCCACTTTCAAGTGATAATTTTCTTTCTCATCCATCACACCTTCCTCTCCTGATTTGGCAGCTGGTGAAGACAAACTTGCGTTTTGTGAACCCTGCTCATGTTCTGCTTCTGGTTTCATACCAACTTGGATAGCATCACCCTCCCAAACTATCCTGACACCCCTTGATGATTTTGATTCATTTTCATCTACTTCACGTAGCCTTGGCGGTGCCATCCACAACCCTTCGGCGTTGGGTTCTATCTCCATTCTTTCATTTTCACTATATGACACAGACTCTATATCATCATGCAAAATGCCTCCCTCTATTGCCGATGGGCTCGAATCATAGGACGGTGCCCCAACTAGGCCATTGTGCACATCCTCAGAAGTTTCTTCAATGGCATCAGAGAGATTTGAACCTAACACTGAATCAGTGTCTTCAGAGAATTCACTCGCTCCTTTAATTCTGTCTGAAGCATGGTTTGTAAGAGAGTTCAAATCGCCAACCTGATGTAATTCCTGTTCAAGTAGCTCTTTTGCATCATCTTCATAATCTGCGATGGAAGAAACTGTATCAGTTTCGGGCACTGAACTCACCTTAGAATCACTCTTTTCGCTAAATTGTCTTCGAAGTGGGGTATCATAAGGCATCCCCTCGACCATAAAATATGGCCTCAACTTAAAATCATTCCTGTCTTGCTTCATCTCCCCCAGAAATGATGGTCCCACAGTAAAGCTTCCATATCTTCGGAAGAACGTATCCCTTGGCTGAAATGTTGTGAATTCTTGGTGGTTTGAATTCTCACCCACAGGATTTTCTTTATCATCAGCTTGTTCAAAAGGAAGATCAAAAGGATTCAATCTTGGCAATAGTATTGAAGGGGCTGAACCTGGAATTGGGATTTCATCCAAATCATACAGAGGGTCGAAAGGATTCCGTCTTGCCGGAATACTAATCTGCATGCCATCATTACCATCCAAGTCTATAAGATTCTTCTCGGCCTCCACCATCCACTTCTTCCTTGCTCTTCGTTTTGCAATCAGATTCTCTAACCTTTGGTTCCTTTCAATTTCTAAAGTCCCAAGATCCTTGAGATTCTTTTCGTCATCTGCTGTCCATGTCACTATGGCTTTCTCTTGTGCTTCTTCTTCATCTGCATTCTCAATGTCCGCCGCCAAATCAGCACTGGCATCGTCCGAATCCTGAGCATCAGATTCATCACAAGGTGTGAGAGTAGTAGCAACAGGAGCTTCGGAGTCTATAAGAGGGCAGAGCTCGTCAAGCACTGGCATCACATCAGTCACTGAAGCATCAGGAGAAGAACTATCTGCATCAGAGCCTACATGAACTTGGCCATCATCTCGAATACCTTTGTTCTCGACTTCGATCACCTTCTTCTCACCATTAATTCTTTTCTCCTTGTCCCCAATTAAGACCTTACTTCGCTTTCTAAGACCTGCTTCTTGTGTTGTCTTCTCAATGACACTTGAAGTAGTCTTAGCAACCAAAGCATCATCAGCATGCCGTGCAGTTGCAGATGTCACAGTATTTGGATTCTCTTCTTTGGCTATAGGGATATTCGCTTGCCCATAGCTCAAAAGGGTTCCAAGAAGAATGGCAGTGCAGAAGATGATAGGGGATGAAGAGACCAAATAATTAAACAAGGAAGGAAGAAATCTATACAGGAGAAAAGAACACAATCCCATGCCCAAAACAAGGCTCCCTTTGATGATACATCCTTTAGACACCTTTGCTTCAATACCCATCACTCTCTAATCTGTACAAATTCAAAAACTCAGTGTAATGAGATTAAAAATAAAATAATTTGAGGCCAAATCAATGTAGATAACAGAGAGAAGAACAAAATCTCTAATGCAATGCACTATCAAGAAATAGTATCATTTGTTGAGATCATAGAAAATCACCTCCCAAAACCTATCAAATCAAATCTGTTCCCATAAAAAAAGCCAGATGGTCCTTATAAAAAAATATATTATTGATTTCAGGAATTATGGTTTACAGAATATTTTTTGAGAATCTTCTTTTGATGCCTGTCAAGAAAATCACATCCGATATGTTTGAGAAGGTATAATCTGAAGATTAAAGCACGCGGTTCAAAGCCTATCAAAATCAAATGTTGTGGAAGAAAAAGAAAACCATACGATCAGAAATCCAAGCATTTTACACATCAATTCCTACCTAATATGGTTTTAAATGCAGTCTGAAAAAGTATTCAAAACCCACATCAAAAGAACCCATAAAAACAATCATATATATAGTATATATTTGTGTAAGAGAGAGACTGGATGCAATCAATCAAGCAATTACTGTAATTAACATTTCAAAGGACACTAATCTGTGAAAATGTCTGAAGATTTATAAATAAAAATGAAGACATAAAAGTATATATTAGAAGAAAAAAACTTTAGGAGTAGAATTATAGTAGATAATCAAAATAATGTTGTTACAACCTAATCTGTTCTCATGGAAGACTCTTCTTTAGAAAGAATAAAACTCACCTTCCAAAACAACCAATATGAATCCTCTGCAAGAACAAGTGACCAAATGGTATGAAACATGCAGTTCACAATGGATAGGATTCAGAGGAACACAAACCTGTAGAAAAATTAATATATAGATCAAGTTTTTGGAAGAAAACAAGATCAGATAATCAAAAATTGGAATTTCAACCAAAACCAAAATCTACCAAATCAAATATTTTTAATTAAAAAAAAATAAAATTAGCTGATCAAAATAAAAATGGAATTTTAATCACATAGGCAAAACACTAGAACCCATCAAAATACAATCTTTCCAACCCAAAAAACAAAAAAAAAAGGACCATCAAAGGATGCAGTTCAGTAAGTATCCAAAAACCCAAGTCCAAGGCCTATCATTTTCTTGAAGAAAAATTTGACATTTTGATAAAAGATTGAAAACCCACCATACATAGCCTATCACACAACCCATCTCTTAACCTTTTTTCAGGAGAAAATGCACCTATCTAATAGGAAAAATGATGCAGTTTCTCTCCTATATAAAACATGCACACCAAAAACAATCAAAATCATCTCTTTTTTTTTTTAAGAAGATAGACCACCTACCAAAATAATGCATTTTCCAATCAACTACTAGCAACCCCACCTCCCAAAATCAATCAAAATCAAATCTTTTTGAAAGAAAATGAGACTCCATTATCAGGAAATAGAGCATTTTCAATCTCAAAACCAAAAGAATAACAAAATCAAATAGATAAACGCAAGGGAAGTGATAATTTCTATCAATGTACCATGTAATAAAATGCCACAGATTAGTATAGAGACTTTACTTGGATCAAAGTTCAAAGAGGAATCCAAAAATCAATAAAGCTTAGTGGAATCTTCCTCTTGTTTTTTTACCTTGTTCCTTTTTTTGTTTCTTTCTGTTTTGTATGTGTTTAGACTTTGTCTTCCATGCTCTCCTCTTTTCATGGGATTTGGAAGGCAGAGTTTTCACAAAGGACTCTTAAAACCCATGTCCAACTGCCTACGCGCCATCCTCTTGCACTTAGATGTGTGCCACGTGTACAAGATCGGAGTCCAATCACAAGTGGGCCCACTGTGTAGATTTTATAGGTTCAAAGAATGGATATCCATTGGTGCTTGGTGATTGGTAAGGTGCCTGCAGTGCACACCTTAACCTAGAGAAATCCTCAAGTTCGGGAGTGGAACACCACAGTGGGGTCCATTTGCTGAAATCAGAACCGATCAAAATAAACAGCTTTCAGGTGTATGGGGTCTCCTCAAATTTAAGGACCCACGTTATTACCTTTTGATTAAAAAAAGTGATTAACACAATCTTATGCATTTCATTATTGAGAATTTCATCAAAATGTGAATCCGACGGTTGTGCAAACTCCAGTTAATGTAAAATTCGAGGATACTCCGTATGCCCATAGAAAGTTTATTTTGAACGGCTCGGGTTTCAACACGTGGGTCCCATTTTGGAATTCCATATTTCTCTATGTTAACCTAAGAGGATTTGGACTCTTCCTATGAATAAATGTTTTCAAGGTTCGACTGGGGCGCATAGTGGATAATCTAGTCCGTTCATCTGATGGACCCATTGCACGATGGTATATGCTCTACATTCCCTATGAGACGACCCTAACTGTCCAATTGGTGGCTCGGAAATAGACCATTACAGCCAATGATCTACACTTGCAAGGGCATCATAATCAATGATCAAGATCATCCAACATTGTGGAACACCATCTTCTTCTTCTTCTTCTTTCTCCTTGTCCTCTTTCTTTATTTCTCCTTCGTTTTCAGGCTCTTCTAAAACAAGGCTTGATGGAGGGAAGGAACGAAACCAATTTCAGGAGACTGTCTGAAGAAACAGTGATGGAATAAAACTCCAGAAACCAAGAGTTCTATTTCATAGAGTAGCCCATCTTTGATCAGACCAGACTCAGCTAAGATCAGTGCTAGCTCAGGCTTGACCCAAGCCCCACTTGCAATGTGCTGAGTTTTTCTCCAGGAAAGTTCAATCAAATGGTCCATATTTTTAAACCTTTACAGGATGAATAATTGCTTGAACACCATCCTTAATTCCTTACCAGACAATTTTTTGAAAAAAAGGACTTGTTGATATAAATAAGTAATATCAGCAAGGCCTCAGGTGGTATAGTGGGGGGGATTGAATGATCCAAGTGGGACCAACCTAGATATGTTGTTTGAACCTTATAGGATGCGTTTAACCCCATAATATGTGGATTTTAAAGGATTTATATTAAATAAAAAATTATGACACTTGATTCAACCGTCCAATCCATTCGGATGAGTGCAAACTCATGTTATATGGTGTAATTTTGGAGAGGTCCTGTGTGTTTGGATGGCTATGATGGATCATCAGCTGGACCCACTGAAAGTTCTCACTGTAATACAGCGAGCATGGTTCCCATTTAGGGAGAAAATGCTCCCATGATAACCATGCTCACAGGAGTACCATGAGCACCACCTAGTGTGGCCTTGACCCCCAAAGATAATGGGACAGTGGGGGGGATCAAAATATCCAAATGGGATCGCCCTAGATATGCAGTTTGAAGCCAATCCGATGCTTTTAACCCCTTGATCAGTGGCTCAAAGTTTAACAATTTTATATTAAATAAAATCTTTGACTCTCGATTCAACGGTCCGGTCCATTCAGATGAGCGCAAACCCATGAGATCCGGTGTAATGTTAGGGGAATCCCATGTCTGTGGATGGCTCGAATGGATCATAAATTGGGCCCGCTGAAAGTTCTCACCATAATAAGGTGAGTATGGTTCCCACATGAGCATTTCTCTTAATAAATAATATATTATCTTTTTACTGTTTTACACTAATATGCAACGAGACCTTATGAGTGATATCAAATAATAGAGTACCTATTTTTACTCCTCTCCACTTCTGTTCATCTCATCTCTTCTCCTCCCACCTGTTGCAACCGAACCCCAACGGCTGTCCCATCACTGGCTACCATCTCTCCTTCCGGTGAGCACCGATCCAATCCCCGCCAAGAGTGCAGATAGACACCGGGAATGGCCTTATTCCATCACAACGCACACTACTCCAATCTTCTTCAACAATTAAGAGCAAAACCCTCTTGATTTTGTGAAGACGAGGGATGACCTCTTTCTTTGTGTGTATCACTTGCTGGTGGGGTGCACGGAGTTTCAGGGCCGTGTGCATAAAGAGGTGCACGGCTGTGAAACCCCGTGCATATATCATGTGCATGGCATGCATTGGGTTGCACAGCCATGCACTTGCAGAGAAGATGAAGCTCATGGGTATTTTCATCATTTCACACACGAGTATTTTGGTAATAATTTTTTTTAAAAAAGTGTGCGCGCTCAATTATTTCCACGGTGCAAACGGAAATTCTCATTCATTTCCCATCTTAGCTTCATAATATTTTCATAAAAGAAGAGATTATTTGATGGTCATTTTTGTTTATTCGCCCTTCGTCTTCATTTTTAACTACTTAATGACATAAACTCCTATCTATTCAATGCAAACAAACAGGCCTAAGTGCATAGTGATTGCCTTTTTTCCCATAAAAAGAAGGCTTGATTGAGATAAAAGTTCCAAAAAGAGTTGAGTTTCTATTTAGCGCAATAAGGGTCACCTATGATCAATACCAACCTTCACACACCTATCTACTCCAGTAAATTTGACATCCATCCCAATTTGTCAATAATCCGACCAGGATCATATCACCAAGATAAAAATGCATTCGCCCAAAACCCAAGCCAGAGTTACAACGCTTATTATATTCAGTGCTAGAGCCAACCTAGGGCCTGAAAGTTGAAGAGCCATCCATTTGCAAAATACATGTGCACATTGTGCTAAATACATTCGGTCAGGCCAATAATACAAATGCCAAGACTTGGCTCATTTAGCTATTGCTCTAAAAAAAATGTATTCTCACATCCATACCATGGGCCTAAAAAGCTCAATGTTAAATCTAGCCCATTGCAGGTTGGGCCCAACTCTAGAGTTCGAATTGATCATAGAGGGGCCAGCCACATTATGCCCAATAAACATGTAAAATCAAAAGGAAAGAAAGAAAGAAGGAAATGTACAATGATACCAAATACATATAAAATCCCTGAACTCCGCATTGGGTTTTCCCTAAAAAATATGATAAAATTCCACTTTCATTCACCAACAAAATTCCTTGATCTCATTCAAAATTAGAACTTCAAAGGTTTATAAACTAATTTCATCAAATTACAGGATTCAATTCCCCAATCTAAGTTAAATAGTTTAAGCCCCACAAAAAAAAATAAAAAAATAAAAAAACCCACGTAGATAACAATATTTCTAACATGGAATAAGTGCATTAAGTTCTATCAGAAAAGACAATCTCATGCTGTGGGAACTCTCGCATCTGGTTTAACCCATACTCAGATTGATTACCTGGTTGTCCGATTACAAACTACTTTGATCAACTGTAACTGTTCTTTTGAGAAGAACCAAAGAGGACACCTACATCTAACTGCCAAATTAACCAAATACAAGAATTTTAGTCTACTGCGTGACTTAATAATCCAGTCCCAGGCAAACCTTTTGCTTTTCAATGAACCAAGAAATAAAAATCTCTACATGAGGAATAAAGGAAATATTTCTTACCAATGAGTATTAAAGCATGGTGGAACCATGTGAATTGGCTTTAGATACCAACTGCAATGTTCGTCGTGAAAATGCAAGGCAAAGTGGCAGACTAAGTTATGGCATTGTAGTGTTACAGTATAATGATTTAACATGCTACAATTACAATACAATACTGCTACAAATGATTTCTTTTTTTAAAAAAAAAAATCTTGCTAAAAATGGAATATAGGCAAATCAACAAAGGATCCTAAAAGAATTGATTTGTATAGAGGGTAGCCAAGGTACAACTAAGAGAATCGAATCATATTACAGGTGGCCACAAGTACAACTGCGCCTCACTCATCAAAGACAGTCACCATGGGTTTGCATGTGCCTTAAAAGTGGTACCTTGGGTTTGTATGTGCCTTAAAAGGGGTACCTTGAGTTTGTACGTGCCTTAAAAGGGGTACCTGCAGATATATAGTTTGAATCAGCATCATTAATCACATAACATATGCTTTCAAAGGAACAAGGAATGATAAATGAGAGTAAGGATTCTTCTGGAACATGAAATTAGTAGCAATTAGCTTTATATGATCTAGAGAGAAGCATCAACTCAAATCTCCCTTTTATGAGGGAGGAGCAATTCGTTCTTAGGTAGGATCAACCACATCTAACACACAAATTTTTATGTTGTTCAGAACACAATATATGTAAGCTCTAACTGTAAACACTTTCAATAAATACATGTTTTTCTTCCACAATCCATATCAATCCCTAGAAGCCATCAAGCTCCTAAAAAGGTATTGACCCCACCAGAGTGGGAGAATCACTATTTCATTGGCAAAAGAATCAGATAAAAAAATTGTAAAAGAATCATACCTTTGCAGCTGGTATGTCCATTAGAAGATCGCATATTGTAGAAGTGGGCAGTGGGAAGCGGCAGTCCACCATTAAAAACAGTTCTGTTAGCGAACAATGCTGGCAATACAGACACAATGGTAGCCTGCATATCTTGGATCCTCGTGAAAATGGATCCGATACAGGCTAATGCTGTCTAGATCAAAATTTGTTTTGTGTCAAAACAACAAATTGGTGCTGAAAAAGCACCACTCACATAGGCACTCAAGTTTGTTCATTTGGTGTGGCATAACCCGCACTGCGAGTGATTAAACCTCTTTGTCTCATGTCATTCTGTAGTTCAAAAACTTCATCCATAATGCCTAGGTCACAATACTTTCTAATTAGACAGTTATAAACAGCCTCATCAGGCAAAACCCCATTTCCAATCATCTCATCTAGCAAATTTCTTGCTTGCTGCACTTGGCCGCAGTTACATAGCCCCCAAATCAATGAAGTGTAAGCATGTAGATCGAGCTCAATACCATTTTCAATCATTTTGTCCCGCAGATTGAAGGCTTCCTGAAGATTTCCATGCTTCAAATTCCCATCCATCAGTGATGTGTAAGCAACTCTATCTGGAGACATACCCTTTTCCAGCATCTCATTGAATAACTTCTTAGCTCCTTCCAAGCAACTGTTTTTACAAAGCCCATCAATGAGAGCTGTGTAAGCCAATACATTGGGTTGCAAGCTCATGGCTTTCATCCTATCGAAATGGTAGATTGCTTCCTCCATCGACCCAGCTTTGCACAATCCATCAACTAATGCACAATATGTCACAACAGTAGGAACAATTCCTGAATCTATCATTTCATGAAACAGAACAAGAGCTTCACAAGCTTTTCCTGCTTTGAAGTACGCATCCATCAGTGACGTATATATAACATGATTGAACTTCAAACCACACTTTGTCATTTCACTAATCAAAAGCTTTGCTTCTTCAAGTTGTCCTTGGTCACAGAGGCCCCAGATAATGGTTCCATACAATGATAAGTCAAATTTGATGTCTTTTTCTCTCATTTCATTCCATAAATTTGTAGCCTTTTCCGTCTGTCTATTTTTGAAAAACCCATGGAGAAGGGCAGTAAGCAACAGTTGGTTGGCAGTCACACCGGCTTTTACCATTGCTCTAAAAACTACTTCTGCCTCCTCAACCTTTCCTTCTTTACAGAGCCCATCAACCAAAGCCGTATAGGTAACAATATTTAAGCTTACCCCTGCTTGTGTCATTTCATCCACAAGCTTTAGTGCTTCACTAATATTACCTGCCTTACAGTTTCCATCTATCAGAGATGTATATGTGAACTCATTAGGTGTGAGACCTACCACTCTCATATCTACGAAAAACTTGATTGCTTCTTGCATCATTCCTTCCTTACAAAATGCATCAATAAATGTACTATAAGTTACAACATTAGTTTTCACCCCACTTCGCTTCATTTCACTGAGATACGCCAACGCCTTCGGCAGCTGTTCAAACTTACAAAAACAGTTGATCAGCACATTATATGTGATCACATCAGGATTGCAGCCCGCCTCTTTCATTTCCTCGAGCAGACACTCTGCTTCTTCCAGTTGCCCACACTTTCCATGCCCATCAATGAGAGAATTATAGGTGACAACATCTGGCTCACAACCCATATCCTTCATCTGTGAAAACAACCCTCTCGCAGTCTTCAAGTCCCCCTCTTTGCATACAAAATCTATCATGATGTTGAAAGTAAAAACTGATGGGGCAATGTTTGCCGCAACCATGTCCTTAAACAACTTCTTTGACATATCCCCACGGCCAGACTTGGAAAGCCTGTGCAAAAGAGCATTGCAAGATCGCGCCTTTGTGAAAATCTTAAACTTTCTCATCTTCGAAAAGCAGTCACTTGCTTCATCAAGCAAATCCAATTCAATCAAAACACCAAACAAGGCGTCGAAAACACCGAACCCCGAATTACACACACTCTGTGTCAATCTCAAAACATCAAAAACATCAGAATGGGGTAAAACCCGCTTGGACAAAATTAATCCTTTGAGAACTACCTGTGCATGAAAATACATTCTGGCCCTAAACAAGATGTGAACCAGAATGCAGTGCGCTTCCGTGGTGTGCACACAACCCATTTGATTTTTTGCCCAGTTGAAGAACTTGAGCGCCAATGGGGCGTCTTTTCTCAATGAGAACAAAACCCTAGAAGCCATAACCGGCGCTAAAACCGAATTGAACAGGCTCTTAATCGTGGGATCATCCCACAGCTCATTTGCAACGATTCTACTTATCCTCTCCATATCGAGATCCTCTACTGATTGGTGGGATTTTGCTTCGGTCGAGAAGCGGAACCGAATCAAGCAGATGAAGCTGGTGAACCACATGATCATGGAAGAGGGAAGAGGTGAGGGTTTCGTGAAGAGACTGAAGGAACGAAGGGGTTTTCTAGGGTTTGGGGATGAGAAAAAGGAGCTTACTTGAGAGGAATTTCTGCGATGCATGATGTGGTGGCGAATCTGGCGCATGAAAACAAGCATTTCTTCTCTTCAAGAACGGATTTTGATCGAACCCATCTTCAATTGGGACGATCGGAGAGCGGATTTCTAGGGTTTTCTTCGTGTGATCGCTGGTGTTCTTCTCCTCTCAGCTTCTTCCATGTGAGGTTTTTCTAGGGTTTAAGCTCTGTATGAGCAGTGAGAGCGCAAGGAGAAGATGCCAATGGACTGGACCCTAGGTTAGTAAAAGTTACCGGGTCCAATCGGGTCTGGCCTTTGAGTCCACTGAGTTGTAATCCGAGCCAACTCGTGGACCCGAATACACGATCCCATAATCATGGATTACCTTCTTTAAATTTTTATTTGGTTGTGAATCCATAACTAGGGTTATCTATGGACTAAGGTACAGCCCAAATGGACCCAAGTTCCGGATAATGAGATTGAGACTACTGGATTTGGTTATGAATCCATAACTAGGGTGATCCATGGACAAAGGTACGGCCCGAATCTGCCCGAGTTTGAGTCCAATAATGCGATTCAAAATTTTGAATGGGCCTTGAGCATAACCGAGTTAAGAGTTCAGATCACTTATTGGGCTGGACCGAAACTTGAGAAATGCAGCTTGGACTCTATTAATTTGTAGATTAATATATAATAATGAATAAATTTGTGTATGTATACATATGTGTGCTTATATGTATATATTTACACCGTATGTATTATTGTATACTTTTCAAGTGAGTATTTTTATGGTATTGAAAGAGCTCGTTGAATGAAAACGGGCCTTTAAACAGCCTGATGGGCTTTGATTGGTATTGTGCCTCCATTTTCTTAGTAGGTAGGATTGGAATTGAGGGCTTTTGATTTTTCTAAAAAAATATTACCATGTGTACAACATAGTGAAGCCCATCTTATGATCCATCCGAACCATCCACATACACGAGAAACTCCTGAATTACACCAGATACGATGGATTTGCACATATACGAATGGACTGGACCATCGGATCAAGGGTCCAATCTTATTGTACTAATACTCTAATATACCATTCTCATCAATCATATAGTAGCAGTAACATAATAGGTAGAAAATTCTCTCAGATATTCTCCTCTCATATTTATTAATATTATAAAAGCCAAACACCATTAAGGGTTCTATTAGATGATAGATACATTGGCCATTAACAGCTCTCCTCTTTTTAATCATTTCTATGCACTTTAGATAGGTAGTATGTAAAAGTGATTGAACAAAGTAAAGAAGGCATTTCTGATGTATGGAAGTAAGACCCCATACTCGAACATGTATTATAAGGATAAAGAATATGAGATACTAACATCCTAATCCAAATGCAACTCAGGCTGTTCTAAACATTCAATTGACAGTTGACACTTGATCCCAGGTAGCATTATAGAAAAAACACTTAAAGCTTGGTTTTCTTATTTTTAGGCCTAGGCCCTACCCTGACACACAAGATTAGGGTAAGGGGTAGTGCAGGTCCCCTTGACAACCCTACTTTCCAGTCTATTCGTGAATTTAGGGGAGATCCCAAGAGCACTGCACGATGGAGAAAACTTTCCTTTTTTATTGAGAAATCAGCCCCCATTTAGACTACCAAGTTTTGATTTAACAGCCTTAAAATTTAATTGTCTTTTCAGCCATTGATTTATTTTAGATTTAATCCAGTGGTGAATAAAGGTTCAATGAGCATAAAAATTGGACACGACGCTAGATCACGAGAATAAAAGAATACAGGAGTAGGACTGACACAAGGTGGGGCTCAAGTGAGCCCTATAAAGCTGGACACTACCTGCAGTCCGCTCATAGGAGAATTTATGATCATTATCACCTCAAAAGAAAATTAATAATTTCTTTTACATAATCTCATTGGAATGTATGTGAGTGCTGATATCACTGTCAAAATTGTTCCTACAGGTCATTCTCAAAATTTCAAAACCTTTGGAAGGAGCTTCCTAAACAAATATCCTCCCCAAAAAGGTGCCTCTAACTCACCGCTCACCATTCCGTCCAGAATCTTGACTTCTTGCAGTTTAAATCATCCAGTGACTAATTTTGGCTATTTCCCATCACACTACCCTGCAACAGATGAAAAGCCCTGGAGCTTTTACATGCATTCTGTGTACAGACAGAGGTAGTCAACAGCTTGGGATATATGCGTAAAAACAATTATCTAATCACGAAACCATCCAAAAAAGGCAAAGATAATTAAAGATTTACATAATCAAACAAGAAAGTCCACAAGCAAAAAAAAAAATAACAGAAAAAAACATAGAAACAATCCAATACAACAGGAACGGTGAGGAGCAAAACTATGCACTTGTGATGCAGTCAAGACTTTCACTTGAGCAACGCAACAGATTCAGGTTCACGGCCATGGACCCTCAGTCGATAGATGCATGTGTGCAAGGGGCTGCCATGGTTGGACGTGAAGTCAAGCCTAATCATGTTGACAACACCAGAATCAGTGGACTCGACATTGAAGGTCTGGGCATTGCTCCTCTCTAGATCGTAGGTGAATTCTGCCAACAAAGGCATTTTGTCCACTCCATCCGAAGGAACCTCATCATGTCCCTTGTACCACGCAGAAAGCCGGCAGTCTTTTGGAGCACTTGACCTGTCATATGCGACACTCTGCACATACATGAAAACATGTCAAATAACGAATTGGAGATAACCACATGGCTAAAAATTAACCCAAACTGAAGAACTGGTGATTTTAGCAGTTTAGATACCACAGGCCGACTTCAGCCCCTTGACATTTTAGGAGATTAGAAGCATAGAATAGTTAGGATAGAAATCCAGAAATCAGGAACAAATTTTCACAACTTCCATGAAGAGATGGCAAAACATAGTCATGTAAGTGTTCCATAATTGCAGAAACAAACCTCAACTGAAAATTCATGATCTGTGTATTCAAGATGCTCCCAAGAAAAAAAGAAGGCAACCCAAACAATGATAAATTGTAATCGGTAGTCTCTATCCACGACTTTTAGCCTTTGATGTTCAAAACAAAAAATATAAGCAAGCTACCAAAGTATATTGATGAGGATATTTTTTTTAAGATGTTTTGATAAAGATGCAAATGCTTTATATATATAATTTCCAATTTTTCATTTTGTAAGGTATAATTACAAATTTTCAAGCCACATTAAATGCTCACAAGAATAAATAACATACATTCTGCTAACATCCAAGCCCTAGCAATTTGGGGGAAAAACATTTTGGGGGTAGGCCAACACATAAACATAACCCTCATTTCATTTCTATAGGAAAAGAAACGGGTAAAAACAGAGGAGAAAGAAGCAGAGCCAATTTCCAACCAAAATGAATCAATCAATCAGTGAAACCAGTTTTCATATAATACCAAATGGCATCATCACTCAGAAGTCCCAATCTATCAGGATTCAGGGGTCAGCTTCTGTGGTTATATTTATAAACAATTGCCAGTAGATGCAACCCACCTAAACCTGGGCTTGAAGCTAGCAAATAACATACTGCCGACACACAGCAAATCCCATTGACCTGACAGTTAATACAACAATTGAGATATATGGATATGCATACACAGAAAAAGTAACACTAAAGGAAATATCTCCAGATCATACAAAATCATGATAGCCAGTCCACAAAGATCACTTATTTTTATGGAATCATTTTATTGATGCTTTTATATCATCTTGAATCCATGTTCAGTATTCAGAAACAAATAGTTTGAGACTTAACCAGAAAAACAAATATAAAGGATTCCGAAAGTCATTGTTTAACATTTTCCCAACTCTTTTCTACCAGTTTCTAACACTGCTCTTGGCCTTAAGGCCTTGCAAGGAATGAAAACCCCAGATTCATAGGATATGATGAAGCGTGTGGGCCCACAAACAAATGAAAACTCGCCCACAACAATCCCTTTTATGTCTACGACAAACAAAATAGAAAATATTTTATTGCTAAAAATCTTAGATGAAAATCAATCAATCAATCTATAGGCAGGGTATCCACCAAGGAATAACATGCTTCTGTCCAACAGCCTCATAAATTACAGAAGTTATTCCAGCATTCATATGGAAAGGAGCCTTATCCTTTGATGTGGCCATGCAGGACATTGGACCTCTATAATATCTTGTGAATTATTTTTATTAACTGGTATATCTTGTAGGTTATTTGGGACTATAATTACAGATTTCTTATTGATATCAACATTAGATTGGGGAATTTTATTTTAATCTGTAATAACCAGTGGGACTTTAGATTAATGAAATCTACTTGAAGAGGAGCAGTCAGGCACTCCATTCCAACAATTTTCTTTTGAGTCTTCCTATATTTTGTGATGTGTCCCTGATTCCCTACACTCTAATGGCATGGCCTGTTCCATCACAATAACTGTACACCACCTCTTTATGGCATTTGTTTGCAAAATGGTCATAGATGACACTGACCTTTGCTCATGTCTCTTGACTTTGGTTTACTAGAATCTCTAATGGCAAAGAAGCCGGCTCAGATGAAATAGTAGAACCTTGATTCTCTATAATGACTTGAGAACGACATGACGGTTGCTCTTCTCTTAATTGTTCTTCTTTTAACAGGTCTTCGAGACAAGTATCTAGACTGGAGCAGGAACACCATTCAACTAGCTTTTATGGGCTCAAAACTCATGGCACACTTTCACAAGAATTAGATATCGCTGTGTAATTTCATGATCATTTTGAACAACTGGTAAGCGAAGTTCAGGACAATTTCGTAAACCTACGTTCTATATTCAAGCGAAGGGGCATGCATCTTGAATTGTACTCCCAAAGGACCCATTGTTGCTAATTAACAATTTCATATGCCAATGCAAACCTTTGGGCATTTATTCTTTAGGTAGATTCTTTCCATATTCCCTTCGAGTGGGTATCTACTTCATTTCAGAAAGCTGGTCAAGATGAATCAAGTCCTATGCATATTTATGAATGATCCTAGACATCTTCCTCTAGCAGTTTTCCACCACATTCTCTGTTACCTCAAAAGAACTTCCAATTGGAGTCGCTTCTTTCCTGCTCAATGCAATGCCTACTTACATTGTCTGCATACACTATTGTAGATTGGACTGGGTAGTCTGGCACTCGTCAACTTGTCCTCCACACATCTCTGTTATCTCAAAGGAACTTCCAATTGGATCTCTTCTTTCCTGCTCAATATCCACTTGCATTGTCTGCATACACTAATGTAGATTGGGCTGTGTATTCTGACACTCACCAACCCACGACAGTACCGAGCATGTTTATTAAAAAGTTGTTGATTTCTTAGAAATTCAAGAAACAAGATTGAGTATTTAGATCAATGGTGTTGCAGATCAATGGATCCTCTCTATACCTTAATGAATGGCCTTCTAAGGATATTTTTAAATTAATGGTTGCCTAATGCCTAAACTCTTGAATAAAAGATAAAAGAGTAATGGAGGTCTCAGGCAATATGCTTTGGGCAGGAAGAGCTTCACCATTGATAACTTGAATGTAAGTGGGTTATTAGGGGTGTACACGGATCGGATTGGTGCCGATTAGGCCAAATCCGTCGCCAATCCGTTACCTACAAATTGATGGATTTGGAATCCATCACCAATCCATGGCCGTTTAAAATCAATCCGATCTGATCCGTGGAGGATCAGATTGGTTTAATCCGTTCAATCCGTTGAATCTAATGTTAAAGAAAGAGATCAAACATGTTGTAGAGAGTTTCAGCATACAAGCTAACAATTCACAAAAAAATACAAATTACAAATATATTTTTTGGTCCCGGAAGCTACCTAATTGATCAATACAAAAAGTTGTTTTTATCTACATTACAACCAAAAGAGATCTAGGGTTTCATTTGTTATACTTACATATAAAAGTGAATTACATTTTGACCCCTGAAGTTTTTTCTTCGTTTATATTTAAATCTCTTAACATATATTTAGACACTTTTAAGGGTTTTTTTTTTTTTTATTTTATTTAATGTCAACGGATCGGATCGGATTGAATCCGCAGATTGAGGGTGAAATCCATCACTGATTCGTTGTTAACGGATTACAAGATTTTCAATTTGTCACCAATCCGTTTACCTTCGATTCAGTTAAAAATCCGCAGATCGGATCGGTTTTTCGGATCGGCGGATTTTTTGTGCAACCCTAGGGTTATATATGAAAACCAATGATGAGGCCACCCATTGAATGTGGAATTCCAGACCGGCTTCTAATTAGGAGGAACAAAGGGGGGACATGATGGCTCAAAATGTGAACCTCTTGTTTCAAGTGTAGACAACCAAAGAATAGGTTATTTGAGTATCCATTTAACTATAATATTTAGGATCCAGTTTGTTTCATGTAACTGAATTCCTAGACATATTCTAAGACATTGTATTTCTAGTAAGTGGTTAAAAACGAATAATCAAAGGTGAATATCAAAAGACGATGGTCCAATAACCTATTTCATTGAATCAAGAGATGATGGGAAATTAATACCCAGCCATCGCCATAGTAATTCAAATCCTAGGAAAGTCAGGTCAAGTGAATATAAAAAACATGGCCGTCAAATAACTTCCCCTTTAATGGAAAATGAATCAAGGGAAGATGCGAAATGAATACCCAGCGATCACTGTATTAATTCAAATCCTATGAAAGTCAAGACCTATCTATATTGCTACCTCATGTACTTCACCCCACACCTCTGTAATAATCTTTCAACAGAGCACATTTGACCATGAATTCCTGTGTAATCAATTCCTATGTATTATATGCAAACAAACAAGCCCTTAAGGTGAATGTTGTGGGCAAAGGTTACTTACTATCCAGATGGCACACCAAAGGTGTGTCTATGAGGGAGAAGTTCACAGTTGACCACAACATTTGAGCAATTGTTAGTGGTTGAAATAGAGCTCACTCAAGCAGAGATGGAACTGTATGGTGTTGGAATCGCTAAAACATTGATCAAACTAGGGATGCAACTTGGGTCAGGTCAAGCCAGAGCCTGCCTGGCCTGACCTCTAAAAAATACGCAATTCACTTGGTTCATAGTAGGATCAGGCCTGCTTTTTCCAAGCTCCCCTCCTGGAAATCAGGCCGGGCTTGGGCCCAGAGTACCCAAGCACCACCTAGGTATTCGAAGACATAAAAATTCACATTAAGTCATATACTACGCAAGAAGTAAATTCTGTATGCATACAGTATATAAACCAAAGTCAAACCCCCAAAACATTAAAATGAATTAACAAAAGAAAGCAATCCAAGAATTAACAATAGAATTGACCGCATAAAACAATAAAAATGAGAAGTAAAAGAAAACTTCAGAGAACATCACCTTTGCAACATGTTCCAAAGTAACAGCCTTTGGAATGATAGGTGTCCTCAGCCTGATCTCGACAAAACCGCTGCTTCCTTTCAAGGGAAGACACTGACCAGGCTCTCCAAAACTCGGCTCCAACATCTTCTGTGCAAGGAAATGGACCTTATTTCCACCTTTAACCCCAGGCAACCAACTGGTGCCCTTGCCCAGATGGAATGGCTCTGAATGACTAACAACTCTGGCACCACCAGAAGCCAGTGCATAATCTACCCTCCCAAGCCCATCAGCAGCATGCTTCTCAATCTCCTTCTCAACAATCTCCCTGGCAACAGCCCTGATTTGATCCAAACTCAAATCTTCTTCACCACCCTCCAAACCTTTACTCTTCTTCAACTCATTCAAAAAATCCTCAAATTCACTCTTTGAGAGGAAGCCGCTACCCTGAAATTCAGCCAAAGACTTGTCCATTTTATCAGTCCTATCTCCCAACTTCTTCAACTCGTTTTCTAACAATGCACCTTTCTCATCAACTTTCTTCGTCAACTCCTTTCTTAAACTTCCAATCTCATTCTCAACCTTCCTATCCACAACCTCTACCTGAACCTGCATCATCTTTGTTGTCTTCTTTAGAAATGACTCAAATTCTGAAATCCTCCCCTCAAAATCCAAAGCACCAACTGGAGCCACGGTCCTATCACCAGAATCCCTGCTCCATCTCCAAATCATCTGCCCCAGTCCCGTTAATGCGAGCAGCAGCACGAGGTTCTTGGCAAGAACGCGAGGAATAACTTGCCGTGCGGGCTTCTCAGGCTTAGGAACAGCCTTGCGACGCCTAGGCGAGATGGTCGAATTGATCACAGCTTTCCTTGATTGAGACAATTCATTAGGCTTCTCAAGAACAGTCTCCCCCCTAATCGAATGGCTGAAATCCTTCTCACCAGAAATCCCTCCGCCTTCGGTCGCTACCTCAATATTCGATTTCTTCTCAGTGATGGCAACTGTTCTCCTCCTAGCACTCTGCTTTGTGTTATTATCCAGAGCCAGAGAAGTGCCATTGGCAACAGCCGGAGTTGCGGTAATTGCGACAGTAGAAGAAGACATTCTTCTGTCTTCAACCTCCGAATCCAAGTTCAAACAATTCACACAACCAGTGTAGAAACTTCAAAAAAAAACCCCAAATACAAGCAACAAAGCAACAAAATCCCCTAATCCAATCTCAGATTCCAAATTTAGCGAGCGCAAACAAACTATAACTGCAGAAAGAAAACCAAGTACAAATCACAAAACAATTCATACAACAGTAGATATATTAGAAAAGATAACAGACATTATAGTTATATAAAAAAAAAAAATGCCCTAAGTATCAATTTGAGGAAAGAATATAAGGAAAACCAAACACAACAAAAGAAGGAGAAGAATCCAACAATTTTTCAGATAGAGGATCTAAATTTTATGACCTAATCAGGAATCCTCAACTAAAAACACTACAAACCCAAGAGAAACAACAGAATCTGAACACTAATGACATAAAAACCTAAAATTCAAACTCAAGAGTTCAAGATTCAAACTCTAGAAATCAAAACGAGATCAGAAACCCTAGAAAATCAAAATACCAGAAGAGGGAATGATTGAGAAAGCAGAGTTTCAACAACTAGAGAAAATTCTGCAACGAATGAGCGCCAACTACTTGATGAAAGACGAACAGAGAGAGAGAGAGAGAGAGAGAGAAACACTAAATAGAGAGTTTCTTAATACCAGATCAAGAAAAAAAAAAAAAAACTAGAGAATCTGAGAAAAACCGAGCGAGGATGTTTCGATCAAACCCTAATCTGGAAAAGAGAAATCACGAAAAGAAAAAATCAAACGGATTAACAACTGAATCATGTAGAGAGAGAGAGAGAGAGTACCAGAAAACGGGGATTTGTTTAGGAGCGTTAGATTGGGGAAAAGACGGAAAAGGGTCGTAGAAAAGAGAGGGGTGAATCTAAATTTAATGTTGTACCAGAAAGAATCTAATATTTACATCAAGAAGGAGAATTTTAAAAGTAATGTGTGTGAGATGCATACACTCATACTTAATAAAACTATTATTTCTCTTTAAAGCTGAATATTGATTGTAAAAAGAGTTGAAGGTTGGTTACAAAAAAAGTCCTTTTACAAAAAAAGCTCTTAATTCCTTCTCTTTATAGCTGATTGTTGGTTGAAAAAGAAAAAGAAAAACTAAAAAAAAAAAAAAACCCTTAATTCTAGCCTTAGGAAAAGCCACATTAGTTTATTGAGGCTCATTTGTGGATGTGTTCTTTTCAAAAATAAATAATATATGTCTTTTCAATAAAAGGTGTCTCTTGAGCTGAATATGTGCATTTTCAATAAAATGTCTATTGGGCCCATTTGTATGGATGCAACTCAATTCAAAGGAATGCCTTCCAATTCTATAAATTAAAGTATGAAAAATCATTTGATTATATTTTTTTATTTTTGATTTACATTGATATTATTTTGAATTCTTAATATGTGCTTGTGATCATTCTCAATAATTATGATGAGTTCATTTTGAAATAAATTATAAAATTATTCCTCAGTGTTTTTTTTTTTTCTCATTTGCAATCATCATAATATATTTATCAAGAATTATATCTCAATTTAATCTAACCTAATTTTTTATTTTTTATCTAGTAAAAAATAATTTTATATTATCGGTTTTAAAAGTAATTATAAGTTTAAGGAATGAAAGAAAAATCTCCAAAATAATAAACAATAAAGAATGAATTGAAAGAAGAATAAGAGAAATTAAAATAAATCTCAATAAGCTTTTGAATAAAGGAGAGTGCATAAAAAGGCTTAAAAAGATTTAGAATAGTTAAGGGGAACTATAAAATGGTATACGGCTCTCAAATATATAGTCATGTCAGGTTAAATGCCACGGGGAACCCTTGTAAAAAAAATCCCATTTACACCTCCAGATTATATTGTTTACCTCTCACCTATTTAATATTTCCTCATTTAAACCAATTCTTTTACATAATTAATCCTTTTCAATTTCAATTATAACAACAATTATCTATACATGTAAACCCCATAACATAAATACCGAGCTTGCCTTTGGTAGATATGAAAGTATGATGCCTCATGACAATAGATAATTTAAAAAAAAAAATCAAATCATTTTTATAAGAGACGATCATATACAGGAAGCCTATCAATTATCAACCATAGTGCACAAGTGTGAAAGTGGGAATATTAAAATTTTAAAAAGTCTATGCATAACCTAATTTAATTTGAACTTTAATTAATACTACCATCACGTGTCAAGCTGTGAGTGCTAAAAACATTTTAAGAGTGTTGTAACTCAAGCTTTGACACATTGAGTACCTTGAATTTTTAATTTTTTTCCTGAATCTAATTTTCTTCACTCGGAATTCAAACAAATTAATATGAGACTAAGAAATTTTTAAGAAACTGAAGGCAATTTGTTCTTGGTTGATTCATAAAAAAATAAAAATAAAAATATATTACGAAATTTGATGCTATTACCTAATTGGGCTGCTTGATGTCATATACCAAATTGGGTTGCAATTTCCTTCTTCCAAATATATTTCCTAATTTTAAAAAAGCTTCTATGCAAGTTTATCTTCTCTTAACTCCCGGAAATTATTTTGTATTTAGCATTGATGTTGCCATTTCATAGTTCCTAACTTTAAGCCTCCAACACAACCTAAACAACAGGTTGATGCATTGTTCATGTGCAATTATACTATATTAAGCTGAATGGTTTTTGAGGTGATTTTGACCTTGACTTATAATTTTGACCGGGAGTTTTAACTCTCCACTTCTAAAATGTAACCATTCTCCACTTCCAATACGTAACCACTCATTTCCTCTACTTTATATAACCACCTCTTCTTCTTCCCACTTTTCACTTTTTTGCAAGAACTTTATTTCTATCCCTATCATAATCACAAAATCATTGTTATGAGTATTTGAGGATTGATTTTGTGTACTCTGAGTTTTAATAAATCAGTAAATATACTTTTCAGTTATTGGTGGACATTCATGTGCTAAGCACGGGTGGTTGTGCTAGTGCTATATGAAGCAAGAACATCTAACTTCAACCATCAAAATACACTTTTCTTAATAATCAATAGTCAAATATATGAGTGAACTTTTGCAGGTAATGATATATCCCTATGGTTGTTGTAGTTTCAAATAAAAGGTTTGCAAAAATAAAAGGTTTCTTCCCTCCCATGCCACATGTAAAAATTACATGTAAAAAACTAGAAAGTCGGTCATATTGCAATAAAATATCCCTATGATTTATGTTTATGATAAATCACATGTAAAAAATTTACTATTCTAGATATGAATAATCACTGGTACGTTCACCTAGAAATAAATATAAAACTATATAAGACTATGCTAAATTTTAAAAAAATTACTTAAAATAAAGCTCCATGGCTCTATATACGGAGAACTCAAACCCAAGATGTATGTTGGCATGTGAGTAGAATTGAATTCGGACTTAAACCAAGATTTACATGTTGGCATCTGATTCGACCCTCAAAACCGCATGGAATTTGTGTCGATGTGCCACATCGTGATTCGTCACGTGGGATAGCTGACATAGAAGAGGACCCAATTGAAGTAAAAAATAGAAAGTCGGTCATATTGCAATAGCGTTCTGAGAAAGAATTACATAAATACAAACTAGAGAAAAAACTATCATCTAAGAGAGATGGTAGAGAAATCAGACCTTCGTTTGACTGATTACGCAGAGCAAAGATGAAAGAACAGGAAGACTTTGATTCTGAAATAGATTTCGGCAACAAGTAAGCTGGAGTGAGATTCGAAAAGAAGAAGAGGCCTTATAAATTGACAGTGACCATGAGATGGAAGCAACTAAGAAATTTTGTGGAAAATCTATTTCTTTCAAAAGATGCTGTGCAATGGGCTGGAAGGAAGAAGGAAGCAAAGGAGCAATTGCTTGGAAATATCATGACTTGACTTTCATATGAAAGCTGCACAACGATGATGAATGATGCTGCAAAGGATTTTTGTGCTAAAAAAGAAAGTCGATTGATCATATTGTAAGAGAATTATATGAATACAAAGTAGAGAAAAAACTATCTTGTAAGATAAAGGGCAAAGAAATCAGACCTTCATTTGACAGATCACGCAGAAAAAAGATGAAAGAACAAAGAGACTTTGATTCTGAAATAGATTTTGTTAACAAGTAAGTCGAGATGGAAGCAATTGAGAAATTCTGTGGAAAATATCTTTCTTTCAAAAGATGTTGTGCAATGGGTTGGAACTTAGAAGGAAGCAACAGAGCAATTGCTTGGAAATATCACGGCTTGACTACAAGCATGGCAAGTAGGTGTTGTGTTAACGAACTCAGATTACTGGTTAACGAATTCGGGTTAATCCGTATCCGACTTATTAACTTAATAGATCAAAAAAGCTAATCCGAACATGACCCGTTAATTTAACTGGTTACCCGACCCAACCCTTTAACCCGTTAAGTAATTAAGTCATTTCAAAATTTAGAAAATATATACAAAAATAGAATAATAAATATATATATATAAGCCACATAAAATTGTAAGTGAGGATCTCGAGTGGATCCCACCTAAAAACCCACTATAAAATAATAAATTTTAATTTCTTCTTTATGAATAGAAATTAATTTATTTACATTTAGGGTGTAAAAAAAATTTAACGGGTCAAGCGGGTTGTTAACGAGTTACTTGTTTAATTCGTACCCGACCCATTAACTTAAAGTGTTAATGGGTTTGACCCGTACCCATTAAGAGCCAACCTAAATTCGTTAATATCGTGTGGCTTCGTATAATGTTAACAGGTCGTGTGCCATTTCGACAGCCCTAATGGCAAGGGGAAGTGCTTTCCGTGTGGTCTCAAAAGCATGACATAATTATTACAAAAAGTCTATGAGCCTGATTATGGAGCCCGACCGATCCGAGCTGGAGGTCCAGCTGGAGTGTTTAAGAAAGGAAGAAAGAGCCCGCCCTGTTTTTGGATGTTCCGCCTAAAACTTTCGACCAAAAGGAAGAGGCTCTGAGAGAGGGCTAAACGTCCGCTCATCTCTTCTTCTCTGTCAATCTCGTGTGCAGCAGCTCTCTTTCTCTCTCTCGATCATGATTCTCCTCCCTCCCCATTGATGCATTGATGCGCGTCCAAACCCACACCATGGAAGATGGGCTGCAAATCTCAGAGGGCTGAACTTCCCTCATCTCTTCCTCTCTCTAAATCTCATGCGCGGCAGCTCTCTTCCTCTCTCTCGATCGCGATTCTCCTCCCTCCCCATCGTTTAGCGTCAGACCCACGGCTCTGCCTCCACGCAACAGCATTGAACTCTCTCCCTTTTACCATCGCAGTGCCTCCCTTCCTCCCTCATCACAGCAGCGTCCCTCCCCAGTAGCATCTCTCGTCCTAATGGCAGCCACACAATCAACCCGTGTCAGCGCAAAATGAAAAGGGGAAATTATGTCGTTCAGTGAGGGGTCGAAGAAAGGCAAGGAAAAAGTAACTGAAGACTCCATTTTGTTCATGGGGAAGAAGGAGAAAGATGCTTTCTTCAAAGATTTTTCAAATCGAGAGGTAATTTTTGGAAGAACAATAGATTTTCCTTTTTTCAATCAGTTGGGTATGCGTTATGAATATTATTTGAAACGAGTGGGATGGTTTTCAACGCTAATGATCCCAGGAAGCTGACAATGTTGTGGGGTTGCATCTAACACATTCACAAGACGAGAAGAAGATTTTTTCTTTTGCAGATTTTTCATATGCCGATTTTTTTCAAAGTGTCGAATTGCTTGATCTCTTGTTGCGCTAATTAGCAAGAGCAAAACAACATATTCACGAATAAATTTCTTGCAATGTCCAAAGGCAAATCCTCAAAAAAAAAAAAAAAAAATGAAAAAGAACAAAATGCTCAATTCTTTGTGCTTAGCTGTGTCCCCTTCGCAGAAAGGTACCCCATCGCAGCAGGAACCCTCGGAATCCTTTTTGGTTTTCCTTTTTTTTTTTTTTTTTTTTTTTTTTTTTTTGCATTTTGTTGCTTTGGACCTGCTATGATGGGTCCTCTGTATTGTCGAGGTTCTGTCCCCCATCGCAGCAGCAACCCTCTGAATCGCAGCAGCAACCAACAATTTCGTTTTGGTCGTTTTGTGCTATTGCTTGTAGAATTTTTTAAGACTACCCTTGTTGATTTAAATTGAATGGATTTGTTTTGGTTGTTTTAGGGCAAATGCCAAATTCATTTGTGCACTTTTTGTATGCATTGTCTCGATCAAATAATGGTTTTCTGCTGCTTATGGTTTGATTTTTTTGGCGTCAGTTTGATGATTCATGAGTTTATATGGCATTTGATATGGGTGAAATACTTTGTATAAGTGAATAGAATGAATCCATGCTTGAATGTGTTGGTTGTGTTTGCAGGTTATTAAGATCCATGTAACTGGCAAAAGGAGATTGTTTTTTATTAAGATTTATTACTTGTCATATCCCATCTCTAATCTCTCTCTCGGATCCGGTGCAGCAGCCCCTTGGAGCAGATAACTTGAGAAGAAAATTTTGAGACCTAAAGCCCACCAGTTTTGAAACTTTAGAAGAAAAACAAAGTGCCCTAGACACCATCGCTCATCTCTCTCTCTCTCTCTCTCTCTCTCTCTCTCTCTCTCTCTCCATCGCAGCTGGTCGCTCCCCCACCCTTGGCTTCACACAATTGTTTTTGTTTTCTTGGGCTTGGCTCGCAATAGATGATGTTATTTAAGAGTCACGTTGTTTGAATCTCCCAATTGGATGATGGTTCTTTTTTGTTTTTTTTTTTGTTTTTTTCCTTAGCCTCGGCCTTGGCTAGCAATGTATGATGAAATGGATGACGTTATTTTCTTGAACATTTCATTGTGCAATCTCATACTTAGCATTTCTGATTGTTCTTCTTACAGTTGGCCCTATGTGGTTGTTGTTGATGCATGGAGTGGTGAGTACTCTTTACAGTTGTGTTATGGAGATGTTTGAACTCTAAATACAGCTTATGTTTAAAATGGCAAGATGGAAGAAATTCAGATGCAGTGCAGATTAAGGTTGAACAAATTCATGTATAAGGTTGGCTGGCTGCAGTGGATGTACTGCACAGAAAAAAAGCAATTTTGTAGAAAATTGCAGCACCAAATTTCAGCATATTTCTGGTTCAGAAAGAAAGTGGAAAAGAGTGTGTAGTTGACAGTGGAAAAGAAAGTATAGAAGAATTTGCATCTCTATGATAGTAAAATTGAGGTCTCTCTAGGTGCACACGTGTAATTGTTAGGTTTATGATTCGAACAACAAATTGCAGGTCTTGGTTTATTGGGATTTGGAAGGGTCAATCTTCATGATATGGACTTCGAAAGCTCCAAATTTGAGCAAAAAAATCCCTCGGGAAGTGGGCTAAACAGTGCCCCGAGCAGGGGTACTTAGCAAGGTTTATGCAGATTTTTGCTAACCGAGTTGAAAAAGTGCCCGAGTTGAAAACATCACAGACATAATTGTAATTAATTGAGAAATAGAAGATTTTAAGTTCATGATATGGACTTCGAAAGCCCCAAATTTGAGCCAAAAAATCCCTCAGTAAGTGGGCTAAACAGTGCCCTGAACAGGGGTACTCAGCAAGGTTTATGCAGATTTTTGCTAACTGAGTTGAAAAAGTGCCTGAGTGGAAAACATCGCAGACGTGATTGTAATTAATTAAAAAAGAGCAGATTTTAAGTTCATGATATGGACTTTGAAAGCCCCAAATTTGAGCAAAACAGTCCCTCGGGAAGTGGGCTAAATAGTGCCCTGAACAGGGGTACTCAGCAAGGTTTATGCAGATTTTTGCTAATCGAGTTGAAAAAGTGCCAGATTGGAAAAAATCGCAGACGTGATTGTAATTAATTGAAAAGGAGCAGATTTTAAGTTCATGATATGGACTTCGAAAGCCCAAAATTTGAGCAAAAAAATCCCTCGGGAAGTGGGCTAAGCAGTGCCCTGAACAGGGGTGCTTAGCAAGGTTTATGCAGATATTTGCTAACCGAGTTGAAAAAGTGCCAAAGTGGAAAACATCGCAGACGTGATTGTAATTAATTGAAAAGGAGCAGATTTTAAGTTCATGATATGGACTTCGAAAGCTCCAAATTTTGAGCAAAAAAATCCCTCGGGAAGTGGGCTAAATAGTGCCCTGAACAGGGGTACTCAGCATGGTTTATGCTAACCAAGTTGAAAAAGTGCCAGAGTGGAAAACATCACAGACGTGATTGTAATTAAATAAAAAATAGAAGATTTTAAGTTCATGATATGGACTTTGAACGGCCCAAATCTAAGCAAAAAAATCCCTCAAAAAGTGGGCTAAACAGTGCCCTGAACAGGGGTACTCAACAAGGTTTATGCAGATTTTTGCTAATTGAGTTGAAAAGGTGCCCAAGTTGAAAACATCGCAAATGTGATTGTAATTAACTAAAAAAGAGCAAATTTTAAGTTCAGGATATTGACTTTGAAACCTGAATACATTGCAACATCCCCATTAAAATCCACATTCGAATACCATTGTGTTCTACCTTACCGAGTACTCCTGTTTAAGGCACTGGTTAACCCACTTCCCGAGGGATTTTTTGGCTGAAATTTGGGGCTTTTAAGTCCATATTATAAACTTAGAATCTACCATTTTTCAACATTATACAATCAAGTTTGCCTGGTTTTCAACTCACGCACTTGTTCAACACAGTCGGGTAAAATCAGTTACAACCTAGTTAGCTTGTAAAGACTATTGCAAGGTTATTCGTTGAGAGAGTTTGATGCAGTCTCAATTAGCAAAATCAGACTATCTAATGAGCCCCAATGGATTTAACTTGATTGTGTAAAAAAACCCCAAATTAAACATCCTCTACCCAGATCTATAACCAATTATGAAATAATAAGGAGGAAAGTAGAATATTAGCTTACCCCAAATGGCTAATTCCCACTTGATTTTCTTCAATCCTTTGAGAGACGCACTCTCAATCCAATGGAGAAGAGGATAAAAGAGCAACCATGCATCACTTTAATTAAAAGAAATTAAATCATGCAAACATGGGTCGAACGTCCCATAGATAATGTATTTATAATATCTCTAGTGACTAAGAAGTCCGAATTTTTTTTTTTTTTGCAAGTTAAGTCCCCGCTAGAGGTTGATCGCTAACGAGGGAAATTCACCGCCACAACCGCCCTTTGTGGAGCTCTGGTAGCTTCCAAGCCCCCAACCATCACTTAATGTTTCAGAGGGGACACCACTTCTTTGCACCCAAAGCCTCTACCACCCAAAAGCCTAGACACCACCAAGTCATCACCTGGAGCCTCTACCAAGATTCGAAGCGGAGACCTCCAGGTTGCAATGAGGAGCCTCTACCTTCGAAACATATAAGTGATGGTAACATATAAGAAGTCTGAACTTACATTCTAATATTAGTAAGTTAAGTTTCCTAAATGGCTAAGGAAAGCAAATCAATATTAAGGCCCCGTTCTTTTACTAGAATTCATGTCTGGTGGTTGTCTGGGAATTTCAAATGCTAGTATTTGAAATGCTGCCAAATTCTGAAATTCTAAATTCGTTGTTTCATTCATGGCCTGAATTCTTGCTTGAACTCCCGGAATGCAGTCGTCCCTCTCCTGGAACTCCTGTGTCAAGTGAGATTTCCAAATCCTCCTTATTAAAGTTGTTTTTCAAATGCTGAGTCTTTTTGGATTTCAAATGTCTGAAATTTCAAATGTCCAGGAATTCTGGTAATGAAACACAGAATTCCTGACAAGAATTCTGAATTCCCAGACAGCCTGAATTATTGTCAGGAATTCTAATAAAAGAACGGGGCTTAACTGTCCTTCCTAATTACATCATTACTTAATGATCATGAAATAAGAAAATAGAGAGTGCATAAAGTCCCTCATGCATTGGATGTTTCGTTCCTTGTACGGCTCCGTGTATCTTCTTGTACGTCTCGGCCAAATGTTCTTGGCGTAGATTTCCCAACTCACACTCCTTGGAAAGTCCTTAATTTGTGAGATGCCTGCACACACAAACAATAGATTGTTTTACAGAGTTTTCAATTGTGATTGCTTGCATAAGTAGCTAATGGGCGTCCCACATCATTTGGGCCATGGGTCTCAAGTTTTGTGCATGTAGAGCCAATAAAAGTAGTGTACGTAATGTGTTGCGGGCAAATCTAGTATTTGCAGATCTTACTTCTTAGCATCTGCACAATTTATCACATCCATGAAAAAATGATAGGGTTTTAGAAAAACTAATGACAAAATAATGGAAGAAGAGTGAGTGCCAATCGCTATGGATGGCACAATATATAGTATATAATGTTCTTGGCGTAGGTTTCCCAACTCATACTCCTTGATTTAATGCATTCTATTTGTGTAGCTATGCACACAATATTCACTTCTCATCATGGTGCTTGAACTCAACACAATGAAGCTTCCAAGGTACTAAGACCTACTTGGATATATAAGTAGGTAGAAAGCACTATGAAGATGAAAACCGGGTGGACAAGATTTTATTGTATATTTAAAGCCTGCTAGCATGTATATAACCATTTATTTGATGCTTAATTCAAAATTATTATTTTTTATGTCTGTTGGAACATAATTGCTGGTGAACATAACTGTTTGTTAATGTACAGTGCGAAAAGATTTGGAGTTGGCAAGACGTATTGGCGGGCGACACTTGTGAAACATGATACTTTGCAGCAATATGTATTTCTATGGACATATTATCAGCTAGAACTAATTTGATTGGAAAGACAGAAAGAACATGATGCCTCTTTTTCTGTTGTGGCCTGAAGTTTTAAGCAGGGCACACTCTGGATGTAATCGGGCAAGTTGATCTGCAAATAATGTATTCTCCATTGGAGTGGGGAAGATCCTTGATGTATAATATTTCGAGGCATGGTTCAGAATATTAGTTGAATATGACAAATGGCATCATGTTTCATCTTTGGCTTAACAGCCCTCGAGGAGTAAATGCAATATTAAAGCAACTGGAATGCCCCAACTTTGAAATTTCAAAGCCTTCCGAAGGTTGGCATATTCAGCCAGAATGACTCATTGGGCATTTTCAACCATCCCATATAACTAGATACAAAATGAAATCTTCCGGCTGTCTCAAGTAATCATCTGACTAGATATAAAGAAATGTTTAATGAGGTCAGTTCTTAATAATCCATAAACGGCAGCCACAACCCATCATACCTGATGGAGTCCAGTATGGAGTAAGATTGATTAAAATCAAACAACCGCTAGGAAGTTGTCAAGCCAGATTCAACACTAAACTTATTGTTAAGTTAATATTACCTGAACAAACAGGAACAAATAGGAAGGAATATTTCTATTCTGCTGAGTTGAACTGATTTTAAAATCTTCAATAACTGTATAATACATTCTAAGGTTTCCTTCTTACATCATAGGTTCACCATGAATGAATTATCAACTGCAAAAGAACCATGTCATGATCAATTCCTCATTGAAGAAAACAACAAAATAAAACTTACACGGGGCTTCTAGCAAGGTTCGCCATGGTTATGCAACATTTTCTTGTGTTGCAGTAACTTAACTGGTGACCTATGATACATGCATACTTCAAAGTGGATAATCTACTGTGTCACATCATATCCATAACTACACTTTATATCTGTAAAATCTGTATCCTTGCCATATCCATGGGTCCCTACAGTATATGGGCATCATAGACACCTTGCTCGATCCAAACAAAAATAAAAGGTCTGTGTATTCCAAGCATTGGTTAAAGTTTGATCTCATAAATGACACTTTTGAGATTGTTGACCGCTAACCGGGTCCCATCTACTTCACTGATCTTCATTCCATGCCAGATAGCTTCATTAACAGCCATTGGATCCATCCTGTGCCAAGTGCAAATAATTTGTGCATTACCATAGAGATCCAAAGCTCTTGATATAACTAGTACATATTAACACTTAGATATAGTATATACATATATGCAAATTGAGATTGCATTTGATTGCTTTGTCATGCAAAAAGACAAGAATAACCATCTTCTTTTAAGATAATTACAAGTAAGTTGCCTCGTAAACTAATTTTCATTTAGTTTACTGAGTTCTTGGAAAAATAAATAATAATTGGCCATTTGGATGTCATGTACCCCAGGCGCCAAGCAGTCAGAATACTTTTGCATAATATACAGCTACTAGTATCATCTAGAAAAAAGAATAACATTAGCTGGATGTGAATTTCTTGACTTGTCCAATCAATTCAAAATTGATAACAGTATCAGCTTCATTGCACCAGATATTAGTTCATACACATCTCTTCACCCCAGCCTCCCTCTCCTAATTCTTCTTCTTCTTCTTTTTTATGTATTTTCTGGTGATGGCAAAGGAGACATGACTAAAAAATAAACTGCATCTGGATGTGCTGATACACATACTTTGGTGCGTATGATGCTATATATTTTGCCTAAATCAAAGCAGGCAACACTACAGGTCACACATAATGACTCATAAGCAAAGAATTTGAAAAAAAGGAAACCAATGTAATTTGGTTACCATTTCCCACATGATCCGTGGAAGGCCGGATCAGATCGGTTTCATCCGTTCAATCTAATGTTAAAGAAAGAGATCAAACGTGTTGTAAAGAATTTCAGCATACAAGCTAACAATCCACAAAAAAATACAAATTACAAATATGTATTTTGGTCCCGGAAGCTACCTAATTGGTCAATACAAAGAGTTGTTTTTATCTACATTACAACCAAAAGAGATCTAGGATTTCATTTGTTATACGTATATATAAAACTGAATTACATTTTGATCCCTAACGTTTTTTCCACTTTTATATTTAGATCTCTTAACTTAAATTTAGACCCTTCAAGGATTTTTTTTTATTTTTATTTAATGTCAACGGATCGGATCGGATTGAATCTGCAAATTGAGAATGAAATCCGTCACCGATCCTTTGTTAACAGATTACAAGATTTTCAATCCGTCACCAATCCGTTTACCATCGGTTCGGTTAAAAATCCGTAGATCGGATCGGTTTTACGGATCGGCGGATTTTTTGTACACCCCTAGGGTTATAAATGAAAACCAATGATGAGGCCACCCATTGAATGTGGAATTCCAGACCGGCTTCTAATTAGGAGGAACAAAAGGCAAGGGGAACATGATGACTCAAAAAGTGAACCTCTTGTTTCAAGTGTAGACAACCAAAGAATAGGTTATTTGAGAATCCATTTAATTGTAATATTTAGGGCCCTGTTTGTTTCATGTAACTCAAGTCCTAGACATATTTTTTTGAAAGTGAATTCCTAGACATATTCTAAGACATAGTATTTCTAGAAAGTGGTTAAAAATGAATAATCAAAGGTGAATATCAAAAGATGATCGTCTAATAACCTATTTCATTGAATCAAGAGATGATGAGAAATTAATACCCAGCCATCACCATAGTAATTCAAATCCTAGGAAAGTCAGGTCAGGTGAATATAAAAAAACATGGCCGTCAAATAACTTCCCCTTTAATGGAAATTAAACCAAGAGAAGATGCGAAATAAATACCCAGCGATCACTATATTAATTCAAATCCTATGAAAGTCAAGTCCTATCTATATTGCTACCTCATGTACTTCACCCCTCACCTCTGTAATAATCTTTTGGCAGAGCACATTTGACCATGAATTCCTGTGTAATCAATTCCTATGTATTCTATGCAAACAAACAGGCCCTTAAGGTGAATGTCATGGACAAAGGTTACTTACCATCCAGATGGCATACCAAAGGTGTCTATGAGGGAGAAGTTCACAGTTGACCACAACATTGAGCAATAGTCAGTGGTTGAAATAGAGCTCACTCAAGCAGAGATGGAACTGTATGGTGTTAAAATGGCTAAAAAACTGATCAAACTAGGGATGCAACTTGGGTCAGGTCAAGCCAGAGCCTGCCTGGCCTGACCCCTAAAAAATACGCAATTCACTTGGTTCATTGTAGGATCAGGCCTGCTTTTTCCAAGCTCCCCTCCTGGAATTCAGGCCGGGCTTGGGCCCAGAGTACCCAAGTTACCACCCAGGTATTCGAAGACATAAAAATTCACATTAAGTCACATACTACGCAAGAAGTAAATTCTATATGCATACAGTATATAAACCAAAGTCAAACCCCCAAAACATTAAAATGAACTAACAAAAGAAAGCAATCCAAGAATTAAAAATAGAATTGACCACATAAAACAATAAAAATGAGAAGTAAAAGTAAACTTCAGAGAACATCACCTTTGCAACATGTTCCAAAGTAACAGCCTCTGGAATGATAGGTGTCCTCAGCCTGATCTCGACAAACCCACTGCTTCCTTTCAAGGGAAGACACTGACCAGGCTCTCCAAAACATGGCTCCAGCATTTCTGTGCAAGGAAACGCAAGGAAATGGACCTTATTTCCACCTTTAACCACAGGCAACCAATTGGTGCCCTTGCCCAGATGGAATGGCTCTGAATGACTAACAAGTCTGGCACCACCAGAAGCCAGTGCATAACCTACCCTCCCAAGCCCATCAGCAGCATGCTTCTCAATCTCCTTCTCAACAATCTCCCTGGCAACAGCCCTGATTTTATCCAGACTCAAATCTTCTTCACCATCCTCCAAACCTTTACTCTTCTTCACCTCATTCAAAAAATCCTCAAATTCACTCTTTGGGAGGAAACCACTATCCTGAAATTCAGCGAAAGACTTGTCCATTATATCAGTCCTAACTCCCAACTTCTTCAACTCGTTTTCTAACAATGCACTTTTCTCATCAACTTTCTTCGTCAACTCCTTTCTTAAACTTCCAATCTCACTCTCAACCTTCCTATCCACAACCTCTACCTGAACCTGCATCATTTTTGTGTCTTCTTTAAAAATGACTCAAATTCTGAAATCCTCCCCTCAAAATCCAAAGCACCAACTGGAGCCACGGTCCTATCACCAGAATCCCTGCTCCATCTCCAAATCAACTGCCCCAGTCCCGTTAATGCTAGCAGCAGCACCAGGTTCTTGGCAAGAATGCGAGGAATAACTGGCTGTGTGGGCTTCTCAGGCTTAGGAACAGCCTTGCGATGCCTAGGCGAGATAGTTGAATTGATCACAACTTTCCTTGATTGAGACAATTCATTAGGCTTCTCAAGAACAGTCTCCCCCCTAATCGAATGGCTGAAATCCTTCTCACCAGAAATCCCTCCTCCTTCGGTTGCCACCTCAATATTCGATTTCTTCTCAGTGATGGCATCTGTTCTCCTCCTAGCACTCTGCTTTGTGTTATTATCCAGAGCCAGCGAAGTGCCATTGGCAACAGCCGGAGTCGCAGTAATTGTGACCGTAAAAGAAGACATTCTTCTGTCTTCAACCTCCTAACCCAAGTTCAAACAATTCACACAACCTGTGTAGAAACTTCAAAAAAAAAAAAAAAAAAAAACCCGAAATACAAGCGACAAAGCCACAAAATCCCCTGATCCAACCTCAGATTCCAAATTTAGCAAGCACAAACAAACTACAACTGCATACAGAAAACCAAGTACAAATCACAAAACAATTCATACAACAGTAGATATATTAGAACAGATAACAGACATTATAGTTATAAAAAAAAAAAATGCCCTAAGTATCAATTTGAGGAAGGAAAACCAAACACAATATAAGAAGGAGAAGAATCCAACAATTTCTCAGATAGAGATCTAGATTTCATGACCTAATCAGGAGTCCTCAACTAAAAACACTACAAACCCAAAAGAAACAACAGAATCTGAACACTAATGACATAAAAACCTAAAATTCAAACTCAAGAGTTCAAGATTCAAACTCTAGAAATCAAAACGAAATCAGAAACCCTAGAAAATCAAAATACCAGAAGAGGGAATGATTGAGAAAGCAGAGTTTCAACAACTAGAGAAAATTCTGCAACGAATGAGCGCCAAATACTTGATGAAAGACGAACAGAGAGAGAGAGAGAGAGACACTAAATAGAGAATTTCTTAATACCAGATCAAGATAAAAAAAAACTAGAGAATCTGAGAAAAACTGAGCGAGGATGTCTCGATCAAACCCTAATCTGGAGGAGAAATCACGAAAAGAAAAAATCAAACGGATTAACAACTGAATCATGGAGAGAGAGAGTACCAAAAAAAGGGGATTGTTTAGAGACTTGCTATTGGCACACACAATTTTTCTTTTCAAATACAAGGAATTTGTTTTTTTTTATTACATTTATACCCCTTTATGAAATAATCGAAATGGACATAATCCTACCAAAACTCAAAACCCATTTTCTTTTCACACACAATCTCTTCTTCTTCTTCTTTCACCCATCTCATTTTTCACTTCTCACTCTCCATTTCCTCCATCTTCCTTGGGCAACACATCTTCACTCACATTCCTCAATTTTCTTCTCCTAGTCAATTCATCTCACTTTCCACTTCTCACTGTCCACTTCCTCCATCCTCTTGTCTACTCATCTTTACTCACATTCCTCTAATTTCTAGTGCAATGAAGGAAGAAAACAACAATCAAATTGTGCCTTTAAATCAAAGCAGTAGTGGAAAGGTCAGTTCCTTTGTTTGTTTGTGTTGTTCTTTTTAAAAAAAAAAAAAAAAAAAAAAAAAACTTTTCTCGCTCGGATTGAGTTGCAGGTTCCGATATGTACGGCCTTTCAAGTCCGAACATAAACCATATGTTCGGAACTGTAGATCCACTTCTAGCTAACTTGGTGAGTCACCTTCTACACAGAAACAACTAGGGATACACCTTCCAAAAAATAGCTAAAATAAAGTAGCCAAAATAAAATAGGCATTTGGAATGCCCCAACGTTGAAATTTCAGAGCCTTCCGAAGGTTGGCATATTCAGCCAGAATGACTCATTGGGCATTTTCAACCATCCCATATAACTAGATACAAAATGAAATCTTCCGATTGTCTCAAGTTATCATCTGACTAGATATAAAGAAATGTTTAATGAGGTCAATTTTTAATAATCCATAAACGGCAGCCACGACCCATCATACCTGATGGGGTCCAGTATGGAGTAAGATTGATTAAAATCAAACAACTGCTAGGAAGTTGTTAAGTTAGATTAAACACTAAACTTATTGTTAATTTAATATTACCTGAACAAATAGGAACAAATAGGAAGGAATATTTCTATTCTGCTGAGCTGAACTGATTTTAAAATCTTCGGTAACTGTATAATACATTCTCAGGTTTCCTTCTTGTAAAAAGCCATCATAGGTTCACCATGAATGAATTATCAACTGCAAGAGAACCATGTCATGATCAATTCCTCATTGAAGAAAACAACAAAATAAAACTTACACAGGGGGCTTCTAGCAAGGTTCGCCATGGTTAAGCAACATTTTCTTGTGTTGCAGTAACTTAACTGGTGACCTATGATACATGTATACTTCAAAATGGGCAATCTACTGTGTCACATCATATCCATAACTACACTTTATATGTGTAAAATCTGTATCCCTGCCATGTCCATGGGTCCCTACAGTATATGGGCATCATAGACACCTTGCTTGATCGATCCAAAAATAAAAGGTATGTGTATTCCAAGCATTGGTTAAAGTTTGATCTCATAAATGACACTTTTGAGATTGCTGACCGCTGACCGGGTCCCATCTACTTCACTGATCTTCATATGCCAGATAGCTTCATTAACAGCCATTGGATCCATCCTGTGCCAAGTGCAAATAATTTGTGCATTACCATACAGATCCGAAGCTCTTGATATAACTAGTACGTGTTAACACATAGATATAGTATATACATATATGCAAATTGAGATTGCATCAGATTGCTTTGTCATTCAAAAAGACAAGAATGACCATCTTCTTTTATGATAATTACAAGTAAGTTGCCTCGTAAACTAATTTTCATTTAGTTTACTGAGTTCTTGGAAAAATAAATAATAATTGGCCATTTGGATGTCATGTACCCCAGGCGCCAAGCAGTCAGAATACTTTTGCACAATGTACAGCTACTAGTATCATCTAGAAAAAAGAATAACATTAGCTGGATGTGAATTTCTTGACTTGTCCAATCAATTCAAAATTGATAACAGTATCAGCTTCATTGCACCAGATATTAGTTCATACACATCTCTTCACCCCAGCCTCCCTCTCCTAATTCTTCTTCTTCTTTTTTATGTATTTTCTGGTGATGGCAAAGGAGACATGACTAAAAAATAAACTACATCTGGATGTGCTGATACACATACTTTGGTGAGTATGATGCTATTTTGCCTAAATCAAAGCAGGCAACACTACAGGTCACACATAATGACTCATAAGCAAAGAATTTGAAAAAAAGGAAACCAATGTAATTCGGTTACCATTTCCCACATGACCTCAAACAACATAGAAGAATGGAAAAACATCCATCTTGCTAAAATATAGTGGTTCGCTTGCAATTTGAAAGGCATCCAGAGAGGACCTATTAAGCGGTTACAAACATAATAAATAAACACAGCTCAAGAATTTGTAACTACATTTCATGTTGTCACAAAGACATGGCAGGGGCATGTGGGATGTGTTGCACAATTGCTATTCGAGTGTTGGGCAGGGTGGATACACACATTTGGAGCTATGGTTCCATAAACGAAGGGAAATATGATGGAGTTATTGCATACTACATAGATGTTTCACTAAGTATCCAATATTAGAAATTAACTCTAAGAACGGTGACTCACAAACTAAGGGCTAAAAGGATACAAAAATGGTTCAGAAATGGGACAGAAACTGGAGATTTTCCAATCAAGGAGATTTTCGGGGCATCATCCATGGTAGCACGAAGAAGCTCAAGTGTCTTTATTACCAAATACCACATGCTTTGCAGCTGGTGGGGAATCCAGTGCAGGACATTATACCTCATCCCCATTCAAGGCACACAAGTTAGATTAGTATAGAAAGCAATCATATTTCAAAACTTCATATTCCATGGATAGGTTAATAATTACATTTTAGCTCGAGGTATACAGGCCAGTGTGAATTTTCACTTGCCTCCTCTAAGATGGAGAGGCTGTTCTATAGTATTAAAACGTGGAGGAATGCTGCAATGTTGAAAGCTCATTTATTGTCAAGGACTAAAAACACAAAATTTGCAGTATAGAATTAATCAATGAATAAGAAGAGTTCAAAACTGAGGGAAAAAAGAGCTGTAGGATATAAATACCAGCACCAAGAATGAGGTCAAATCCTGTAGGGTATCTTTGTGTAATTCAGGCCCATGCTGTCATCATTTCCCCATTCTAACTTCTCAGCTACTAATCCTACAAGAAATTTTCAAAAGAAATGTAACCTCCAATTGGCATTGTGGTCCGATTGGCCAAACAAAAAGCCTAAGCCAGAGGGACTCCACCATTAGGTTCAAAATAATGTGATTAAAAAACAAAAAGGAGGCAATATCAATATGCATGGGTATCTATGTGAAATTTGTTTGAGGCAAAAAAAATCTGAAAGAAATATTGAAAAAACCCAAAATATTAGGAAATGTTAAGTTTTGATGTATTTTCATTAGCAACTAAAATAAATGCATATACCAATTACCAAACCCTTCCATGTCATATAAATCTTGTATCAAGGTCAGGTTGCATGATTTTAGATAAACAATACTTGGGTATATTCATATTAGTCGTGTTTTGAGTTGGTGTGAGTGAACCTACAGTAGATTTTGTGAAAACCTCCAACTCAGTAAAACCGAAAAAAAAAAAAAAAAAAAAGATTTCAGCAAGTAGGCATTGTCTTACTAACCATTTTTCTCCTTTGCATACACAAATGCAATCATTAAAGTTATTTTCTAACCACATCTCCTAACAGTTTTACAAGCTTTGAAGACTTACAGCCAGTTGCCTTACAAAGACATACCCTACAGCAACCTAACCTCCCAACATTTGAAGGAAACATCTCTTTAGTTGGTGGAGTCTACTGGATCATCAAGTGGCATTGCTGAACAAAATTTACCCGTCCCCAAATCACGGTCACTCCCAACATTCCCTTCATTCTAAGAAAGAGATATCTCCTTGGAATGAATCAACACACATAGAGAGATTTCATCTTCTAGTAATGGGTCTACTTTGTGTGGCGGTTGGTCAACAAAACCCAAACATTTATAATCAAGGAGACAACTCCATTGTTATATCTGGCTCATTATTTTTCTGGTTCTGGTCTCGGAGCGATCAAGGAGACAACATGATCCTACCTTCCAAATGGTCCCCATGTGGTTATGCATCCAATTGAGCCAACATGAGATGGCTACATATGAATGCAGTGTCCACTCCTCCATACTTTTATAGTCATCTACAATGCATTCTACTACGAATGACGACAAGTCCCAAATTTTACAGATAAGGTAATTAGGGAGTGATCAGGGGCGGAACTAAGTATTAGGTGGGCCATGGCCCCCCTAGAAATTGTGGAAAGCCCCTTTAATTTTTTGTAAAACCCCATATGTGATAGGAATTATTTCATAGTTTTTTTTTTTCTCATATGCCAATCACCCCCCCCCCCAAAAAAAAAAAAAAAAAAAAGAACCTCAACCCCAAAATTTTCCTGGCTCTGGTCTGGGAGCGATCAAGGAGACAACCTCATTGTTATATCTGGCTCATTATTTTGGTTTAAAACATGTAGTGGAAACCCCACTGCATTTAAAAACATTTATAATCATTTTCGAACTGGGGGATTCACTGCATGCCCACAGTTGCAAACAAATCCAACCTAAGAACAAGAAAAAGAAGACATAAATACACACGTCAATAAATTTATAGCACTTTTGGAAGCATAGACATCAATCTGGTTTGGGATGACATGACAATCAGAAAATATATAAGTTCGGACAAGCTTTTTATTTTTACTTTTTTACCTAAACCTCATCCTCAAATCAGTGTCAGCATCAACACTAAAATGCATTCTTTCAATTCCATCTCGACCACAAAAAATAAATAAATAATAAATATATATATATAAAAACATGCTAACAGGTAAAAAATTTAACAAAATCCCAATCTAGAAATCATATCGGGAGAATCTTATGATTAAGTAAAGAGAATTGAGGAACTTCCCACAGGGTTTAACAAATGGGTTTTCGCAAGTAGAAATGGATTCCAATCGATTCAACAACAGACATGGGTTTTCACAAACACTGAGAGAGAGAGAGAGAGAGAGAGAGAGAGAGTGGTGGGGGGGGGGGGGGGGGGG